>JBBPBS010001171.1:839677-895752 GCA_037974835.1 Cicer judaicum | reverse complement strand
TTGTCACTTAAAATTAAAATAAAGGATCAACTCAAAAAAAAAAAAATAAAGGACTAAAACGTTACCTAAAATTAAGTTAAAGAATCACGGATATAATTTAGTCTATTTTTTATTCATAAAATGAACATTAATTTATTATTATATTAAAAAATTACCAAAACTCTTCGATTTAGATTTGTAAATGTATATATGGTAGAAACTCCCACATAAATATGTGACTCAACACTAGAGAATTGTCAACATATCTTGTATAAATAGATATTTGTTAGTATCACTCAAACCAGTTTTTTAGTTAATTGAATTTAGAGCAATAATAAATCATATTGTGATGTGTAATTTTTGTAACAACGGTAATTATTGATGAATCAAACACAAGTTTCACAAGAACATACATAGGACATCGGTTAGCGGGTTTATTTTATTAAAACAATTTTTTTTTTAAATATTAAAATATTTTCTTTTGAAATTTAAATATTAAAATATTTTACTTTTTTAGTTATAAATCGTCGTTTAGAATGACGATTTCTTTAAGAAAATTAAATTTTAAATAATAGATTTTTCAAATAAAAATTTATTTATTTTCAAAAAGAAATATTTTGATAATTTTTTAGAAAAGAAGTATTTTTATTTTTTTATTTTTAAAAATGTTATTAAAATAAATACCTTCTGCTAGCTATCCAATTAAAATACTTCAATAATAGGATTTTTCCGTTTTTTTAGAACATTTGTCATTTTTTGATAATTTTTTATTTTTTTATTTTTGAGATAAATAACATTTGTTAATTAGTCATATAAATGTTATGATAAATATATATTTACTCTTAATTCAATAGGATAAAGTTTTCGAACTCTCATTACTCTTGACTCCGTCCCTAATATGCAATGTTCCTTTATCTCAGTTTTTCTGCCTTATTTCTTTGCATGTTTGCTTGTAACGTAAATCTTCTTTACTATTTATAATATGTAACAACTGAAAAAAATTTAAGTTCAAGTGACATATGGGCCTTCCATTTGCCTAATTTTAGGTTGAATTGTGTAGTTCAATTGTCATGGTCAGATACTAGAATCTATGTCCCTATAATAGAAAGAAGAGGTAAGAAAAATGTGATCTCAATGATATAGCTTTAGATTGTCCTTCTAAAATGACGAGAAAATGAGGCCCTACCAACCGAAGAATGTTTGGGAGATTTGTAAGGCACTATAATGATCATTAGGGTAGGTGCCCTACTAAGTAAAGTAGTCACTTCCCACTTTTTGTTTGGGACCCCTTCTTTCTTTCACCTTTAGGCCCCGGGGCTAAGCTAGCTACTTTAGCCACCTCAATTTTTTTGTTTCTTTTTTTTAAACTAAGTACAGATTTATATTTTATTATTACAATAAAATATATTTGATTATCTCAAATATTGTATTGTTTTAATAGTTTTAATTTTTATTACAATTATAAATAAAATATTTTTTCACAGTGAAAATTATTGATACATGATTAAAAATAAATTAAAAAGTATTTTTTTAAAATAGTTTAATAATTTATATTAAAAAAGATATTAATAATTATTATTAATTTAATTATCAATAAATTTAATTCTTCATCGAGTACTACTTTATTAATATATAATTTGTAGAAAAATTGAGCACTTATAGAAATTAGCATAGAACTATGTGTATAAAACTTGGTTTTGTTTTGGGGATTTTGGGAAACTTGATATTCCTTTGTTTTGGGAGAAAAAATAAAAAGGCCCCATAAGAAAAATCCATCATTTGTTTTACCAACCATCTATTATTCTCATGCTCTACAACTGTAAGTTCAATGCCTCTCACCGTCAACTTCCAATTTTCTACCTCTCTCACATTTAAGAAATGTTATTATGTGTACAAGTGCAGTCACATCAATGCTCATTTTCTTTTGTCACTTAAATTTCATTGCACGCTTAAGCTAGCTAACTTTTGATTAATAGGCCTCACAAAGTTAAAGGATATTTAAAAATAGATTAGATTGAGTTAAGCTTTATAAAGATTGAATTTTATTTATTAAAAAAAATTAAGTGTTAAGTTTGATTGATGATTTTTCGTTGATTTATTTTTTTAATTTGATATATCTAGTAGTATAATTTGTTAGCATAGTTAATAGATTATTCTTTATTAATATTTTTAAATTTGTAATTATTTTTTTTACAAAATTAATAAATTAATAGGTCAATAAAATTAAATATTTTCTTGAAATTTAATAGTAAATTTTTAAACAATTTGATTTTATTTAAAATAATATTTTTATTTTATTTTATTATAATATATATAAATATATCAAAAAGTAATATAAATTCATATATTTAAATTATTAATTAACGTGAAAATAACACAAGAAAAAGAGTTGAATTATGTATAAAACTTTTCCTTTTTTAAAACAAATAGTATAAAACTTTTTAAAAATAAAGCTTTTAAGAAATAAATAAGGGGAAGAATAAAAAAAACAAATAATTTAGTCTAGTTCACCAATAATAAGGTAGTTATGTTTAATTTCTTCAACTTAAAAGATTTTTCATTACAATTAATCTGATTACAAATCTATCAAAGTATACAACTATCAACTCACTATACCCTGATCTTCTCAAAACTTATGGATTAATACAATCAAGCATTTTAAGGTCTCAATTGCAACTATAAACAGAGGATGTTGATTCTAAGCTTAAATTCCCAATGAAAATCTTTTAGTAAAAAGTATTTTGAAAATGAGATCAATTGAATGTATTCATAATTGTTTCCTGATATTTTTGGCAGCGTGATTGTTCAATTATTTTCTTGTCTAATTTTTCAATGACACAAGAGTATTTTTATAGCAAGTTTAATTGTAAATTTAGTCCCTCTATTTTAACCAATTCTCAAAATCGACCAATCTATTTTAAAATCTGACACTTTTAGTACCTCATTATGATTTTGTACCTAAAAATTGCGATATGACATAGTTTAAGTATGGTGACATATGATGCATTAGTGTATAATGATTAACACACATGAAAACTCAATAAAATCTTCTAAAAACTTAATTTTTAACTACATAAATTTTTCATTTTTAAGGGGATCGATTTTGTAAATTGATAAAAATAGTTGGATTAAAACTGCAACTAAAATTATCTGACAAGGTTGTTTTATGTCCTAGGTTGTTGACCTTGTCGAAAAATTTGACATATTCCCACCCTTAGGACATATTAGTTATCCATAACTCAAGATAACAAACACGACTTCAAAATAGAACATAATCAATCAAACAAGTTATGTTACTCATAATTTTATCTATATCTTTTTACTTGATATGTACTTGTGTTTTGGTAATTCAATAGTTCTTAAAAGTCCATAACATCGTACTTAACACTCTTTGGAGAAAATAAGGAACTCATAATTAAGGGATGTAGTTCCTTCCTTAGCGTAATCCCTTAAAGAAAAAAGGAATCAGAGCTAGAAGACGATCTCTAATTAGTTAACTCTTAAGTTTGACGGTAAATTTGGCATGCTCGATGGAACACTTGGCATATGCATTTACACTCTTGAAAAAATATCAGCACCAAGGAACCTCCATCATCATTAAAGAAATCAGGTCCTCCACAACCAAATGATCCATCTCATACCTTGGGAATGCCAATGATCGATGCATTCACTAGTGATGCACTAAACATTTTAATTGAGCAACCAATGATCATGTCCACGTTCTTCGTTAGACAACAAATTAACATGAGATACATGATATCATGCATCAATTTTCTCAATAGTTAGTTGATATCTTTTAGTCAATGGTTCATAACGAGGTTCAACAAGCTAGAGTTAAGAAACAATACAAGTAAGTTACAGTGACAATTCAATAAATTCCACCACTAAGATATATCAAAATCACCAAGGTCACGAAGACATTACAATACAAATTCGTCTTACTAACACAACGGTAGGACCCTCAAAGGTTCCTTAATATCTTGCAACAAGTACTTTTCATCCCAATGGACTCTCAACCTAGTAATTTTATCATGTTTAACCCTAGGGGAAACCAATTGTCAATTATACATTTAGCCAAGCTAATTTTTAATTTCCACAGTTGCATATGGCTAGAAGGACACATGGGGAAGTAGAATAACATGTCGTGTGATGGAGGACAAGCCTTTGATCAAGTAAAGGAATTCATAGACTTATTGTTGGATATCCGACTCATCAACCATGGGGAAGTTACACTTCAATGTCTACTAACCCAACAACATACCTACCATTATATGAGATATCAATCCAAGCTAGAGTAAATCAAGACTAGTTGGTTGTTAATTATACAAGTGAGCAGACATGAATACCAATCGACCTTACATGAAAATCGTATGATACATTATTTGAAATGGGTTCAAGGAAACCTTGGGGAAACACTTCACCTCAGATCCAAACAACAAAGTTTCAAGAACACCACCTGTCATATGTGTCACCAAACAAGTTGCAGTCGAGGTAGGGCCTCCTAAACAACAATTGTTGGATCCCAACCTCATTGAAAATACCATCAAACAATACATTGGGATATAACTAAAACCATTGACACCCCTATGCATAGGAAACCTTATCCATAATGGGTAGAATAATTGATGCATATGCTCAAGAGATATAAAAATCATGATTTGCCACTTTTTCGAGACGATTACAATCAACAATGGATTACATTGATAGATTCACTGCATAACCAAAATGAATTTCACCTGCCGCAACTATTCCCAATACCATAACAAAAACAACATTCACTTGGTACTACTGTAAGCTAAGTCAATTGACCTCATTTGAGACAACTAGTGGATGAGTTGCAACCGATTTCATTGAAAGATTCATGAAGATGACAAAAAAAATGTCTCTTGCAATTTTCTAAAGCTAAAGTACGCATCAATGGTTATCAATTGCATGCCCCCATCTAAAGGAGAGTTTGATAGGGAAATCTAATTATGACCTTAATGGGTTGGCCTCCATGGCAGTACATATTGAACAATATATTCAAGAGAAACAAAATAAATGTGTTACTTGAGTAAAAAGACCTCAATTGGTCAACATAGAGGATATGGAATAATTTAATGATGATATGTCAATTGATCTACAACAAACATCAAGGCAGTCTAAATCCGAAAAGGGAAATGATATTCATGTTTTGCTTGAAGGCTAAACAAAGTAATGACATCAATAAGTTAGAAGCTAAGATTGAATATCGAGTCAAATATTTGATTAATTACTCAAAGATAACTGAATTCGGTCGCTCGATGGTCATTAGACCCCTTCCCTTAAATAAATCAAGAACAAGAAATATTGTAATTGCATAATTCATATAATCACTATATGATTAAATGTATAATCTTCAAGAAAACTATTCAAAAAGCTGTCAAAGAAGACAAGTTCAAATTAGCCGATAACTAAGGGGCAAAGATATAGTTGATATTTTCCCTTTTCCATCCATGACCATGGATATGGTTTCTTTCTATGAGCCATCAAGCTTCAAGATAATTGATAAAGGGAAAAAGGTATACAATAGGTAAAGAAGCCCACAATTTTTTAAACAAACATGTCATTTCATTGGATGGGGTTTCCTTTAATGATAAGGGACTATGAAGGGAAAGCCTACTATGGTTTCCCAACACTCAAGAAGTGGTCATCATCTTCCTTAGAAGTAGACCAATCTGGTGGTGAACTCACTTCTTGAAACCTTAAAAGTTGGGGGCATGATCATGCATCATGATAGATATATGAAGATTCAATTGTACTTATAGTAAATGAAGAAAAGTTAAGAGTGTCCAAAATCATAGTAGGAGATGGAACAACTTCTTTGAAGTACATAGTCAAAATAAACCACAAATTACAACAATTGAAGATACTAAAACCTCGAACCAACGTACTAGAAGAGCATTGGGTTCTAAATAAAAAGTTAAAGGAGAACACTATTGGTGAGATCCTTTTAACTAGAATCCATAAAGTTAGTAAACAAAGAAACCATGGCTCTCTAAAAAATAAGTCAAACACTTACAAAGACCTTTAAGATGAAACTTAGGTGCCTAAGGAGATATCTTCAACAAAGGTACTTGAGGCTTTGTAAAATGCTTTTACTATGCTTGATATAGATAAGGTACCACTACAAGAGCCTTTACTAAAGGATTAGCTAACACTTGAGCATTGTAAGTTTTGAAACATGATTGCTTTGGCTAAGTTTCCAAAACTTGGTGATGGAGAGTTTGAGAGCCATCCTTATTATGAAGATGATTCTATCTTTAACCTGTTGTTAAATGAAATAGATATGATCCAATTAAAGAAATATCTATTATTAGCCTTATTCCATTAGAATTATAGGGCAATGAGTCCCAACCTAAGGATCTAGAAAGGGGTGTGTTTGTAGAAAAATACATAATGGACAATCTTAGTCGAAGCAAAAGAGACATAAGGTATGTTGTTTGAGAAACCAAAATCGGAAATGATTAAACATATTAAGTCCATATTAATTAAGGTGTTCATCAATGCCAACATATTATGTCGAGTCTTTTTTTATAAATAGGTTGTGCTCAATGGTATGTGATTGCTAACTCTCAAGAATTTAGGGAAAATGTGAAACATTTGATCCCCCACCAATATGAATATGGTTGGCTAGCTTTATGGGAGTTGCTTCCATGTGTTAGGTGTTTTAATAATTGGTGTGGTGGTTAGACCTAAAAAAGAGATGTCAACATTATTTGTAATAGATAGGAAACCCTCATATTCTTATATCTTGGATATAGATTGAAGTCACGCTGAAAGGAAACATTATTTGCGTTATTACTTTGTTTTAGTGTAGTGCTGAATTTTGGTGAGAAATCAACATGACCTATGTTGGGTATTTCAGCCATATCTAGAGTTGTAGATGTCCAATTGGAGTCAAACCAAATGAAAATGAAATCTACGATCCATAGCTACAACTTTCTTGAAAACACCGGAACCCAATTCAGCCTCAACAGAGAAGTAAAATGCATAATACGTCAGACAACAGATGTTGTGCGCATGAGGCGCATTTCAAGCCTTTCAGCACTGTCTAGGCGCGCCCAGAGCCAAATCTTGCACCTGGGGAGCGCGACGTGCATCGACAATCATAAAAACGCAATTTTTTTACTGTTTAGGGATCTTTTTGACTATTGGGAAGTTGGAAGACTTGTGCCCTAACATAGAAACTCAAAGACAACCGTTCTTAACATCATTAGAGTAGTTTTATCGAGAATCATTCATCAATCATTCTTGTAATTCTTTAATCCTTGTCTTTTATATCTCTGACATGAGTAACTCAACCCTATTTGTTAGGGATTAAAGATGAAACCCTTATTTTTCTAATTTAATTTCTAGTTATATGAATGAGTTTATTGAATTATTTTTCTCATCTCTATGCTTAATGCTTTTTATTGCTTGATCAACATTAAAATGTTCCACGATTCGTATTTTGAGATGGAAGTGGACTTTAAGAATGCTTGAGATGATAAATTCATGAATTTGTAGTATAAGGATAGATGCAGGTCATGAAACCAATTAAATTAGTTGTAAAAGAATAATTTATAAGAGAATTTCTATATGGTAATGCTTAATTCTAATCTTAAATCTACTAAGGAAGTAGGGTTGGAATTAAAGGTTATGTCACTAAGACATTAGGGCAACAATAATAAAGAGAATTCAATAATGATTCAATAAAGGAATTTAGTAACTAGGATCAAACTAGACACCAAGTTGGTTTCGAAGTGAAACTCATCCGTGACATTTTTCTCATTATAAAAGATCAATTTTATTACTGTTGTTAATTTCAAATATTATTTCATTCAACTTGGGAACCTTTTGCTCAATTTGAGTAATTAAATATAATTTAATAGTAAAACGCAATCCTTGAGTTCGACACTCAGTACTACCGTTTTATTATTACTTGCAACGATTTAGTACACTTACTGAAACGCTATCAAGTTTTTGGCGCCGTTGCCGGGGATTTCCATATCACTATTGACTTTAATTTATTTACTGAATTGAAATATTTTGCTCTGCAATAAAATTTCTTCTTTATTTTATTTCTAATTTAAAAAAGAATTTCTGGTTTAAAACTCTTTAATTTTTACTTAATCATTTATCTTTCTTTAACTCTTCATTACTTATAATTTGTCTAACCTAGTACGCGAGGCCAGTCCTCAGCTGAACTTTTCTTTGATCTAGAAAAAAAAACTGCGAAAGCAAATCAAAAAGTGGTATGCTAAAATTGAATGTTATGGAGGTTGGGTTTGTTCAAGGGATATTGCTCTCAAAACAGATAAAAGATGTTATCACTGCTGAGATAAAGAAGGGGATGATAGCGCTAAATATACAACCCCTAATGGCCCCTGTCAAATTACTAAAGCATACTAGTTGTAACCTTTGTGGAGAAGTACATAAAACTGGAGCTTGTGAAGTACCAGATGACAATGAGATAGAAGAACTAGAACATGTGAATTTTGTGAGTAATAACGGGAGGCAGAATAATGCCTATTCTAGTACGTACAACCTTGGTTAGAGAAATTATCCAAATTTTTCTTGGAGAGATCAGCAAGGTGGATCTCAGGATCAACAAGGAGCTCAAACAAACCAATTTCCACCTAGAAAGGCTGCTTGGGAGAGTGCTATAGTGAAATTTGCGAAAATCACAAGTTCTTTCATTGAAGAGTCAAGAGTCATCCAGAAAAATCAATCTGCATCCATAAAGAATCTGGAGACTCAAATGGGTCAACTTGCTCAACAAATGGCACAAAGAACGCCTCAAAATTTTCCTAGTGACACAATTCCATATGTGTGAAATAATCTCAATGCCGTGACAACGAGGAGTGGAACGGTAAGTGAACAAGTACCACTTAAATCCAAACAAAGTGGATGTACTTCAAATTCGAACCACTTAGAGGAAATGGTCACACCGACATTAGTTGAGGAGCACATCGCTTTCGTAAAGGAGGAAGAACTTGTGGTACAGAAAAGGGAATTACTGCCAAAACTAGAAATTTGACTTCCGTTTCCTCAAAGATTAAAAAAAGGAAGAAACAAAAAAAAAAAAAAACAATTCGGTAAGTTCCTTGATGTTTTAAAAAAATGAGAGATTAGCATTCATTTTGCAGAAGCACTAGAGCAGATGCCGACATACGTCAAGTTCATGAAGGAGATTATGTCAAAGAAAAGAAAAATCGGCAGTGAAACAATTATGCTTACCCAATAGTGTATTGCTATAATACAGAGGAAGCTGCCACCGAAGCTCAAGGATCCTGGAAGCTTCTCAATCCCGTGCGTTATTGGAAATAGAAATTTTGGGAAGGCTCTGTGTGATCTTCGGGCTAGTGTAAGTCTTATGCCCCTTTCAGTATACAAAAAATTGGGCATTAGAAAAGTCAAAGACACACAACTGATGTTACAGTTTGCAGATCGCTCAATGAAATACCCATATGGAGTGGTGGAAGATGTGTTGGTTAAAGTGGAAAAGTTCATTTTTCTAGTGGATTTCGTGGTACTAGATATGGATGAGGACAATAACATTCCTTTGATTTTGGGAAGACCGTTCTTAGCAACAGGGCGAGCTATGATTGATGTGGAAGATGACACCTTAACCTTAAAAGTAAATGAAGAAACTGTCACTTTTAACATTTTAAAAGCCATGGAACATTCAAAAGAAAGAGAAGGGTGCAATCGAATTGAGATCTTAGATACGATAGTCAACAAAGAAATGAAGCATCAAGCACCCAATTTTCCATTAGAAAGAGTGTTATGCCTACCCCAAGATGTTGTTAAAGAAAGTGAATATCTAAAGGTGGAAAAGGTCTTGTCCATGTTAGAAGCATCACCATCCTACTCCCCCCATTTTCCTACTGGATGGGAAGAGTTAAAAGGGAATGAAGACAAGCCTCAGAGAAAAACACATCACTAATTGAACTCAAGCAGTTGCCTCCTCACTTGAAATATGTATCTCTTGGTGAGAAGGATGATGTGTTCTTCCTGTCATACATGCCACCTTGACAATAGTTGAGACGTCAAGCTAATGACTTTAAAGAAGCGCTTCGTGAGAGATAATCCACAAGTAGAGGTAACTTTTACTTTTTTCAATCTTATTTTTGTTATTTGAATTTGTTTCTTTCTAATTGTGTCTAAATGTGCACTATGATGAAGAATTATCAACAACTAGCATCTGGTCTTAAGTTTTATGTTTGAGATTTTGAAATTTAAACTATATTTCTTTGCTCTTATCTTTGATCAATTCGATAAGTTTCACTAATTCATGTATTGTTGATTACTGCTTGGTTGTTGAAGTCTAACTCGCATTTAAAAAAAAAAACACTAAATAAATTTTGTAGTGACATGTTTGGCATCATATAGATAGTTCATACTCTTTCTTATTATCATAGTTGTGAGCTTTTGCGTCTAAACACTTAAAATTATTTTGTGTTATTATCCAGACGTGTGTTATCCTTTCAGAACTTGCACTAATTTTGACTTGCATCACTTGTAATTTATGCATACATTAAGGCAATATTATCCAGACGTATGCGTTTGTTGCATTGTGATTGCTAACTAGAATTTTTTCAAGCCTATGGTAGCGTGATGCATGTTCTAGGATTTGAGTGATAAATTCATAACCCTTTCTAAACACTTGAGAGAAATTTTGGTGAGATTGTGTGAAGTGAGAGTTGAAATTGATGAATGAATGCTAAAGTGTACGAATTGTGTTGTTTTTTGTAAGCAACCATAGAGTATGATGAATGTTTTGTACTAGCTGAAACTTTGAGAATTGAGTTTGATTTTATTTGAGAAATTGAGTTTAAGGTTAGTTTCAACTACACCAAATCTGAAATTAATTGTTGCTTGGGGACAAGCAATAGATTAAGTTTGGGGTTGTGATGACTTTTCATCATATGCATAATTTTTATTGATTTTAGTTTTATTTATCTTTAACCATTAGTTAATTTAATGATTTATTTGATATATTTTGTTGATTTTAGTTCTTTGATTTAATGAAGTATTTATGTTCTTATTTGTTTAATTAAGTAGAGATTTTTAGTAGTTTTGCGCTGTTACTTTATTTTATTGCAATGCTGAATTTTGGTGTGAAATCAACATGACCTATATGGCGTATTTAAGTCATATCTAGAGTTGTAGATATCCAATTGGAGTCAAACCAAGTTAAATTGAAAGCTAAGATCCATAGATACAACTTTCATGAAGACACTGGAACCAAATTCAGACTCGAAAGAGGAGTAAAATGCAAAATACATCAGACAATAGATATTGTGCGCCTGAAGCGCGCCATCTGCGTCTGAGGCGCATTCCAGCCTTTCTCATCTCTATGCTTAATGCTTTTTATTGCTTGATCAACATTAAAATGTTCTACGATTCGTTTTTTGAAATGGAAGTGGACTTTACGAATGCTTGAGATGAGAAATTCATGAATTTATAGTCTAAGGACAATGCTTAATTCTAATATTAAATCTACTAAGAAATTAGGGGTTATTTTGGAATTAAAGGTTCTGTCACTAAGACATTAGGGCAAGAATAATAAAGATAATTCGGTAATAATTCAATAAAGAAATTCAGTAACTAGGATCAAATTAGACACCAAGGTTGGATTCGAAGTGAAACTCATCGCTGGCATTTTTCTCATTATAAATGATCAATTTTATTAATGTTGTTAATTTCAAATATCATTTCAATCAAATTGGGAACTTTTTGTTCAATTGTAGTAATTAAATATAATTCAATAGTAAAATGCAATCCTTGAGTTCGACACTTGGTACTACCGTTTTATTATTACTTGAAACATTTCAGTACACTTGCTGAAACACTATCAATCTTCAAGTGGTTCGACTGAAGATTTGAGAGACCTAGCAGATAGGTATGGAATCAACCATTCGAGAGAATATGTCATCTTTGGAAACAAAAAATTCTATGGTGGATGTGAACATGGGAATCCTGAGGAACCCATGAAGGCCAAAAAATTCGGGGATGAGTTGAAAAATAAAAACTGCTCAATGTCTAGAAGTGATGAAGCTATACAAAGATTGGTATATGTGATATGACCATGAGATGTCTGATTTGGCTAGAAAGTTTGTCGAACGAAGGCTACCAATCAAAGAAGGGTAAAATCCACAAAAACAATTACCAATAAATTCAATCAACAATTGATGTCAAAGATAAAGGTTGAGATTGATAGAGTATTGACACGTTAGTTGATGTTGCAACTAACCATAGAATTTTCCATTTTATTGATGGGAAGTCATGCTACATCTGAATATTAATAGCTAAACAAGACACTCATAAGACATCTTTTATGTGCCTTAGAACCCTTAGTATATATGAGTGGATTGTCATGTCATTCAAACTAAAGAATGTTGGTGCCACATATCGAAGGGCTAGGAATGCCATCTTCCATGATCTCATTGGAAAGACAATAGAGGTATATATAGATGATGTGATTGTAAAATCGAAGTACTTCAAGAATCATTTGTTTGAGTTAGAATAAGCATTAAATTGAATGAGTCTACATTGACTCAAAGTGATTTCAACCAAGTTACTGTTTGGAGTCTCGACAAGAATTTTCCTAGGATTCTTGGTACATAATAAGGGTTAAGGTGGATAAAATTAAAGGAAAATCCATCTTGGAAGTTAAACCTACTACGAATAAGAAGTTAACAAGTCTCTTACGAAATAACAACTTCTTAAGAAGATTTATTTTAATTTTTATTGGGAAGATGAAGGTTTTTCCTCTTCCACTAAGGCTTGAAGAACATGAATAAATGATTTGAGGACTTGACCAACAACAGGTCTTCAATCAAACTAAAGAAGCTTTGATCGACCCTTATTTGATCCCATTAATACCAGGTAATTGTTGTAAATTGTTCAATCAAACTAAAGAAGTTGTTAATTATTGTAGGCGAACATTCTATGAGCTTCCTTTTAGCCTAGGATGTTGAAGATGGAACTTCAAGAGTAATATATACTACAACGACAAAAATGCTGATTCATTCTAAAACTAGAAACACTCATATTGAGAAAATTATTTATGCTTGTTTCAAACTTGAATATTATATATGTTGTATAGATGATTCTTCGTATCATGAATTAAAATTATATATTTAATTTTGGTTATATGTACAAGACATCGTTTATTACGTTATTAAACGTATAATATAATAAAGTTCTTATAATAGATTGTTCATTTAATAGAACATAAACTGTGACTTGATCATGAGACCCTATTGTATATTAGAACATTATTCTTAAAATATTTGTAGTCAAAGTATTCTCATTAATTAGGACGATATTAACAAATTGAGACTATTATGTAAGTAGATTGATGACAACATCTCACATTTATGGATATAAGATATCAAGTTGTCACATAAGTATAAATATTAGGAGTAATAATTATACTCGATTGAATCACCATGAGAATGCTATATAAATATTGTGTAAGTGTCGTTAGAGATTCTCATGCGACCCTAGTGAGTTTTCATTCGAATCAAAGTCACTACAATCCCTACATAGGAATCGTAGTCTTTAAGGCCATCAAACATTGGTTTTAACAAGACAATCATAAAGGTGGTTATTTGGCCTGCAATAAATCATGTGGAGATGTGTGAGTTGTATACATAGAATATTTCTCTCCTACATAAAAAAAGTTACGTCTTGGGCCACTCGATAGAGAAATAAAGAATTGAACATTGCAAGGATGATATATATTTTGACTTGTGTTCATTTAAGCATTTTGGACGAATGGAAAATTACATCGCAATAAATAGTGATCTTAGTAAGGTGTAAATCATATTACCAATTTTCTCAAGATTTGAATAACAATGATGCAATGATAGATGCTAATTATTGTTTATAATATTTTATATTATATAAACTATATATAATATTGAATTTCATTACTATTTCAATAAGGACTTATAAGGGTCACACACATAAAATATTGACAGTAGAATAAATGAATAAATTAATTGATTTATTTTGATGTTAATCGTATTAAATATAATTTTATTAAATAAATTAGAGTTGACAATTAATTGAATTAAATATGATTTAATTTAATTAATAGTTTGTATTTAATTAAAATAGTTTAATTAGATACAATTATTTAGGATTTACTTTCAGTTGGGTCCAAAATACGAGTTTTAGTAGTTTATTCTCTATAAATAGAAAGAAAAAAAAACACATTTCCAAGTAATTATAATTGTCACTGCCTCATAGAATGGGTAACACCACATCTTATTTTGTGCTCGCATGAATTATGTAGAGATGTCGAAAGCTTCCACTTTGGTGATCAAAGTTAAGGCATGCTTTAAGAGAAATGTTTCCTGTTGGTGATTTGTCTCTTCGACGTTTCAAGAGGTAAACACATGAACCATTATAATGAAATTTTGTGCTTACGTGATCCTTGACTAAATGGATTTTCCTCTATTGAGATTGATTTTAAAAGAATTTTTAAGATTTTATCTCATGATTTCTCAGCAATATATTGTCTGTAATAGTGTTGGGATTATGCAAACGTGACATTGTTAGATATTTTCTAAATAGGCCTATATTCCAAGGTCAGATATTGAAATGGGCCATTAAATTGAATGAACTTGTATTAAAATATTCCTCCCTTAGGGAAATTAAAGGTTAGGCTATTGGAGACTTCTTGCCACAACATCCATGTGTAGAAATTCAAGATCTATTAATTGAGTCTGACTTATTTTTTTCGTTAAAACATTAGGTAACAATGTTTGATGTGAAAGTTAAGAAACACAAGAAAGGGGTTTGAATTGTGTTTATTGTTTTTAAACACTGTTTTGAGAGGTTAAAACTGAAGTAAATAAATAGAATAAACAAGATAAAATTGAATGCAAAGATACAAAAATTTATCCTGAATCACTAATAACTCAATTGCCATGTCCAATCCCTTCCTCTTGAAGAATTTAATACACTAAACACATTGAATCATAAGTTACTCTTGAACACTGGTTAGTCATAATGAATATTTTCAATCTTCTCACCTCTAACTTAGTATCGTCAAATTGTTCAGGAAAAGACAACCACTACCAAACTGAATTACAAGTTCCATCAATATCTTCTCAACTTTCAAATTAGTACCGTCAAGTCGTTAAGAACAACAACAACCCCTATTGGGCTTCGTTAGAAATGAATGAGTGTTTGTGTCTACTAAAAAATTTCTCTCAAACAAGGATGTTTACAAGATAATACTTTCATATTTCTTTCATAGCACGTAGAAACTTTTTGAATGTTTCGAAGTTGATGTGTTGTATGTAATTGTTGTGAGTTGTTATGTTGTCTTAAAAAAAAAAGTGTTTCCTTTTATAGAAGCTTCATATTAAGGTCTATGTCCTTCAAGGTATGGTCTTGTGTACTTCATTGTAGAATACAACTTTTATCTTTATTGTTATCAGCAGTTGAACCGTTGAAGATAAAATTGACTACTGAGCACAAAACTAAAACCCAAAAATCACTCCTAGTAATTTTGAATTAAGACTAAAAGGAGAATAGGGTACATGATGAAAGGATAGAACAATAAGGGCAAGATTATCAGAGCCAACATATTTATTAGAGGCAGTGCAAATAATCAGAGGCAGATTATTAGAGATAGTGCACTGCTTGTCTTCTTAGAGGATTATCTGCATTAGATCTTTGAATTTTGTTAGAGCATTGACTTTTTTCTTGGCGTTGACTTTTTCTTTGGGCGTTGTCTTTTGTCACAAGCTTTTATTTCTTCGTAGGCAGAGAAAGTCAAACACTGGCTTGCATCTCCAAAGGCAACTTATCAAAGGCAGCTTGAGCATAACCTTGTTTGCTTCTTCAGAGGTAGTTGAACAAAGGCAACTTGAGCATAGCTTTGTTTACTTCTTCAGAGGTAGCTGAACAAAGGCAACTTGAGCATAGCCTTGTTTACTTTTTACAGGCAACTAAACATAGGCAACTTGAGCAAAACGTAGCAATTCTTTGTTTGTACCATTAGAAACAATATATCAAAGGCGCTTATCCCAATATTTGACATGCAGAATGTACCAAGTCTTTTTCTTTGAATTAGTCTGATCATCAGAGGATATATCCTACACAATAATTTTGGTTTTGGAACTGCGCACTTAATTAAAACATTAGTATATTAAATTGTTCCCACAAAACGATTTTTTTATCAACAAAACAAGTAGGGTCAAATCACTTGAAACCAATTTTGTTCTAACATTATGGTTTAAATATCTAAAAGGGGACTAGGATATGTATCATATCTTTAATCCTAAAGGAAAATTCTGGAAATTTCAATGTTCTCTAGATCCTAAGTTTTCTAATAGTCAAGTTCAATACAAAGTTATGATTATTGGACTTAAGATAAAAATTAGTCTGGTTAAAGTTCATGACCATGTGCCAATTATAGGTGACTCCCACTTTCTCATCACGCAAGTCACTTGGAATATTAGTGCCTTTTCAAGTCTCCATAGACATTGTAAAATAGCTAAAACACAATTATGTATGTTTGTTGATGCTGTAATGCTTCACATCCCATGGAGAGAATAAAGAAACTAGTAATTTTACTCAACAAGCTTATGTGGACAAGGAAATACTAGAAGGACTTCAATCAGAGGATTATCAAATAGAAGGATTTGAGCTAGTGCTTGACGGTTGGATAAAGGAGCTAGTCGACTATTTGCAAGATCCATCATCACTAGTTAATTTTAAGCTCAAACAGAAGGCATTCAACTATGTGTTACTGGATGGTTAGTCAATGATGTTATCTTAAATTGTACTGTTAAGTAAGAATCCTTCAAAGTCATGGAGAAAGATCATGTAGGTATTTGTGGATCCCATAAGGTTGGTCCTATATTAAAATAGTTAATCTAACGTCATGAATATTATTGGCATACCATAACAATAAATTGCTTCTAATGTGCGAAAGGTTGTGAAGCATGTCAGCTACATAATCTTATACAAAAGACACCAATCAAGTTATTGCATTAGGATTAGAGTTGTCAAAAAAGTCCTTAATTTCAAGGCTCTCTTAATTTTTTTCTTTATTAAACTTTTATTATTAGGCACTCTATCAAAATAATTTTTAAAAAATTTCGGTCCATTATTTCATGGGGCATAAGGGAGGGGGCTCTAGGGGCCTAGAGGCCCCAAATATTTTGTTAATTGAGATTTTTTTCTTGAAAAAAAAAAATTTATCCAAAAAAAATGAAAATTTTTTATCAAAAAATAATCGGAAATTTTTTATCGAAAAAAATTGGACATTTTTTATCGAAAAAATATCCGAAATTTTTATAGTAAAAAATCGAAAAAGTTAATAGAAAAAAATCAAAAAAAAAAAATTATTGGTGAAAAAACTGAAAAACTTTATTTCTCAAAAAAGAAAATCGATTCTTTTTTTTAAAAAAACGGGGCCTACTAAGCCCACTAAATTTTAGGGGGTCTTGTTTTTGGGGGTCTTTTAAATTATTAATTTTTTTGACCTCTCCAAAATGTGGACTGAGACCAATAATTAGGAGACTTATCAAATTGGAAGCTCTAATTAAGATATCAAACCTTAATTGGCCTTTTTAAGAGTTAGATATAGACATAATTAGAGAAATATATCATCAAACATCCAAAAGCTATACTTTTATTGTAATGCCTACATATTACTTTACCAAATAGGTATAAGTTCAATCGATGATAAACATTGGGCAACAAGAAATAATTAGGTTCATTCAACATGAAATTATCTATAAGTTTGGGGATCCTGAAACTATGACCACTAATCAAGGAACTAAGTTCATTGGTGATAAGGTGGTGGCCTTTGAACAAAATTTTGGAATAAAGTTAATACATTATTCCCTATTATATGCTCAAGCTAATCAAAAACATAAGCTACTAATCGTATTTTGATCACTTATTCAAGAAGAACATAGAAGATTAACCTTAAAATTGGCATAAGACACTAAAAGAAGTTTTATGGGTTGTAAGAAATTATAAGTCTAGTGTCACATGATTTACTCCTTATCGACTGACCTATGGTTAGGATGCGGTGCTTCTTTTGGAAATAAATGGGACTTCACTTAGAATGCCAAGCAAAACAAACTATGTTTAGAAGAATAAAAATAAGCCATGTTAATGGAAATTGATTCTTTAGATGAAGATTGGGTCAATGCCCTAACTAGAATTGAAAAATCAAAGCAAAATATTGCTAAAGCTTACAACAAAGGAATTAAGCTTAAGATATTCATGGAAGGTGAATTGGTTTGGAAATCTATTTTTCCAATTTGGATAAAAGATCTGAAATACGGAAAATGATCAACAAGTGGGAATGACCTTTTATTTTTGGTAAATATCTTAGTGCATGTGCTTATCGGCTAGTTAATATGCAATGTGGAGAATTGATAAAAGGCATAAATGAAAAATATTTGAAGAAATATTATTCTACTATTTGGGAAAGTATAGAAGAACAAAATTGAATTTCCTTTAATGTTTAAAATGTTGAAAACCATAGTCTAGCTATCTAACTAAATTAAAAGGATACGGTGAATGTGCTAGAAAATACAAGCAATGAGGATTTGAATTGTATTTACTATTTCTGAACACTATTTGTGTTGCTTAAAAAAAAAATGTTCTTTATCAAAACATCGAACTTATGATTATAAATTAGTTTAAATAAAGTAAAGTTTAATCATAAATAATTTAGATTAATTATAGAGTAAAGATAGAGAGGAGACACAAGTATTTTTATACTAATTCACAACATTTTCTACAACTAGGGATCCCCTTACAAAGAGATTTTGCATCAGTACAGTCGATGACTTAATCCACTATTAAACAATAAAATACTAACACTATATACTCTACCTCTTCATGCTTTAAGTATTCTTCTTTTGCCTTTTTAGACTATCACTATCATAAGCCTTTCTAGTCTTTTAAAATCTCATATTTAGTCCTTGTAAAATAATCACATTTTTTAGTCCCTATATAATTATCATAGGAGCAAATTTAGTCCTAGCTGAAATATCATAAAATATTTTTGAATAATTTTTTAACATATATGTATACAACATTATAAAAAGTTTATCTATAAAAAATGAGTGAAAATTTGATTTTTATATTCATATTCACGTAACTTTAATCTTTGAGTTTATAGCTTTTAAAAAATTTATAAATAATTCAAACTCAAGTTAAAACGATCTAAATTTTTGTAGAGAAGTCTTGTACTGTGTTTTTAACATATTAACAAAAACTTATTTAAAAATGTACATTGACATTTTGATATGGACTAAAATTCCTTAGATGATATTTTGTAAAAATTGTTAATTTTTATAGTGACTAAAAAAGAAATTTTAAAACTTTATACGATGTAAAAATTTATTAGTTTATTTGCAATTTTGATCAATTTCTTTTAATCAACTCGTAAAATTAATGTTTTATTTTATAATCTAATAATTTTAATCTTTCTTGATTTTATAACTAAAAAAATAATAATTTAATATATTTTAAATAATATAATAAATAATTTTATAATATATAATTATTTAAATATATTAATTATTTTCTATGTTATTAATTGAATAGCCATAGATGTGATATGATTTCATTGCTTTGTCTTTGTCTGAGGAAGTGATATGTTTTCACTGCTATTCTATATCATGATTGATTTGCCATGTTTTAAGGAGTAAAGATATTGTTTTGAAAAAAATAAACAAGTAAGCATGAGCACGTGGTATTGTTAATTTTTTCTTTCTGACAATATGGTATTGTTAATTTGTGTTTAATGATATAAAACTATTAAAATATAATAATTATTTATATATTATTAATTAAATTATAAAAATAAAAATATTTTAAATTAAAAATTAAATTTTTAAAGTATTTTATTAATATTTTATAAATGTTAATAATTTTATATTAAATATCATATTATTTAAAAGATATCATATCGCTATTTATTAGTTAAAAAATCAAAATAAAAATTATCAAATTTTAAAATAATATAATTATTTTATAAATTAATTAAAATAAAAGATTAAACTTTTAATTAAAACAAAGTATTTTAAAAAGAGGTACAGTAGATGATATGCAAAATAAAACATATCAATTGTCAAATTATTATAAAAAAATTATTTTGAAACGTATACAAACTATATTTTTTTCTACAAATTAACTAAATTATTTTTTTATTCTCATCTCTAAAACAAACTTTAGAAATATGATTACAAAATATGTTTTTATTTTATTTTCCTCCTACAAATAGTTATAAAAAAATGATTTACAAAATAAAATTAAAAAAACTTAATTGTATTTTTTACTTCTCTAAATTCTCAACTGCGCCATTTCATTCTCCTAATTAAAAAGAGATGATTTTGCCTCTTCACATTTAGTTTCTTTTTATTTTAGATTCCTCTACTTGTTTTTTTTCAATTTTTTTATAATATGACATGACATGTGACTTTCTAATAGTGATATGATGAAAAAATTTTATTTTAATTAATTAATTAAAACCAATTTATATTTACTCAATTAAAAGAATTAATTATAATTTAGTACTTCTATTTTTATCGGTTCATAAAATTGATTTTAATATTTTAAAATTCGATAGTTTTAATCTTTCTCTAAAAAATTTAAATTAAAAAATGATGATATGATATATTTTAAATTACGTAACATACACTCTTATGATATAACATTAATTAAATTACAACAATAAATTATTTCTAAAGTTGAAAGTAAAGTTTTTAGAGTATTTTATTATAATTTAAAGGACATAAATCACATTATTTAAAATATGTTGTATCGTTATTTTTTAATTAAAAAATCATAATAAAAAATCTAAAACGTTGAATTTTCAAATAAGAAAATTAATTTCATAAATCCGTGAAAATAAAAAAATTAAAATACAATTTGATTTAATTAAAAAAATAAAATTAAAACAAAACCAAAATTAAAATCTCGACCATTCAATATAAAACACTAAATTTTACCGTATTAAAACACAACAACAATCACATTGAACATCTTTAAATCAAATTCTATAACTTTATTCACTAAACAAAGAAGAAATGCCATTCATGCTACAAATTTACTTAGACATCGATTAATTTGGTGCGGTCAACTTGTCCAGACATTCATTGCGTTGGTGATTGTTAGATCATATTTAAATGGTTGAAATTTTTCTACAAATTTTAAATTTTGAAAAATTAAAATAACAATTAAAAATCTAAATAATTTTATCTTATCCAACATTGAATGTGTGAATGTGTAAGTTGCTTAGTTCACGAAATCAAAATCTACTGAAGTTGTTGCTGACAATGTCATAGTTTAATTATCTTCATGAATTATGATGTTTTTGTCATATTTGTTATCTTCTTGTTTGTATTTATTATCATGATTACAAAACTGGAACCTTCTGTCTTATTTATGGTTATTTTATGTCTTTTCAATTAAATCGTGACAAGAGAAGTTTTACTGTTGATAGTACAAGAATTTATTAGATTCAGATTTAAGTGTTAACTTACAAGATTTGTTCGACTAAATTGAATTAAGTACGTAGTTTAGTTTCAAACGATCGTAAGAATCTTTGGAGAAGTTTATAGAGTAAATTGAGGTGAGATCTTCGATAGACAATTACCTTTTTTATCTTTAACTTTGAGATGATATATTTAATTAATTTATATCCGATTTAATGAGTTTAATTTAGAATATAGATATTTGTTTTCTCATATTAAAATTAAGTCATTTTTTCATTACTTGAGACAACTTATGTCTACCATAAATAAAGTGATTTTGAATAAAAATTTAACTATTATTTTATAATGGATAATTTATTTTGTAATGAATAATTTATGAAAGTGATTCACTTTAATTTTATTTTTTTAATTTATTGTTAGTTCTTCCTTTTATAAAGAATTTATATAGTGAATTTATAGATGATTTTCTTTTATATTTTTTTATTTGTTTGATTTTATTAATATAATATAATATAATATAATATAATTTATTTATTTATTTTTTATTTATTAAATTAATAATTTATTATTTTTTATACAAATAAATAAGTAAATAAATAAACGGCAATAAATAGTTGTATCTTTTTAATATATAAACTTTAATAAATAATAAAGTCTTTTGAATGAAAAAATTATATAAATAAAAAATATCTTAATTTAGTCTCGCACTTACATAAAATAAAAATGTCGTGTTAATTCTTCACTTAATTAGTAAAAAATGATCAAATGAGTGATTTAGTCCATCCCAAAAAGTTTATCACGTCAGATTGATATTTTGAAATTTAGTATCAGATGTTAATTAAGTTTTTCCCTAAAATTGTATATGTTGGGTCTAGTAATTTGATCCATAATTACATAATCTTTTTGTAAAATAAAAATAACATAATCACTAATAGAGTAGTCTCTATAATTAACAAATACATTGGGAAACTTGACGAAACTTTTAAAAAGTAAAAGACTAACTTATGTCCGTTGGAGGTGATTTTCTATTTTATATTTTTGAAATTTTAAAAATCAAAATAATTTTCGATTTTTTAAGTTTAGTATTGGTTAACTTTTTATTTTTATTTTTTGTCCGAAAAGTTTATTATTGACATAAAAATAAAATATTTGAAAAAATAATAACTAAATCTAATAATCATAAGACATACAAATTTGTTTATTGATTTTAAAAATAAAAATACTTTAAATATTATAAACTTATATTTTAGTAATAATTGATCGATGGCGATTTTGATGTGGTCGGCGTGAGTCAGAGTGGTTGTAGTTAGAGATGATAATATGTTAGGTCATTTGTTAGGGACCTATGACATAGTCTATTTATGATTTGACATGATATAGTCTATCTAATAAAAATGTTAGACGTAGATTATTTTTAAAGTCTATTTATTTTAACAGGTCAAACTCAAATTTATAAAAAAACTTATTAGACTTGACAGGTCGACATATATATATATATATATATATTATTTATTAATATTATTTTTTGTTTTATTATTTTCAATTATAAAATCTATCAATTAAACAATAACTCAATAGTCACTCCATATTCCGTAACTGTTCTATATTATTCCTGTTCTTTTTTTCCCTCGTTATTTTCAAGTTGAATCGTTCATTTTATTATATAATTATTATACTATATAAGATTTCAATATTTACTACTACAAAATCTTTTTTCTTTTATCTTTGTATTCCTTTAGTAAAGTTAGCATTTGTAAAATCTCTTAAAAATCTTCTAGAAATTCTATTTAAGTTGTTCTAATTTTAAGTTTTATAAATAAAAATAAATCTTAAATCAAAGCAGTGTATGCAAATTTGAAAAAAAAAATGCATCAAATATGTGCAGTCCCTTTATAAGTGTTTCAAAGTTGATAACAATATTAATTATATTATTACTGAATATCTCTAAGTTTGTTTAAGATGTAATAATGAATGCATTTGTTTTAGAAAAAAATCTATTATTTGAAATCAAAAATTATTTTTTAGGGTTTAAAAGAGGTTTGTTTCAGGTTAATAAAACTTTTAAATATTTTAATGTAATAAGATTTTTAAATAGAGTTTCAGACCTATGATAGATTTTTAAATAAGTTCTTGGAGCAGCACTTTCTCTTAGTGATGTTCGTGAGAAAGAAGCAAAAAATTACAGGTTACAAGCATAAAGAAGGGGAATCTCTTCGTAAAACTTACAAGAGGTTCAATAGTTTTCTAGTAGCATGCTTAAATCATGGTTATGACGACATTGCTCAGATGAAAGTTTTATGTAACAGCTTGAGGCTAAGTTATAGAGTTGTGTTGGATACAACAATAAACAATTATCTGAATTACAAAACCACATTAGAAACACAAAATATAATAGAGATCATCGCATCAAAGAGTAAACGATGTCGTACAACATAGGTGGTAATGGGCCAAAATAGTGGTATCTTGTAGATGAATGTTATGCTGCACGACCAATTGATCAATTGAAGGGAAGTTGATTTCAAAGTAGATAGAAGAAGTCATTTCTATTGAGATAAAGAAATGAATGAAAACTCTATAAAACTCCAAGTTGCTTCTATCAAATTGTTAATACATGAAAGTTGTGATTTTTGTGGGGGAGTACATAAAAATAGAGCTTGTGAGACTTATGAAGATGACAAAGAAAAATTGGAGATGGTGAAATTTGTGGAGAACAACGGGAATTCAAATAATCCGTACTCCAACACCTAATATAAGATGGAGAGATCATTCAAACTTCTTATTCCATCCTAAGAAGATGCATGGGATATTACTATTGAGAAATTTACAAATAACACAAATTCTTTCATTGAAGAGTTAAGAGTTGTCCATAAAAATTACATGATGTAACTAAATAATCTTGAGACACAAATGAGACAAATTATCTAACCACTTGCACAAAGGCCATCAAGAATTTACCAAGTGACACATTTCCTAACCCAAAGAATAATGTCAATGTAGTGACGAACGAGAGTGGGAAAGTGATTGAGCCACAACAACCTAAAGGAAAAAAGGGTGGGAGTGCTTCAACACCAATGCAATTTGAAGAAGTTGTGAAAAAGAATGTTACACAAAATCACTAGAGGAGGATAATACAATTTGGGAAAGTGGAATAATATGTTGTTCAAAAGAACGAGGCTTTTCCCAAGCTAGAAATCAAAAGTTCCATTTCCGCAAAGATTGGAAAAAGAGGAAACCAAAAAACAATCTCGTAAATTTCTTAATATTTTCAAAAAATTGCAAATTAACATTCCTTTTGTAGAAGCAATAGAACAAATGCTATTATATGTCTAGTTCATGAAGGAGACCCTATCAAAGAAAAGAAAGATTAGTAGTGAAACAATAATGGTCACTAAGAAGGGAAATGTCACTCACCTCTTAAGTTGAGTTTGTATAATGTCTCTATCGGTTCAATAAGTATTCTTTATTGTACCTCTTTAAGCTACTCCACTAGAATTTTTTTAATTTTCTCAATACGTATGGAAACTTCATGGTTGAAGAATGGAGTGTTCAATTGTCTTTTTAGGTTTTCCTTTATCAAAAGGAGTTTTGCTATTTCTTGTGTTATAACTCGCTTTTCTCTGTAAATTATTTTCTTTTTAAAGAGTTATATGGAAGAGAACCCTTTAAATAAATAAGTTGAAAATAAAGTTTACAAGGTAACCAAAATCGTTTCAAATAAACCATCTTTATTTCAAATGTAAGTTTACAATAAGTTAAATTGTATACCAAAAGAGGTTATCAACCTTGATATACTACTACCTCTAAGCCGATCACAACACGCTTAAAAACTCATTAGGTACATCACGTCGTTTGTATGGACTACCGGTCGACACTATGACTCTACTATGCTTTCATTGTCATTTTAAACTCTTTAACCAAGATTGAAGCATTAAACACGCACAAATCACACATTCTCCACTTAAACTTAATTCTAAACTCTTACGAATATCATTTATGACATTTAGTCATAATCATATCAATCACCTCTCATCTCTAAAGTGTGTCAATCCGCTAGAATGACAATACTTTTAGTAATAGAAAATAAGACAATTTACTTCAATAATTATTTTTGCAACAATATTAGTTCGATTATTAAAATAATCAAATTCAATATTCTTTCCTCGTAAAAGACTAGTGAAATATAAATCAAGTCTTCAACTACCCAAGAACTCGGATTTCAACTATTTTACAAATAGACAAAATAACAGTATTTCAATTTTAAAAATGTTATTTTCGTACCTTTATTTATAAATGTAAGGGAGATGACAGACTCAGCAACACATTTTTAGTACAAAACATGACTAAAAATAGTTTAAATAAGGATTATTTATCACGAGTCTTACATTAGGTCTCGGTTATAGAGATACACGTTTGTGTGTGAATTGACACAAAGTTAGTCTAAGTATTCTAACTCTTTATTTTGAAGATAATAGATTTCAATTCCTATATCAATCCAAGTATAATTTATAGTTCACACAATTGATTATAATGTTTTTCACTTGGCTAATTTACAAGAATTCTAAAGACTCTCAATAGAGAGAATTTTTCAATATCATATCTCTTGTACAAAGACTTTTTGAATGTATTTTTTTTATATTGAACATTGCATTTTTCTTTTCTTTGACTTTTAAAGAAAATGAGATATTGGATGGTGGAAGCATTAAAAAAAGAGTAGCATGCTGAAAATTGTGATCGAATGGGTGAAAGGCTGTGAAATTTACATATATGACTAAAATATTGAAGCAAAATCTAAAATCAAGTGTTCTGAAGATAAACAAACAAGTTAGTTAATCTCTAATCATAATTTCGATTGTATTGCTATTTAACTTGTGATTTTGAGTGAATTATTTAAAGATAGGTGATCAAGTACACTCATATAACAATTAATCATCACACCATGATATAAATCAAAGTAAATCATGTCTTAACTGAAATTGATAACTAGATCATTCTAGTAATCAAGAACATTTTGGTTTATAATAAGATCATTCTATTTTATAACAAGAACATTTTAGTTTATAACAATATCGTTCTAGTTTATTACAAGAACATTTTGGTTTATAACAAGATCCTTCTAATTTATAACAAGATCATTATGTTTTATCAATATCATTTTGGTTAGTTTGTTTCAAGGACATGAGTAAAATGAATCATTCGCTGTAATCCAAAGCTTAAAGTAAACGAATATCAAGACTACTCAGAACAGTACTCAAGCCCAAAAATTTAACTAAAGGCCCAAAGAAGCAAAATAGAAACAAGAGAAATAATCAGACCAATCTCCAAATCGATGAACTACAAACAAGTACAACTATGACAACAAGAAGGAAAAGGACATTACTGCTCCATTTTTTGTAGAAATTCTGACATGCTTGTAACGCAGATGACTGAGAACAGTCAACTGCTAAATAGCGCACATGACTGTTAAAATCACTATAATGATATGTCCATATTTAAATTTAGTAACGACTATAATGAGCCTTTTTGAACCTTCTCCATGCCTATAAAAGGAACATCAAGACGAAGATAATTGCAAGAGTTTTTAGTGCAATCGATTCATTACTAAAACAATCATACTCGAGAAAACAAAACTTTTCAATCAAGTAAAAACTTCAATTCTCTTATACTATATTCAAAGATCTCTTTATTGATTTATTTATAATAATCAATCTCAAAAAAATGTTGAGTAGAGTATGATCCTACAACCTTATATCATAATTTCTTTTGAAACTCAAGTCTATTTCTTAAGATAGCTTGAGTGTATTTTAAAAAAAAATTATGTGTTTAAAAGGTACCATGAAAAAATCCATTATGGATTCAAAGGTGACTGTAAAAATTATTTCAAGGTTAAAAGGTGAATGATATAATTGATCAAGGAAGATTGTATGAAACCACAAACATTCTTGTGTGAAGCACAATATTGAAAAAACTCACAAATTGTGAGGGCTAGACATAGCCCACTTTAGGTGAACCAGGATACATTATTGTATGATTTTTTTATTCATGTTCTTTATTATTTCTCACTCAATACCACTAATCTAGTAGAAATAAATTGTTTCATTTATTTTTAACTCGCCAAGAATGTTCTAGATTTTTATGAATAACCAAGATTGATTTTGAGTTAGTTTAAATTGAAAGCATGAATTAATATTTTAAAAATGGATCACAATTCAAACCTCTCATTTTCCTTGTGAATGATATTTCTAATTTAATTGGCATCAGAGCATGCCTCTAAGGTTAAACACTTAACAAGTGTTAGAGAAAAAGATTCAGGAAGCAATGTCAAAAGCCATTTATATCTTTGAAGGAGGATCATTAGATAGACATTTTACTTTGATGGTATAGGCTACTACTTTAGGTAAGGAAATATGAAACTATTCCTTAAATCACATGGTACATGAATGTAGTGCATCATAACAGATAGAAACTTCATACCAAGAGTTTATCAAAGTTATTCAACATCTACTGAAAACAAAGAAGCAGACTGGACAACATAAGACAAAGCTAAGGTATTTTTGAATTCTAAAGCTCAATTATTTTTTACTTGTGTTGTGAGCAGGGAGGAAAATGAAAGAGTTGATGAATGTGATATGGCAAAAAAAGTATGGGATACATTAAAAACTCATCATGAAGGAACAAGTCATGTCAAACAAAAAAAGGAATTGATATTGGTGTACGAAAGTTTGAACTATTTAGGATGAATGAAGGATAAACTATTGATGAAATATATTCAAAATTTACAACCATAGTAAATGAAATGTGCACTCTTTGTAAGGCAAACTCAGTCCAAGATAGAGTAAGAAAAATTATGAGATGTCTCCTCATCATATGGAGACCAATGGTCACAACCATAAGTCAAGCTAAGTATCTTAAGACACTTGAATTGGATGAACTCATTGGAACTTTAAGATCACATAAAGTATTGTTGCATGAGGATAAAATATCAAAGAAATGCAAAATAATATTTAAAAGCCTCACAAAATCTTCAAGAAAACTCATCTTCCCAACAAGATGAAAGAGAACACTCGGAAGAAATTGGCCTAGAAGAAGTTCAAGAATAGATATTTCTTCTCACAATAAAATTTCCAAGAATGATGAGAAGAAGATATCAGATCAAAAAATGTTTTTCAAGCAAAAGAGAAAACTCTAAAACAGAAATTGATAAAAGTGAAATTACATGTTTTGGGTGCAACAAACTAGGACATTAAAAACTGAATGTCCTATACACAAAAAGGCACCAAAAAGATTTCCATTTAAGAAAAAAAATCCTTGATGGTCACTTGGGATGATTATGAAGAATCAGACACATAAGAAAATGAAGCAACCAACATTGCCTAATGGAAAACTCAAAAAATGATGAGGTAATTAATTTCGAATTATGTCCTTTATGTGAACAAATGAAAAAACAATTTGATAATTTGTTAAATGGCTCAAACTTTCTTGCTTAAAAATGTGGCTCATTAAAAGAATAAATTTGCAAAGAAAAAGAGACACCTCATGCAATGAATGATGAACTAAAAAAAATCCTTCAAATTTTGCAGGAGTCTTATTTTAAAAGGAGAATGTTCTACTCAAAATAAAAATTTAGAATATTAAAATTGATTTTTCAAATTTTATTAAATTCGTTGAAACTTTCCAAAGAATTATGGGATCTCGGGTAGGAATATTGAATAAAGCTGGACTTGATTTTGATAAAACTCAAAAAAAAAATTCTATGAAATTTTGTTATAAAAAGGTTCAAAATAAAAAATGCTCTAACATAATTTTTGTAAGAAATTATCATGGAGGAGAATTCATAAATGCATCTTTTAAAACCTTTATTATTATTATTATTATTATTATTATTATTATTTATGAAAATGGCATTTCTCATAGTCTCTCTTGTGTAAGAACTCCTCAACACAATGGATTTGTTGAAAGAAAGAATAAAACATTATAAACAATGGCCAGAACAATCTTGGAAGAATCAAATGTTGGGAAATATTTTTGGGCTAAAGCAATCAACATCTCTTGTTACATTTTAAATTGTGTATCAATAAGCAAAATCATAAAAAAAAACACCTTATGAATTATGTAAAAATAGAATGCCAAATAAGGAATAAGCAATATTGGTGGCTCAATGGTATAACCAATAAGAATATATTGGTGGCTCAATGGTATAGCCAACAAGAATATGTTGATTATGATGAAACTTTTGCTCCAGTTGCAAGGTTATAAGCTTTCACAATCCTTCTTGCATTTGCATCTCCTAAACTTATTAAACTTTTTCAAATGGATGTTAAAAGTGCGTTTTTAAATGGTTTTTTAAATGAACAAGTATATGTTCATTGGTCTCCTAGTTTCGAAGATCAAAAGAAACCAAACCATATTTTTAAACTTGCTAAAGCTTTGTATGGACTAAAACAAGCCCTTAGAGCCTGATATGAAAGACTAAGTTCCTTCTCTAATAAAAAATGGTTTTTCCAAAGGCAAAACTAATACTACACTTTTTACAAACATTAATGAAACTGATTTGCTAATTGTTCAAGTATATGTTGATGACATCATATCTAGATCAACAAATGAAAAAATGTGTGAGGAATTTTCAAATCTCATGCAAAGTGAATTTGAAATGAGTATGATGGGAGAATTGAGATATTTTCTTAGTTTGCAAATAACCAATATGAATTGGGAATCTTTATATGTCAATAAAAATATATCAAAGATCTTTTAAAGAAATACAAAATGAATGAAGGTAAAACAATAACAATTCACATGCACCATTCTCAATTTTGGATAAACCTGAAAAGGAATATCCGTCTCTCAAAAGGAATACACAAGAATGATAGGTTCATTACTATACTTAACTACAAGTTGACCAAATATTGATTTTGTAGTAGAATTATGCGCTAGATTTCAATTTTTGCCTAATGAATCTCATTTATTAATTGTAAAAAGAATTTTTCATTATCTTGTTGGTACCACTAATTTTGACCTTTGGTATAGCAAAGGAACTTATTTTGATTTGGTAGCCTATTTTGATATCAATTATGTTGGGGAAGCTATAATAGGTTGGTCATGTAGAAAATAAAATACAATTGCCTTATCAACAATTGAAGTTGAATATGTCTCAGTTGCAAATTATTGTTCCTAAGTCTTGTGATAATACAAGTACAATAAGACTATCAAAAAACCCCATTTAACACTCAAGATTAAAACATATTGAAATAAAACACCACTTTATTATAGATCGTGTTAACAAAAATAAAGTTGAATTAATCTTTGTTTACACCAAAAATTAACTTGCTGATATTTTTATTAAACCTCTCATTGAAGATAAATTAAATTTTATTAAAGAAAAATTAAAAATCATCAAAAATCCAAACAATCACGTTTAAAAAGTATGACCAAATCGTTTGGATCAATAAGGAGAACGTTTCCATTCCTTCTTCTTCACATCAATCTTCGTATCAAGCCCAAGTGAATTTTAAAAATTTCAAATTTTTAATTCACACAAACAAGCAAGTAATGGCATTTTCCTTCATTCAAAAAACAGCTACCATAGCCTCATCATAACCTATTTTCCTCCTTTCCAATATCCCTGGTCACTTCTCAACCACCCACTCCTTTATACCCATGTGTGTCACTATTTGCCTCATCTCTTCCCAAAAATCACTTTCGTCTTCTTTCATCAAAACTTTCGTATTCTCATCTTATGCAACACTTATTTTAGTTTTCTTCATTTTTTTCGCTAAAAAACATGGCTCGCAACAAAGCTTCTGCTAGAAAAAATCTGACTTCGAGAACCCCATTTCCCTCACCATCTCATTCTTGATCACCATCTCCACCACCACAACCTACCCCTCTAGAAGTTTCTCCATCAGAAAACACATGTTCTGAATATCTCTCATTGTCTTTGGAAATCAGTTCATCTCCTATTTTGTTCTCCCTTCTCACCACCATACTCCCACTTCATTTCCAATGTATTCTCCCTAACACCTATCAAGCACCACCACATCTCTAGAAAAAAAAAACTTAAAAAACCCAATCTAACAATCCTCCAACAAAACAAAAATAAATTAGAATCATGGATGGTGTACGTACCTCCAAGAAATCTAAGAGTGTGGACACAACAATATATACCATGTATAATGATGACTCTATTCCAAAATCACCATCAAAATCACCAAAACCCTCTACATCATAATCATAAGAACTCTCTGCTCCAACATCAAAATCCAAATCCTTTCCTCAACATATCCTAACAAAGTCACCCTCAAAATCAACAAAATTATCCCCTACTTTATCTCATTTTTGGCCAAACAAAAACTGAAAAAACTCAAACAGCTAGCATCGAAAACCAAAGGTGCAGAATACTCTCCTTCTAAAACTATTCCACCAGAATGTTCTCCACCCATTTCAACTCCACAAGAACGTTCTTCATGCAAAACTCAATTCCAACCAAAACTTCATAAGAAAACATCTTCAAAAATTCTTATCCTACCTCTACTCTCAACCAAATACTAGAAAATCCTTCAAGACAAATAGAATGAAAAACTTATTGGGATTGGTCTAGTATTTGTGTTTGATAACCTACAGTTTGAAGGAATCTCAATCAAACAATATGTTGACGCTCTTGGCAATTTTGAGTTCCTAGAAATTTCATACTTTTTCTATCATGAAGTCATTCATGCTTTCTACTGCAAATCTCAAACCTCTCATAACAAAGCTTTGTTTGTCTCCACCTTTAAAGAGGTTGAAATATGTCTCATCTTGCAACCTTAGTTGAAATGTTGCATTTATCCACTAAAGGGCCAACCATCTTTGGAAAAGATTGGTATTATGTTTTAAATGTCAACAAAGATACATATTTTAATGAGATCTTTATTCTTGGCGCAACCAACTATGTGTTTGCAGATTTGAAAACCTTTCCCAATCCTTCTCTATTGTGGCAGTCACGAATGTCTCCGACAATGATGCTCTAATCATTTATCACCTCCTTTATTGCCAAAAACTCAACCTTCTATATATCATCATACAGAAAATGATTGCCACCACCAATCGAGATTACAAAGGAATATTGTTCCATATGGTATAGTTCTCACCAAAATTTTCAAATATTTAAATGTCGCTCTCAAAATTGAAAAATTCATCATCAAAATTATTTTCCAAAAACATCTCCCACATGAAGAAAGATTCATCGCTCCCACCAACTTTGTACATCCTTCAAGGTCAATCACCTTTGTGACTTGTTACCACAAAAAAAAGAAAAAAAAAGTGTCCTAAAAGGAAAACATCCTTAAACCCAAATACTCACAACTTTGGAGTTAACATTCCTCAAGAACATTCTCTAATTCATCACAACATTCTTCTTTTCACTACCACGCCATGTAAATCAACTCCACCTACAAATACTTTTGCTTTTGATATTCCAACACCACAATCACTTCAAAATACAATTCCTCAAAGCCATCTTTGCTCCCAAGTTAATTTTGACAAAACATCTCAAATGGCTTCGGCTTTTGTTTCCCCACAAAAATTTATATCTTCCATGTATGACATTAACAAATACCTTGATTTTCATGATATAGGTCTTTATGGTTCCTCAATTTCTCACACACAGTCCATGTCCAACATTCTGCTACTAGTGGCTCATCTTTTTCCACATTGACTTCCTACTACACTATGGTTGTTCCTTCTTTCGGAAACACTTCTCAAGCTTCTTAGCATGTGGATGAAGATCCTCATCCTCCAAAATAAAGAAGGACACTTCAAAAACTCTTAAGGATATTCCTAGGATTTTTATAATCCTTCAAACTTTCTTTGATAGGCCAATCCATCAAGATAAGGAAAATTTAATCTTAATGGATTGGATGGTTACCCAACTAGCTCCCATGTTAGGACTCGAACCACCTCTTCCTAATTCGCCTCCAACCTTTCCAAATCTACCCAACCCTCCATATATTCATCCTTTGATGGGTCTTCTCCATTGTTATCCTTTTAAAATTGTCTTCCCTGAGGATTTCTCGCAACACTTTTTCATGTGACAAAGAGAGAGAGAGAGAGAGAGATAAGAGATAAGAGAGAGAAATAGTAATTAGATTAAGGAAATATCTGTTAAATTTAAGAAGTATTTTTTATCTCATTAGGTAATTCTTTGTTTTCCCTTTCTTTTTTTGTTTTGTTTCAACCAAATTTATGAACTTTGTGAATATTATATATGAGGTAAAAATATTTTGGTTCAAAGTTATCTATTAATAGATGCAAAAATTGAGGGGAAGCTTTTTAACGAATGCACTTTATAATATCATAATTAAATTAAAATTAAAATTAAAATCTAATTAATATGTTTGTCATCATCAAAAAGAGGCAGATTGTAGAGGAAAAATCCCAAGTCAAGTGGTTTGAAGATAAACTAACAAGTTAATTAATTTATAATCATGATTCAAATTGCGTTTCTATTTAACTTGTTATTTTGAGTGAATTATTCAAAGATAGGTGATCAAGTACACTCTTACAACAATCAATAATCACACCATGATATAAATCAAAGTAAATAATGCCTTAGTCAAACTCAAAATTGATAACAGGATCATTCTTGTAATCAAGAACATTTTGGTTTATAAAAAAATCATTTTAGTTTATAACAAGATCATTCTAGTTTATAATAAGATAATATTTTATCAAGATGATTTTGGTTAGTTTGTTTTAAGGACATGAGTATAATGAATCATTCCCTAAAGTCCAAAACTTAAGATAAACGAATATTAAGACCACTCGGAATAATACTTAAGCCTAATAGTCTAACTAAAGGCCCAAAGAAGCAAAATAGAATCAAGATCAACAACCAGATCATTCTCCAGATTGATGAACTATGAACAAGTACTACTAGGACAACAAGGATGAAAAGGACATTGTTGTTGCACATTTTGCAGAAAGCCTAACATGCATTCAAGGAAAAGAATTGACACCTAACAGTTGCTAAATCATTCAACCATGTTTTTCATCGACTGCAAGCCTAACTGGATGGGCTCTATTACGTAAAAAGGACTTAAGAGTTAAAAGAAACCTGAAAGTGAAGAAAATTTAATATATCTATGCTCTCAACATCCAAAAAAACTTATTTAACTTGAAACCAAATTTTATAAACATTCATGCCTCTCAATCGGATACATCCATCGATATTGTGCCAGTCCAGTAACTTTGTGTGCCAAATGAATTACCAAATGCATCATAGCAGTAAAAAATGAAGGAGGAAAAATTGTTTCCAATTGACAAAGTGTGATAACTATTTGAGACTCCAATTGTGATAGAAATTCCACATTAAGTACCTTAGAACAAATTTGCTTGAAGAAATTACAAAGATCAACTAACATGGAAGTGACTTTATCTGGAAATGAACCCCGTAATGCTACTGGAAGAAGCTCTTGCATCAAAACATGACAATCATAACTTTTTAATTCAAACATCTTGTGTTGCTTGACATGCACACAACGAGGGATGCTTGACGAGCATTCATCTAGAGTTTTTACATTCTTTAGAATGCTTAGAAAATATTCCTTTTCTTTGTCAGTCATTTGATAGCAAGCTCTAGGCAAACCTGTTGTAGTTATATTAGGACTTGGTTGAGGATGGAGCATACTTCTTATGCCCATATCTACGAGATTAGCTCGTGCCTTATAATTATCTTTGGATTTTCCCTCTTGGTTTAACAATGTACCAATAATGTTGTCACATACATTCTTTTCAATGTGCATCACATCAAGATTATGACAGAATTCATTATATTGCCAATAAGGCAATGTGAAGAAAATGCTCTTCTTTTTCCAAGGTTGTGCTCCATTTGCTAGACCTTTTTCTCTATATTCATCTATTTGTCTTAAAATATTAGTCCCGTCAAGTCTTTTAGGAGGGCTCCTTAGCTCCCGTGTTCCATCAAAATCCCTACTATTCAATCTCCACTTATGCTTGGGAGATAACCAACGACGATGACCCATATAGCAAAAAAAAATACCATGACGTAACCACTGCGAGGTAGTTTCAATACCACAACATGGACATGCATATTGACCTTTAGTACTCCATCCAGACAAGTTAGCATATGCTGGAAAGTCATTAATAGTCCACATCATAGCTGCACGAAGTTGAAATGTCTCTTTCTTATATGCATCAAATGTTTCAATTCCATCATCCCATAACTCTTGCAACTCTTGTACTAAAGGTTGCAGATAAATATCAATGTTATTTCCAAGACCTTTTGGACTCGGAATTAATAGTGATAACATGAAGTATGGTTGTTTCGTGCACATCCAAGGAGGAAGATTGTAAGGAATTAGAATGACATGCCAAGTGCTACGAGTAATACTCATAGTCTTGAAAGGATTGAAACCATCTGAAGCCAATCCTAATTGAACATTACGAGGATCTAACGAAAAGGTTGGATACCGAGCGTCAAAATTCTTCCAAGCAAGGGAATCAGCTGGATGCCTAAGAGAACCATCATTCAATCTACTCTCATGGTGCCATCTCATTGATTCTGCAACTTTGGAGGACATGAATAACCTTAGCAACATTGGTTTCAGTGGAAACCATCGAAGGATCTTTGTTGGTATCTTCTTTCGCTTCTCAAAAGTCTCCATTCCATTACCTTGTACGTCTTCATTTGTTGTTTTCCACCTTGACGTACTGCACTTTGGACATACTTCATATTTGGCATATTTATCCCAATATAATATGCAATCATTGGGACAAGCATGAATCTTCTCATACCCCAAACCTAATCCTGAAACAATCTTTTTAGTTTCATAATATGACTTTGGCAAAACATTTTCTTCTGGTAAAACATCTCTTAGTAAATCAAGCAACATGGAGAATGACTTGTCACACCACCCATGAAGACATTTTAAATGATACAAATGTACCATAAATGATAGCTTGCTATACTTCTTACAGTTGGGGTAAAGCATTTGCTCGTTCTCCTTCACAAATTCATAAAATTTTGAGTTTTCTCTAACTTCGGGAATTCTTTCACCTTCACCACAAATTGGCTCTTATGTAGAATGAATTCCAAATACATCATGAACTAATCCATCCATGTCATGCTCCATTTCTACATTTTGTTTAGTAGCGCTACTTGAAGTTCTAGGTTTTTCACCATGATATATCCATTCTGTATAGCCTCTAAGAAATCCACGGTGTGGATCTGTTAAGTGTTCATAAACACATACGCGAGAATAAGAGTGACAATTGGCACATTTTGTACAAGGACACATTATTTTTCCATTAATTTGTGAATTTTGAAAAGCAAATTCAAGAAATTCATTAACTCCTCGAATATATTCTTCACTTTGTTTTGATGGATCACACATCCATTCTCTATAAGCCATTTGGAAAAATTAACTGAAAATGGATGATGCAAATTTTAAAAATCAATAAGTTTTTTTCCTTTTTTTTGTTTTAACACAAAGAAAAATTAAAGACAAAGGCAACTAAAATTATAATCAAATTTCAAGCACATAATGCAAATGAAAGTCCTAAAAAATCAACAAGCTGAAGATAAAGAATAAAGCTGAAGTCCTGAAAATTTTTAATCAAATTATCAAATCTTACCAACTGACATTTGATTAATTAACTAACTTGAACTTCATGTGGATGTGATACAGTTACAAGTTGAAGATAAGGATAAAGGTTTGAATTTTTATTGCATTTAATTTAATGATCATTGTGTCTTATTTCCACTTATTGATTGAGGCTGATTTACCTGCTAATATTATTGAGATAAGGCTTAGGCAGGCTCAGGAAATTATAGAAGAATTACTCAAACCTGTGGTAAGTTCCTTCACTACATATATTAATTTTTCTTTGTGTTAGGTGGCTAGCATTATGCTTCATTTGTTTTAAGACCAGTATATATTAAGATACCGATCCAGGATGGTTTAGACTGATTTAAAAGCTTTAAAATTCCTAGGCAAAAGAAAGGAAACATGTTCAAAGATATACATTTGCCAGTTAATTATGTGGATATGAGTGATATCATTTGTTTTATTGAAGTCATAAACAAAAGTTCGCAGCCTATACTACAAGTCGACACTTCCATATTGTAGTCACAGGTTCAAAAATTACAAAAATTCAAAGCACATAAATAACAAAACAGAAATTACAAAGAAATAACAAAACATAAGTTACAGAACAACACAAAAATAAAAATAAAAATAGAAATTACAAAGAGCAACACATAAATAACAAAACAGAAATTAAAAGCTTCAAAAATATATAAATAGTACAGAAATTCAAAAGTTACCGATGATTCGAGAATGGTGGTCACAATGATGACGAGAATAGTGGGCATGGTGCGAGAACGGTCACAACAACGACGAGAATGGTGGATGTGATGTGAGAATGGTTACGGCGACAGCGAGAACAGTGGTCACAACTCGAGATTCAGTGAACGCGATAATGCAACAGATTGGGGCTCGGGGTTGATTGACAGAGAGAATGTGGTTGGTCGACGGCGAGAAGAAGGAAACATATTGGGGCGGTAGATTGAGAGGTTAGGGATTTAGATTGGGGCTTGGATTGGGTGAAAGAGAAGAATTGTTCAACTTGTTTTAGGTTTTAGGTGTTTTGAGGAGAAAGGGTTTATTTGGTACTGATTTATATTTTGGCTCTATTAATTTTTTTTTACTCCATTAAATTTTTATTTGGGCTCCATTTAAAAAATTTTGATTTTGGCTCAATTTGAATTTTTTTTGCATCCATTGAAAAAATTAAGATTTTGGCTCCATTGAAATTGGGTGCATTAAAAAAAATAGGATTTTGCCTCCATTAAAATTATTTTGGCTTACATTGAGCAAATATTTATACAAAATTATTTTTATAAATAATTAAGATTTTGGCTACTTTAAAAAATATTAATTTTAAAATTTTGATGTCTATAGCCACAAATTTAATTGTGTAACTATAACAATTAGCGATAAATTTATGTCACCGAAAGTATAAGACACCTATACCAACAATAAATAATTTATCGTTGGGTATAGTTTATCTATACCTACAGCTTTTAATTTTGTTATTATAAGCTACTATAGGTATATGTCTATTTTCTTGTAGTGATTCAACACAAAACCAAGAACATTCTGGTTACAAATGAGAACGTTCTGGATTAAATAGCGCACATGACTGTTAAAATCACTCTAATAAGATATTCGTCTTTAGGTTCAGTTACTTCTATAATGAGCCCTCTTGAACCTTCTTCGTGCCTATAAAAGGAACACCAAGATGAAGACAATAACAAGAGTTTTTAGTGTAATCAATTTATTACTAAAACAATCATACCAGGTCAAACAAAACTCTTAAATTGAGCAAAAACTCCAGTTCTCTTATATTATATCTAAGGATCTACTTATTGAGTTACTGCTGATAATCAATCTCAAAAAAGTGTTGAGTATATTTTGATCCTACAACCTTCTATCGTAATTCAATTTCAAACTCAAGTTTATTTCTTAAGATAGTTTAAGTGTATTGTAAAAAGCCTTTTGGTGTTTAATAGGTAACTTATAAAAATCCTTTATGGACTGTAAGATAACAATAAAAATCCTTTCAAGGTTGAAAGGTGAATGTTGTAACTGATCAAAGAATATTGTGTGAAAGCAACAATGTTCTTGTGTGAAACACATTAGTGGAAAAACTCACAAATTGTGAAGACTAAACGTTATCCACCTTGAGTTCTAACAGCAAAAAAAAGAAAGAAAAAAAAAGAAAAAAAAAAAGAATGGCAAGGATTATGTCCCATTATCCCTTGAAAACGGGCACATGGATCAAAATAGGAATATGTACTATAAGGTAGGCCTTAATTGGAAAGCATGCCAGAAGCAATGAAAATTCAAGTGTCGAGCCGAGGATAGGAGAATCCTCGAAAAGTTAGAGCTTTAAAGAATCTTATTTCTTTAAATCAACCAGACATAATTTTTCTTATGGAAACTAAGAAAAAGGAAGCTAAAATGTTTCATCTTAGAAACATTGGTGGCATGGATTCAATGGTAGCAGTGGATTCTTATATATATGAAAAACATAAAGCTGGTGGAATTTCCTACTTTTGGGATAATTGGATAAGTGAAAATCATGGTATGAAAGTTATCAGTAAAAGGTCTCACAATTCGGTTTATGAAATGGTTGAAGACCTTATTGATCAGAATTTGAAAAGGTGGAAAATAGAGATCCTAAATCAAAATTTCCTAAAGTTTTGAAGCTTCTCAAATATGTCGTATTCTGATCCCTTGATTCTTTGTGTGGCCTCTTGAAAAAATATGGTGGTATATTGTTGAGTCTTATAACAATATATAAAAAAAATTATTCACTTTTAATAGCTATTTTAAAATATTTGTATAAAAAATTGATACTTTAACCCCTAAAAAAATTCTTATAAAATTAAAAAAAAAAACTAAATTAAGTAAATATTTTTTTTATAGACTAATTTAAAATATCCTAATTTTGTAGGAACTAAACATTGTTTAATTCTTCAATATCCAATTAAATTATGCAGTTAACACTTTTTAAACAAATCAACCAACCAGATAAGATATTTGTTGCAAGAAGTTATTACTAATTATTAAAAGCAAGGATACAGACTAATATTAAAATTCAAAATTGCTTGTCCTATTTTCTGCTATATATGTGTTTCCTTTTGGCCCACAATTGTTATAAATGAACCACAATTTTTTCAATTGTTCCCTTTGATATGATTATCTATCTATATGATGATTAAGTAGTAATGATAACTAAATCGGATATAAGAGCGCTAATATAGACCCAAAAAAAGGAAGAAAAAAAAGTGCTAATTATATTCATATTGTTTAAAACGACTAAGGGTTAGTTTGTTAATATCTAGCAAAATCTTATGATGAATACTTTTCAATGATTTAGATGTCAAAATCAGCAAGGAATACAAAGTTCTCTCTATAATTACTTTGCTTTTGTAATAATGATAGTTTCGGTTTACGTTTTCTTAATTTTTCAAATAACACATCTATGAATAAATTATTAATTTTAAAAAGTAGAAAAATTTAAATTTCAACTTCCAAATCATTTTATTTAAATTTAGAGATATCTTATTGTAAATTGGCGCTTCACATTTGTGACATCGGCCAACATAGTTCCAAGATCTAGCCGTCAATGGAGGGTGATATTAGTGATCGATGATTTTCTTCTTCATAAAATTTATAAAAATAAAGGGTGCTATAATAAGTGTCTTTCAGGAAACCACATTTATTAAAAATTAAAAAAAATTACAATTTAAAAGTTAAAAGTTAAAAGTTAAAATCACTATCTACAATATATTTTTAAGATAAAGTTTATATATTTAGGTGTTTAATAAATATCTTTGGGAAACTTAAGAGCATCTCCTTAAAAATAAACATATCCAAATAAAAAAATTAATAAAAATAATAGAGTAAATGATACAAAAATAATAAATGATAATACTCTAGCATTTAAAGGAATTTAAATAAAAAGCTATTATATACAATGTGTAACAAAGTATAATTATAATTGAGAATATAATGAGTGTCCTAATTCGAAATTCTTAAATGGTCAATTAATGTCTAAAAATAATTTTGTCTTTAGTTAAATAGAAAAAGGTATTAATGGAGTTTCAAATCAACTAGAGAAAATGGGGAAAAGACATGCATCCCCTACATCTTTTTACTCAAATAAATGAAGATGAAAAAATTAGAGAAAATGGGGAAAAGAAGGAGTATAGAGAAAACACTAGCTACATTGCATTGCATGTCTTTCTTAAGTTATTTAATATTCAAATCAGATATTGTTTAATATGTTAGTTAAATTTCCAAGTATTTTCTACAGAAAATAATTTTGAGGTATCTAAATTAAAATAGGTATAACATAAGCAATAAGAATTAATTTTTGAGTAAAATCAATTGGACTTGAGAGCATATTTATATTACTTTGTTAATGTAAAGTTTTATAAGTTTATCTTAATTTTATAAATTTTCATGATTTTATGAAGTCGATTGATTGTTCTGTTTTATAAGTTGTTTTGCATTACTCATCCTAAAATATCTATTTTGTGAGTTAGGAAACTTTTTTTTATTGAAATCAGTTGGGTATGAAGTGAAACATATAGTAGTTTTATTTTGTTAAAATATATGACTTTATAAATACAGAAATTGCTTAGTAGTATTATAAATAGAGTTATTCTATCATAAGATTTTTATATAATATTGTTGATTTTATAATATCAGAATTTGAGTTATATAGATCAGTTTTGAGTGAAACTAATTGTATTTGAAAGTTTCAATATAAAATTTTTTCATAAAAGTTTGACTCTAATACATGATGTATTTGTGTCTGTGTATAAACTTATTTATATATTCATATGATTTCTACGTCAAGTGCATGTTCAATTATGTAAATTGAGTAAATAGTTATTCGCATATTATTAACAGATATATACAATATTATTATTATTATTATTATTATTATTATTATTATTATTATTATTATTATTTCTGTTTATTTTTATTAAGGACTAAAATGTATTTTTAATTATTTTTAGGGATTTAATTGGATCTTTTAAAATTTATCATGGACAATTTGATTCAATTTATTTCTCTTTTGGACCAAAAAGTATTTTTATTTTTTTCAATGATTAAATTGGGCTTTTTAAAATTTATGAGGAACCAAAATGAGATTTTACTCTATCTTTAAATTACAAGAAATATTAATTAATTTTTCTCAAAATACTCCTAATTTAATGTAAAAAATTAAAAGATGAACTTTTTTTTTTAGTAATTAAAAGATGATTTTAGAAATAACATATACATTATTAATAAATTTAATATAAAAATTACTTTTCTTTAATTTTTGCATTGATCAAAGGATTTCTTATAGATAGACATAGTGTTTATTATATTTCAATTTTGTTGTTAAACTACAAATTATTTGAAAGCCATAATTCAATTGATAAAAAAGAAAACGTGTGGATGAAGTAAATTGAAAACCGTGCATAGCATTGTCAAATGTGACTTACAGCAATCTATATATTTTACTCTAGCTGCTTGTAGAAACACAAATCGTTGCATATTTTAGGTGACAATTTTATACTAGGGGGGATGTATGTCTCAAGTTGTAAATTTGTAGAAGATTTACTTAGCTCTTCAAACCGTTGACAAGCAAGCTTAACCATGGTTCATATATTATAAATATTAAGATTTATCTAGACATATATAGCATTAGCCCCATGTACCTAACCGATATCAGATTTAGATTTAGAAATCTAAATTGAAATTGGACCTAAATTTTAGTGTAAGGTTACTAAAGTAATTCTTAGGTCATATGGATCTAACCTATGTTGATTGACTTGTTAATTTTAGTTTCTCTTTAGACACACAGAAGACAATTGTATTGTTTTAGAATCTCCCCTAATTGAGGTCCCTAAAATTATTTTTTATAATTTATGAGAGGTTTGTATGCCTAGGCATGTTTGACTAGTTGTTTAGTTTGTTTTTTGGGCTTTGGCCCTTTTAAAAAAAACATTCATCTCAATATTAATTAAGTTTGTGGACTATGTCTAGAGTGCACCTACGATACAACTCATCAAGAAAAAAATTGAATAACAAAGTCAGTAAACTGTACAAGCATGTGCTTAATTTATGATAATAAGTGAATATAAATTTCTAGCTTGACCCTGATAAGGTCACTCCATTGTATATTTTTCAGCATATCACATTCATAACGTAGCGTAATAACTTTGCTAATTGTTAGTGAAATTTATCAAATCTAAGTGTATAACTCCCACAGTTCCTAATATAAGAAGAACAAAAATCACAAAGACTTCAAATTATACTCACAGAAATAAATATTTTATATCTATTCAATATGGTCATCAAAATAACAGAGATATTTATAAAGTCTTTAAATTATTGTATGTGTTCATTTTCATCAAAGGTCACAATTTATGTTTTACTACTTAGTGGATCGACTACCAACAAGAGATCTTTTTATAGCTTATGAAATTAATTGAAAAAACTTGTTACTATTTCATATGTATATATATATATATATATGTATGCATTCCTATTATAGGAAAGTCAACTATAAAATCAATCTAAACATTAAATCGGCAATTCTAAACATTAATTCTTAACTTAATCAAGAAATGTGATATTTGCTAGCTATCATATTAACTCTCTCCCTCAAGTTGGTGCATAGATACTACACATGCTCGAACTTGAATAACACTAAATGGAGTTGACCGTTATGAACAACATGTGTCATCGTATCAACTAGTTGATATGCACTTTTAATACAACCAACCTTTATTCTACAAGTGTCCAAGTTATCCTTGATGTAGTTCCTATCAATTTCAATATACTTAGTTTGATTATGTTGTAGTGGATTATTCGCAATCTTAATAGTTGTCGTATTATCACAAACAAGTATCGTTGGTTTATCTGAATGGAACCTTATTTCAGTTAAAAGAATATTAAACCTTGTAAACTTATAATTTCATGGTGAAAATTGCGATATTCAGCTTTGCACTGCATAGCGACACTTCTTTTTGTTTCTTGCTTCTCCAGGTCACAATTTCCCTCAACAAGTTACAAATAACTCAATGTAAATTTTCTATCCAATTTAGACTAAGAGAAATGTGAATCTATGTTACCAACAATGTCCAAATGGCCCTGTCTTGAGAACATTGTAACTTTTCCTAGTGATGAGTTAAGATAAGCCAATATATGATTCATTAGAATCATGTTTTGGTCACTAGGATTGTGCATAAACTTACTCATGGCACCGGCCACATATGATATGATGATAGGAATGAGTTGGACCCCACAAGTGATGAGGGGGATCTCTTAGTAAATAGAGATGAGGTGGGGCCTAAGCAATGGCAAGTATATGTAAGAAAGAATAAGAAAGGGAATGCAGAAAAATAATGATTGTCTAGCTGGCATATGAAATTAATATTCCACTAATAAAATGGAATTAATATTCCACTAATAAATAGGAGTTAGTATTCCACTAATAAATAGGAGTGTGTGCAGAAATAGCTGGATGGTTTTTCATTATTTTTTCGGTTACACCTTAGAGGTTGGGCAGTATGAGAATTGTTTTTCTCTAACTGAGTAGCATTAGCTCTGGAATCATTTTCTGTTTTCTTATCAATTAATAAAATAATTCCCTTCGTTCAATTTTGTCTTACCTTTGCTCTATCAATTGGTCCGACCTGCTACGTTCATGCAAACCAGAATGGACGCAAGAATCATCGGAGTGGAGGAGCGTTTGGGACGTGTGGAGGACAGCAATGCAGCGTTACGTGACTTCATTGGTTCTGAAATTCAAAGGGCTTTGACAGCAGTTCCCTTACCGACGTCTCAGGACGATAGTCAAGCAGTCCCTTCACCGTTAGATGAATTTCGTTTAGCTACAAAAAAGGTGGAATTGTCGGCGTTTACCGGTGATGATCCAGTGGCTTGGATCACTCGAGCAGAAACGTATTTCGACGTACAACGCATTTCGACAGATGTGAGAATTCAATTGGACAAGCTTAGTATGGAAGGTCCTATGATTCATTGGTTCAATTTATGGCACGATTCTACAGAGGATCTATCTTGGGAGAGTTTGACGGAGGCGTTGATCGTTCGTTTTGGTAGTGGTCGTTTGGAGAATCCTTTTGAAGAATTGAAGGAATTAAAACAATTTGGATCTGTGGAGGATTATATTGCTGAATTCGAATTGTATTCTTCACAGTGTGGCCGTTTACCAGAACAACAATTTCTTGGTTATTTCATTGGTGGTTTACGTCATGACATTCGTTCTCGTGTGCGTACCTTCAGGCCTTGTAATCGTTACTTAGCGATGCAATTGGCTCGTGATGTTGAGAATGAATTTGCTGCTGTTTCGGGGCAGGGATCTGGATCTCGCTACAAACTGGGTCAAGGTTCTTGGGCTCGACTTCAAAAACCTAATTGGGCCAATCGCGAAGGGGAAGGGAACAGATTTGCAAACCCTAACCAGATTAGCACCAATGTGGGTAAAATGCGTATCAGGCTAGGTCCTGGATCTCAAATCAGGTCAACACACCCTCTCAATTCTATTCCTCTTTCACATCTTAAATTTGGTGATGTTTCACGCCGTCACTCACGCGGTGTTCGCCATTTACCAAGCGTAGAGGTTAATGAGCGTCGCGCGAATGGACTTTGTTTTCGTTGCAATGAACGATGGGATCCCCTCCATCAATGCACAACGAAACAGTTACGATTGATTATCTTGGGGGACGATGAAGTGGTCAACGATGAAGGAGAGATTCTGGTTCTGGAGGCTGAATCGGAAGAAGAGATTGCATAAGAAGAGTTAGAATGTAAAGGGATGGGAGTTTTTGGTGTATCCACCACTCCAAACCAGGTTCGCACAATGAAAGTAGAGGGTTGTTTGCAAGGTGCACCTATTTTGGTTCTTATTGACAGTGGAGCCACACATAATTTCATATCTTCTAAGGTGGTTGAAGCTCTAGGGCTGCCTATGGTACCTTCAACTCCCCTGGGAGTCAAGTTAGGAGATGGTCATCGTGTTCTAACTATGGGTAGGTGTAAGGGAATCCAGATGGATGTGGGAACGATGCATATTTGTTTTGATGCTTATGTGTTGGAGTTAGGTGGTGTGGATCTGATTTTGGGAGTTGTTTGGCTGGAAACTTTGGGGAAGGTGACCATGGATTGGAAAGAAATGTCTATGGTGTTCAACCATAAGGGCAGTATGGTGAAACTCCTTGGCCAAGCCTTAGATGAGAAGATGGCTACTTTCCAAAGCATCATCACTTCGTCCTGACTGATAACACGCTATGAATGGCCTACCTTGATGGAGGTGGTAGGTTCACAAGTGCATTGTGTCTCAAATCAAAAGAATAAGTAGTTGCAAAGGTTGTTAGATCAGTTTGCTATTGTATTTAAAGAAATCCAGGGTCTTCCTCCAACAAGAAACACTAACCATTCCATTGAACTTCGGCAAGGTACTGGTCTAGTAACTGTGAGGCCTTACAAATATCCTCATTTACACAAGGATGAAATTGAAAAACAGATTCAGATCCTTATGCAGCAGGGAGTGATTAGAAACAGCACTAGTGCTTTCTCTAGCCCCGTTATTTTGGTCAAGAAGAAGGATCAATCTTGGCGCATGTGTGTAGATTACCGTGCACTTAACAAGGTTACAATTCAAGATAAGTACCCTATCCCTGTGGTAGACGAATTGTTAGATGAGTTACATGGCTCAGATTATTTCTCTAAGCTTGATCTTAAATCTGGTTATCATCAAATTCGTATGAAGGAAGCGGATATTCATAAAACTGTATTTCGTACTCATGAGAGTCACTACGAGTTTATGGTGATGCCATTTGGCCTTACCAATGCCCCTGCAACCTTTCAATTAGTGATGAATGATATTTTTAAGCCGTTTTTAAGGAAGTTTGTATTGGTTTCTTTTGATGACATACTAGTGTACAACACTAGTTGGACTACTCATTTGCAGCACTTGGAGATGGTTCTAAACATTTTGAAACAACATCAGTTTGTGGCTAACGGAAAGAAGTGTGCTTTTGGTAAACACCAAGTTGAATACTTGGGCCATGTCATTTTCAAAGCAGGGGTTGCTGTGGATCCTGCCAAGGTTAGCAGCGTGTTACAATGGCCAGTCCCTAAGAACGTCAAGGAGGTGAGAGATTTTTTGGGATTAACGGGTTACTATAGAAAATTTATAGCTAACTATGGGAATATTGCTAAACCCTTGACTGAGTTGACAAAGAAGGATGGTTTTAGATGGAATGCTGCGGCTGCGGAAGCTTTTGAGAAATTAAAAGTAGCTATTACAACTGCCCCAGTTTTAGCTATGCCTAATTTCAAAATTCCTTTTGAAATTGAATGTGATGCCTCTGGAAAAGGGGTTGGTGCTATGTTGTTGCAATCTAAACATCCAATTGCGTATTTTAGCAAGGCTTTTGAATCATCTAGGTTATCTAAATCGACCTATGATAAGGAGTTAATGGCTTTGGTGTTAGCTATTCAACATTGGAGACATTATTTGTTAGGAAGGCGGTTTGTGGTTTATTCTGATCAAAAGAGCCTAAAACACTTGTTACAACAACGTATTACCACATCAAATCAGCAGGAATGGATGGCTAAGTTACTGGGTTTTGACTTTGAGGTGGTATATAAGGCGGGAGTGGAGATTAAGGTGGATGATGCTTTATCTAGACAACATGAGGATGCTGAAATTCATGCTCTTAAATCCTATCCTATTTGGCAGCAGACCAGCCAGCTGCAACAAGAGGTATCGCAGGATCATTGGCTTAAAAGCATTGTGGAGGCTATTCAAAAGGATCCTACTGCTAAACCTGAATTTTCCATAAAAGGTGGCATCTTATTCTACAAAAATAGGTTAGTTATACCGGCTAATTCACCACTTATTGAAGATCTACTTAAGGATTTTCATTCTTCTCCTAGTGGGAGTCACTCCGGCTACCTACGCACTTATAGGAGAATGGCAGGCACTTTATATTGGCAAGGGATGATGAAAAGGGTGCAAGATTTTGTGAAGGCTTGTGACACTTGTCAACGTCAAAAATATGCCGCAACTACGCCTAATGGGTTACTACAGCCACTACCTATTCCAGTTTTGGTGTGGAGTGAGATATCTATGGATTTCATTACTTGTTTGCCCAAAAGTAATGGATTTGAAGCTATTTTGGTGGTGGTGGATCGTCTCTCCAAGTATAGTCATTTCATTCCTCTTAAACATCCATTTACTGCTCGCTCCATTGCTGCTATTTTTGTGAAGGAAGTGGTTAGACTGCATGGAATTCCGGAATCGATTCTTAGTGATCGTGCCCCTTGTTTGTGAGTATTTTTTGGAAAGAGCTTTTCAAGCTAGTAGGTATGGTGCTTAAAATGTCTTCAGCATACCACCCTCAAACTGATGGCCAAACATAAGTGATTAACCGTTGTTTAGAGGCCTACCTACGTTGTTTTATTGCAGACCAACCTAAGACATGGGCACATTGGATTCCATGGGCAGAACTATGGTACAATACCACATTTCATATTTCCACAGGGTTTACCCCTTTTGAGGTGGTGTATGGTAGGAGACCTCCAGTATTGGTGCATTTTTTAGAGGGAGAAACCAGAGTAGAAGTTGTAGCCTAGGAGTTAAGAGACAGGGATGAAGCTTTGCGTCAACTGAAAGCTAATTTACTCAAAGCTCAAGAGTACATGAAATACCAAGCTGATAAAAAACGCAAGGCAGTTCAATTTGAGGTTGGTGATTGGGTTTTCCTCAAATTACGTCCTCATCGACAGCAATCGGTTGTGCATAGAATTCATCAAAAATTGGCTCCCAAATTTTTTGGTCCTTATCAAGTCATTAAGAAGATAGGGCAGGTTGCTTACAAGCTACAGTTACCAAGAACATCTAAAATACATCCTATTTTTCATGTTTCTCTATTGAAGAAAGATGTAGGCAATTATACTGCTACAACTCAATTACCTAGTAGTTTGGAGTCTGACATTGGGGATATTATTCCTGCTAAGGTTTTGTCATGGAGGGATAAGTTTGATGGTGGGCAGCATATGCGAGAATGGTTGATTCAATGGGAAGGCATGGATGTCGGAGATGCTACCTGGGAAGAGGAACTGCTGCTGAAGAGTCAATTCCTTGATTTGCGCCTTGAGGACAAGGCTACTGTTGAAGGTGGGGGTGATGATAGGAATGGGCTGGACCCCACAAGTGATGGGGGGATCTCTTAGTAAATAGAGATGAGGTGGGGCCTAAGCAATGGCAAGTATATGTAAGAAAGAATAAGAAAGGGAATGCAGAAAAATAATGATTGTCTAGCTGGCATATGGAATTAATATTCCACTAATAAAATGGAATTAATATTCCACTAATAAATAAGAGTTAGTATTCCACTAATAAATACGAGTGTGTGCAGAAATAGTTGGATGGTTTTTCATTATTTTTTCGGTTACACCTTAGAGGTTGGGCAGTATGAGAATTGTTTTTCTCTAACTAAGGAGCATTAGCTCTGGAATCATTTTTTGTTTTCTTATCAATTAATAAAATAATTCCCTTTGTTCAATTTTGTCTTACCTTTGCTCTATCATATATCGTGTGAGTTAGATAGATCAACTTTCTAACCAACCTTTGATATCCTTTTTTATTTGCTGGAATTTGATCTTCAATTCAGTTGGTGTATCCATCGGTTGACAAGCCAAGTTACTTGTTTTAGCCAACAGATCTAATGCATACTTTTGTTTTGAGAGGGAAAAAGCATGCTTAGATTTAGATACTTCAATGCCAAGGAAGTATTTTCAAATCTCCCAAGTCTTTCATTTCAAATTCCATGGCCAAATAGTCTTGAAGTTCCCCTATCTCAAGGAGGTTACTACCTAGGATAATCATATCGTCGATGTCAACAATAAGAAGGGTAACATTAGTATCAACTCTCTTGTAAAATAGTGTCTTATTTTCCATAGCTTGGTTTAATTCATATTTCTTCAAAGAATGACTAAACCACCCAAACCACTTTTGGTGATTGCTTCAATCCATACAAAATTTTCTTCAATTTGCATACCTTACCATATTTTGGTGTAAATCCAAGAGAAGGATCCATATAGACCTCTTCCAAAATATTATTGTGTTGAAAAGTATTATTCACATCAAGTTGTCTCAACGACGAGATTAGATTAACCGCAAGAGAGAGTATGACTCTAAGAGCATCTCCAACGGTAGCTAAAATGAGTTCGTCCGTTAGGTGTAATTACGTAACCTTCAGTTTTTAGTGAGTTCACTGTTGGACATGTGTCAAGCTGTCATCACCGTTCTCTAACGAAGGAATACGGTTACCTTTTTTTTGTATTAATTTATAATAATAATAATAATAATAATAATAATAATAATAATAATAATAATAATAATAATAATAATAAATAAATAAATGATTTGTTAGTTGTAGACCCTATTTAATGAATAGGTTATTTCAAAATGATGTGACACAGTGGATCCTACTTAATGAACACATATTGAGTTCACCATTGGAGATGCTCTAAGAGTGCTCATGTTGATCATTGGAGCAAGCGTTTCTTAATAGTCAATTCCATAAGTCTAGGTGTATCCCGTAACAACCAATATGGTGGTGTATCTATCAACTATCTCATTTAACTTGTACTTCACTAAAAAAAAACATCCACTTCCATTTAACCGTTTTCTTGTCTTTAGGAACCTCGGCCATCTTCCAAGAATGTACCTCAAGATTTGTCTAAGAAAAGTCATTTGTTCAAAATGAAACACATTAACCTGAGTTTTGAATTGAGTTACTACCATTTTTGTAAATTTTGGATAACATTTAAAACTTCATGTTTAGATTATTGTGTTACTTGAATAATTATATCTGTTTTTCGTTACAATCCACTTGCTCCTTTGAAGTAATAGAGACCTCTTCTCTCACTACCGATACCAATAGTGGTCTTCGTAAGATTGTCCTGAAACACATAATGTGAAAAATGAAAGATTACATAACAATTAAGATTGTCGTTGATAGCGGCATCGTGGACGATGTCTTGTTGTTAAAAGCATTCTCTGTAGTTTTCTATGTCTCTGACTTGGTACAAAGTGAGGAGGAATCTAAAGGAAAAAAGAAGAGGAATAATTTTTTTTCAACGCTCTGATGGCAAACTGGAAAAACCATGTTGAATTTGTAGAATACTCCATAGATAAATCCAATCAATCTAAAAAATAAACACATGATTCTAATGATTAAATTGCTTATTAAAAAAATGCGATCAATTACAACATTTAAAAGGAATAGATAAATCCGCTAACCAATTGTGGTTAGATTTTCCATTCACACTTATTGTCATTTGAGTTTAAATTTGAAATTTCGCAATTAGTTAGATTATATATAATTTTCATAGTAAATATTCGGTGAATTTGGTGATTCACTCCCTAACCTTGTTGAAAGTGCGTGCATCCTAATTTAATTTTTTTCCTATAAAGTAAAATAGTACTTAAATATGCTAAAATGTAAAGGAGGTAGTGTAAACAAAGAAAAATCTACATTAGAGTAAAATGTTGGAAACAAAAGAGTTTTTTTTTTTCTAGTGGGATTGATAGATTATAGTGGGAGATAATATTGAAAGACCACATTTGTGAAGGATGTTTTCTTGAAATAAATTTGGTTAGGAAGGTTAGTTTCATGCTTTGTTTGCTCCACTGACCCGCCATGGATTTCCTACCGTTAAAAACACATGTCATGTTGAGTCTCATTCGTTAATCAAAAATCAAATGGTTTAAATTAACACGGTTATAAAATTAATGTAAGCAGCTTCAGCCGTCGATTTATGATTGGACGGCCCAATTACAGTTTCCTACCGTAATAGCTAGAAATCTTTTTATAAAAACAGCACATACCAAAAAACAAATCTTAACTTGTTGCATCTCAACCATATACACACACGGGTTAACATTTGCCTATCATTTCAATAATAGTTATCTTGATCATTTAAATGATTAAACGGATCCAAAAATATGGTGGTCCTTTTGTGGAGCATATTGGTTCAATACATCAAAAGGTTGCCCTTGAATAAAAGTGCTCATTCAAACTACAAGCATGCGCACAAAGATGAAGTTCATTCTGTAAATGAAAGGGATGGATCCAAAAGTGAGTTGGACAGATCATGGTACTCATCTCTAATACTACAAAAATTTGTGTCTTTCAGGCAAAAAATAGAAAAACTTGTTTCGGTGTTATTAAAGGTATTAGAACAAGTATGCATTTTAATGTTCTTTTATTTAAGAGGAACTGGTCCAAAAGCGAAATTATTTTGCATTCGTGTATGCAGGGGTCTTCTTCAACTTCTTCCAGAAAGTACCCCATAACTTTATTAAAAGGGCACTAAAATATAGGACCAACAATTATTTTGGATCACTTGATTGTGCAATTACAGAAATTAAATGAATAATTAAGGTTTAAAAAAATTAATGATCTAAATAAAAACATGATAGATCTCCTTTCAAAATCAATTTGCTAGAACAAAATCTTATAACGAATAATGGTGTCTTTGTTTTAATTTTGGTCAAAATTATGTCTTCATTTTGAAATGCCCGTTATCATGTACAATAAGTGGGGAAGAACATCTCGAAACCAAATCATCAATTTGTATGATAATAACTGTTAATAAAACAGAGCTGTCAAAATCAACAAGCACAACGGCACGGCCTAATAGCCAATATTTTAATCCGGCAAGAATAGAAACGTTAACACAAACAATTGATTTATTTTGGCCAACAACAATTGTCCCATATTAAAAATTGGTTCAATTGGGCAGCCAAATTTAAAAACCATTGCTTTCTGAAAAAAAAATTATCAGTCTTAAATGTACAACAAATCATGGCTAGTCCAGTATTAAAAACCTCCAGGTCAGTCTACATCTGGCTTATTTATGAATCAGGCCTGACCAATTTGACTGCTAAATTCGAAATTAATCCAGGTAAAAATTGCAAAACAGTTGACTGCAGTAGTATAATATTCAGTAATAAGAATAAATTAAGACAATTTTTGATAAATCGTCACAAAACTAGTGAAGGTTTGACACTAAAGATGTCTTAGGGCATCAACCTAAAGGTTGTCCCCAATAAACATTGTCTCATCCAAAGCAAATGACAACTTGAAAGGTACCAAATACTGTTGCACTATTAAAAACAAATGAAGTCATATATAAGATGGAAAACACTACAATTAAGCAGCACCCTTTCCCTTCTTCTTCTGTAACTTCTTCATGTAAAATTCCAGTTCCTTACCTTCAAGGATGTACCTACAGAAATAAAACAAAAATAAAACCAGTGTAAACAATAAAACAAATATGAAGTTCAGCCCAAAATAGTCTGAAACAAGCAGAATTATGCATACCCATCAGCCCTGCCACATTGACCAGGACGAGATGAAATACAGGCCAGCAAACGACCACCACCAAACTGCTCTTCGATGTGGGAATCTAGCTGACGATCTTTTTGACGGTTCTCAATTTTCCTCTGCACATGATTACTTTTCTTGGCTTCTTCAGTGGCGGCTTCAACCTCCTGGAAATTAGATATGAAAGGTTGAGAAAAAACACATCAGATTAGAAAGAAGTGCCAACTACTGCACAGTAGAATGCATGAGAATTAATCCACAAAATGATAAATTAAAGTACCCTTAAAGGAAAACATGTTCGAATATGACTGGCGCCTACAATCAATTTCAACATATATATTTTTCAAAACTAAATGAGATATGCAAAATAACTGCACCTTCCAGAAATATAAATGAAGCCATATACTATTAGGGCAATGTACATAAGTGTGTATAACAGGAAAGTTTCCAAAACTATCACCTCTGCAGAATCCTTCTTGGTTGCAGCTGATTTCTTTTTTCTACCAACTTCAACACCATAGTGCTGAAGGTACCACTGCTTGAATGGTGCAGCATCTACCTGGACAATAGCACCCTTAACAAGAGTCTGTGTTCGGACAAGCTCGTTATTTGAGGCATTGTAAACCACATCCAGAAGACGAGTCTTGCGAGTTACTGCTTCACTACCCCATGAGAAGTTACCAGTATCCAATCTAAGAGCTCTCCACTTCACATTACCCCCTCGAACACGGATCCTCCTGACTGTCTTGTTGCTTGATAATTTAGTGTTTGCTGGCTGACGACCAAGCTCGTACCTACAGAAAATCAGCACAAATATCATCAGCTTAAATAATAATTAACTGGGGAAAGTACAGCATCACAGAAAAAAACCAACAAATCAGAATTATTTATCATCATAAAAATTATGATCAATCAAAAAATGCAAACAGAAAAATATATTTCACTTGATAAATAACAACTAGTATCAGCATACTAATGTGTATTCAGCACAGGCAAGATAGAATAACTATCTCAGTATTAACCCTCAGCAGCTCTGTTTACTTTAGTTTCTTTATTATAGAAGAAATATCTTCTTCCACTTAGTATACATCCTCTGTTAGTGATTTGATCAATACAATCCCCAACAAAACAAAAAAGACAAGCTTCGAACCCCAAAATCTTAGAAATATAACATAAAAATAATAATATAAAAAGGATTCTTGAAACTATGGCATGAATAATTCCAGAATTGCATAATAAGACTGACTCTAAGCAACCAAATCAGATCAGTGTGGCAAAGAAGAAAGACAAACTCATCCAGTTATCCAGAAAGCAGAATAAGAACAAACAATGAAACGCATTCAACAAACAGATTTCGGTACTAAAGGACTTTAATGCGAATAACTTTTTAATTAAGTTTACAAAACAACACTTGAATAATGAAAAGTGTAAAATCCAAAACTGACGAAAGCTAGATCTGATATCTGACAGATAAACTTGAAGCAGACCAGTAATCATCGACCAAAACATCACAAAAATACATCAGCAAATACTTCACAAACAACAAAACAATAAAATCAACGAAAATAAATAAATAAAACAAACGAATTAAACTAGCGACAAAATAAAAACACACGAATCATTGAACAAAAGCAACTTCAGGGGGATAACGCACTGTGGTAGATAATGAATAAAATTAAAAAAATCGATTTGATAAATTTTGAAAGAAAAGGGAATTACTTTCTCTTCTTTCTCCAGGCCTTCTTCTTGCCACCAGTGGCACGCCTCTTGTGCATAGAATCCCTAGAAATACCTGTTTATAAACAACAACAAAAGAAACATTAGACCACGAACAAATGCAAACACATGGTAGAGAATTGAACAGAGAGATCGAATAAGAACGATGAAGATGAATCATACCCATCTTGATGAAGCTTGAACTCGCTCGCTCTCTCCCTTTCTCCCTCTCCCTCTCTCTGTATCTATATGACGACTATATTTCTGATAAACCCTAACATATATCAAACCTAGATGGGTCACGACATTGGGCTTTTTTTTAAAATAGGGTGGCAAAATAGGGCCTATTGAGATACAACCCACAAACATGGGCTTATTATAATTGTTATGTTTTACATGTTTCCGCTATTTTTTTTTTCTTTTTTAATTTCTCTTCTCACCTTTTATATTTTTTAAATTTAATATTTTTTTATTAATTTGAATCCTCTTTGGAATAACAGATTTGGATGAGATTTTTTTTGAATTAACGAATTCGGATATGTACATATTAACTTAAAATTTAAAAAAAAAATATTTAACCTTTGAATTAATTTAAAAGTGTAACATATCCTCAAATCAATATTTTACATCTTTTAATTAGTCAATTAAAAGCTGTAAAAAATTCTAAAAAATTATAAGTTAATATTAACACTTCAATAATTAATCTAAACAAATCTCATTTGAATTAATTAATCCATAAATATTAAAATTAAAAAGAAATTGAAGGTTTTTAAGGAACTAGTTTTTTTAGTAGTTTATAAGAGTTGATTTGTTATGACTTATTTCTTTCATAAAATAATTACCTTTTTAAAAAATAACGACTTGAGAAAGTTTATAGTTTATAGTTGTTTGTT
>JBBPBS010001171.1:828700-839531 GCA_037974835.1 Cicer judaicum | reverse complement strand
TTTTAAAAGTCTCTAAAAAATCAATCTCTATATTATTGAAGATCAAAATTATTTTTTTATTATCCATAACAAACGATAATTTATATATTAAATTGAAAGTGTAATGTAAATAATAAGTTGAGATAAAAAAAATTGTAATCAATAAAACATTATAAATTGATTAGGAAAAAACAATATTGGAACACCTTTGATAGTGTAACTTTTGAGATATTGTAACTTATTATGAATTATTTAAGTAGATTTTATAGGTTATATCACTTTGAAGCAAATTATTTAGTTTTTGTTAGGAGAAACTTCCTTCACTACCTTAAATGACTTAGGATTTACATATACAAAGAAAAACATAAATTTTGTATTGTTCAAATTTACATTTTTATTTTCATATAAATAATGTGTTTAAAAATACACTTCTAAAATCAGGTATCATGTTTTAGAAATGGAGTTTAAAATAACCCATTTTTTGTTTCAATGAAATGGAGTTTAATGCTTTTTTTTTCTACTAACGATGATGCAATACTTAAGAACCCCTTTTAATTTATATTCAATTTTATTTCAACTTAAAATATTAATCCATACTTTTTATTTAATATAAAAATTATTAAATAAAAATTTAATTTTTTTATAATATTAATTGAAAGATAAAAACTGACATTATATACTTAAAATGGTAATTTAAATAATATTATATAATTAATAAAACTAATTAAAATTTTATTATGTTAATCTTTGTTCTCAAATAATATCTACTTAAATGTTTTTTTACTAATAACTTTTAAAAGAGTTTATCGAGGTCATATGATATGTTTGGATCTTTTAGAGTGTATTTGTAGGGCTAATTGGCAATTCTAAAAAAATTGAATTTTAGACTGTTTAAATGTTTCAATTGAATTTCTTTTATTTTTAAATTTTAATGTTTGAACAACTGAGTTGTTATATAAAAATTGGACTACTTTTATAAATTTTTAAATTTTTGGGATAAAAATGAAAATAAAATTTGAGCTAAAATTGAAATTTGAATAAGTTGAGGGATTATGTTGCAACTTTTTAGGGATCAATTTGCAAATAATGTTTAAAAATATAAATGCTAATATGCAAATTTTGAAATATATATGGTTAGAATTGTAAATTTGAAAATTTTATAAGGATCATTTCATGATTCATATTTTATAAAGTAAAGAGAAAATTTGAAACTTTTTAATTTTATGTGATATTTTAAATTCCCTAAATTTAACTATGACAAAATACCTTATAAATTTCTTTTATTTTGAAAATTCTCCAAATTTATTATCGAAATAAAATAATTTGTATTAAAGGATTTGAATTCTCTTACAAAATTACATTCCTAAAAAAATTCTCTCATTCAAACATAGAGTAGATTGCACAATGTAATAAAAATACGAAAATATTAATAAATTGTTAATTTGATAAAAATTAGAGTATATATGGTATACTTTGAATAACATCTAGTTTGACTAATGACTATTTTGAATAACAAATACCTATTATGAAACAATGTAATTTGAATAACAAGTGGTATATAATAACTAATTTGAATAATGCTATAACAACTAACAAGGGAGAAGTGATGGCACAGATAATTAGACGTAAAAGTAAGTATGGATGTTGGTATCTTATTACTCACTCCGCTCTGTACTCATATGACATATTGAAATATTTTTAATAAATTATATTTGAGATATTATACCGTGGTCTTCTTCATCAATTATCAATATATTTTCCTTCAAATATTTTCCATTCTTGTGATGAAGTTCCATTTTACAATCCTAATGTTTTGTCTATATTTCGTAACATGTACTCTCTCACTTTTAGTTTCACAATATAATTCGGAAGTCCAAAAAGTGTCCATCAATATCTAGATTTGCTGAGTGAGTATGAGATATGAAAACTTAATTATGTTTTTCTTCATTGAGAATTTTCTCAATGACAATATACTCATTAATACTCCCAGCAATATCATTCTTTAAGAACTAGTATAGCTTTTTCTTAAAAATGTGATTGATTATTCATATTAATACTCTAATTTACTTTTCTTGGTGAAGCTAATTTGCATATCTATCAACATTATCTAATTTATAGTTTATCACTCATTAATTAACTTGATCAAACTAATTTTAAACTGGCATTTTAACAAAGACGAAATATCCTTTGTCATATGATGATATAAATGGAAATAAGCAAATTGTACGAGACTTGATATGCCCTTTACCTATAAATATATAACCTACATATATCACTTCATATCATCATCTCACGTGGATCTAACTTTATTATCAAGAAGTTAATTAGACATGGAACCAGTGCCATAGTTCATAACTACACATATATTCATTTAGCTAATAGACATTATAGGATAGACTTCACACATAATGACAACTACATCTTAATCCGCGCATCTATTTTTTAATTTATTTAATTTAAATAGATTTTTAAAAAATTAATATATAATTTTATGTCTCAGTTATCAAAAGATTATTGATATAGTAGTTGTATCAATAATATATATTCAATTTTATCAATGTAATTTATAGAAGATAAGTACCTAAATAAAAGATACATATAAATAGTCGAAATATATTTTAAAGGTAAGATGACACGTAGAGAGACAAAAAAAATGTATAAGTAAATGACATGTAGAGACGAAAATGTGAAGTTGATTACTACAAGGAAAAAACAATGCAGTGTAGAATTAATATGAAAGAAGTTGGGCAAACGTTATAAAATAAAAATATGACGTTATGAAATAATAATGTGGAATAAATTTAGAAAATTTTGAGTAGACGTTATAAAATAATATTTAATTAAGAGATATAGTATAAGATAGTGAATGGTATATAGAATTTGTGGAAAAACTATTTAGAAACTGAGTAAAGGAAACTCTCTATGAAGACGTACAACTTTTTGGTTGAGGTAGAAAATATTTGCATATATAGAAAAAATAGTATAAAGTGGCAGTGAAATCTGTTTTAAATATATATCATAGATATGAACATACTAGTTTTAAATATATATCATAAATTTGAACTTATCAGATACCACTTTTGTTAGCCATCATTAAAATAAAACCTAATTTTCTTCCTCTTACCATTGTTTCCATATTCCGAAGTTATTATCTTCGTAACACTTTCTAAATATATTGGTTTATACAATGATAACATTGAATAACTACTTCTCATTGATACAATCTTGTAATAATTGGTATTGGAAATATCATGGTTTGCTAGAGGAAAAATACACCTAACGGTTGTTAGGATTATAGATGTGAGCATTGTCATAAGTTTTGTTTAAAAGGGGTGGACAAAGTTCTGTTTTGAATTAGAATCGTCTAAAAATTGAATCAAACTGGTTTTCAGTTTGAAAAAACTGATCCGAACTATTTTTTAGTTCAAGAAATCGAACTGAACCGTTTTATAAACTAGTGAGCCGGTTTATTAATTTGAACCGAACTAAACCAGTTTTGTACATATAGACCAAGTTTTACATAATTACTCCTAATTATTTCTAAAAAATAAGTTCGATTCTAGTTTTTTAACTCAAAATCAGTTCGGTTTGATTTTTTTAAACTGAAAACCGGTTCGACTCGGTTTTTTCAAACTAAAAACCAGTTCGGTTTGGTTCTAGTTTTAAAAAATTAGTTCGAAAACAGTTTGGTTCTCAATTTTTATAAATCAGTTCAGTTCATTAACAATTTGGTTCAGTTCAACAGTTTGGTTCAGTTTTTGGTTTTTTTGAACACCCCTACTGTTTAGGCATTATATAGTCTACAATTATATCTTGATTTGCATGCTTTGCTAGATTTTTTTTTTATAAGTATGCATACTTTTGCTTATTTTTGACGAATTGAGAAGCTAAACAACTACATTCATGATTGTCTTTCATTAATAAACATGTTAGATTGATTGGTCAAATAAGCTTATCACAAACTATCCTATGATATCCCTTATTAGATAAAATTAGGTGTCATTATTAACCTTAAGAGCTTAATCATGTGCAGTCTGTGATGGGATCATGTTAGAAGATGAACATGGATAATGGTTCTTTGTAACCATTACATTTCTATAACATACAATTTAAGCTGTTTTGTTCAACTAAGTATACTTGCATTTCCAATTATGATGATTTAAACTAAAAGATCAATAGTTTAGTTGCCAATGTTTAGTGAAACACTAAAATGTATGGAAACTTTGTTACTAAACTTCAGCAACTATGTCTAGGAAATATCTCTTATGCATAAAGAAGCCAATGCACCAGAAAATTCTTATTTAATAAAATACTTAAGACAAGGAATTCATACATGATGTGGAAGTAATTTAAATTTAAAGATAATACAAATACCTTTAAGATTTAACAATTGAATGACAACATAATGATTATTAAAGGTCTTGATGGATTGCAATGAAAAACTGTGACAAGTTGAACTATAAGGCTTTGGTACAATGAAGCTCAACAATGATAAAGGTTGTAGCTGCCATTATATTTATAAGCACAACCTACAACAAGGATATATGCATTGTGTTCATGGTCATTGATGATTACTTTATGACATTAATTGCATATCTTGCATTGATTGACTGATTTATTTTATTAAGGGAGTAGACGTAGCGGCCAGTGGCAATCCTAATTAGTAGAATCAATCATGTAATTTAAGTAGTATACAATTTTAGTATTTCAGTTAATAGAGTCAATCATATGTTATACTAACTAACAATGAAGTATACAGTAGAGTATACTTCAGTTTATGCGCCAACTTGGTCTTTATAGAAGTTATAGGATTATAATAGTGATAGATGTGGTAAACTATCCATATCTTTTGAATAAGTAAGTCAAATACTTTATGTCCAATATATAAAAAATAATAAATTCAAAAAAAAAAATCCTAAACAAACTCAATATTTGTTGTGTGTATTCATATAAATTTTTAAAACAGTGTTTATAAGAATTTGATTTTGAACTTAATTTAAAACTGAGAATTTTACTTTTACTTTTGACTTGTAAGTGTTACATATTTTAATTAAACTTAATTGTAATTTTAATCTTTTTAATTTTATCTAATTAGTGATATTGGATCTTTATTTTAAAACCGAGCAATTTTGATCTCTTTTTCTAACTTTTTTAATTTAAAAAATGATAATGTGGCATATGTTAAACGATTTGATATTTGATACGATGTTGATAAATTATCAATACCTATGAAATTATAATAAAACCTTTAAAGACTTCTATTTCAAATTTAAAAGTCTTCATTTTTTATCCAAATTATTTTACATCATGAGATCGTATGTTATATCATTTAAAATATGACAATTGGTCATTTTTTTAGTTAAAAAATATAAAGGAATGACCAAAACGATCAGATTTTAAAATATAGACCAATTTATGAATTGATGAAAATAGGATAACCAAAACTGCAATCAAGTTATTTAATTAAAGAAACAATAAAAAACAATTAAGTATATTATTAAGTTCAAATTACAACAAAAAAATTTGAATATAATTAGACAAATCAATAGTGTATTTTTTATATTAATTTTAATTTATTTCATTCTTTGTACATATGTTAAAGATTATTTGTTAAAAGTGAAGGTGCGCAAACACGAGAAGGGGTTGAATTGTGTTTGTCTAAATTAAAACTCTTTTCTAAATTTTAATTCTGATTTGGTGACTTAAACAATTTTATTAATTTGAGACAAAAATAAACAGATAGTGCAGAGGTAAAAATAATACATAAGATTTTACTCTGATTCACCACCAACATGCTAGTTACGTCGTTTCCCCTCACATACAAGGATCTATCCACCAATTCAAAACTTTGAATTACACAACATCTTGTCCTACAAATCAGTTTTCTCAAAACAGCATGAACCTACAAACTTTTTAAGGCAACTGCACTTTGACCCTACAAGTCAACTTGAAACCTACAGATTGTTAGAGACAAACTACTCACTTAACCAATAAATCAAGTCTTCTCAATACAACTTGAGATCCACATATTGCTTAAGGAACACTAATGTTACTATCAAGTTCATTTACAAAAAGTTGAAAAATGGTTTAGTTTTTATTCTACTAAGCAGATTTGATACTAATATACAATAATTTTCCCACACTACAACACTTAGAATATTTTACTTTGAACTAGTAGTTTTCTAGAACTTAAAATCTTAAACTCTAAATACTTAAGACAAATTTAAGCTCTTGAGATTTTTCTAAATAACTTTGATTTTTTAGGATTTTTGAGTTTATTGGTTCGTTGAATTCTTCTTCAGCCTTGAATATCTATTTATAATTAAAATTAGGGTTTCCGTTTAGTCCCTTGTGAATCGTATCTTCATTTCAACTTCATCAACAAATATTTCTTCCAAATATAATTCTTAAAGATATGTTTTGATAATATGACCGTTAACCAATTCTTTATTTTCAAATTTGATATGACCAACTCTTCCAAAAAGATATGATGCATATTTTCTCCATAATATTGCATTTGGAAATTATTCAGCTGAGCCTTCATTCATACTCTTGATTGGATTTTTGGGCATGGACAAAACTGGGCCTATTCTTAGACCTTCAAAATTTCTAATATGCCTAAGTCCTTTTTAGTATCTAAAAAATTTATCAAAGTCGTTGACTTTTCTCTATTGGAATCATCGACTTGATTTTTTGAGTCAAATGTTGTGTTGCTTGAATAATTATGTCAAAAATGTGTTACTTAGAATTAGTGACATGAGCAACTTCACCTTTTTTGTATTATCAGAGTTAGTGCAACTTCAAAGGTTGCTTATTAGATGCAGTATTTTGGAAAATGTTTGCCATTATTTGAGCTAGCAGAACATGAGTTTCAAAGGCAGGTTTGAACACTAGCTTTGAATTTCAGAGTCGTGCAGAAAGTACACTTCATTAGAGACATGCAAAAATTATGTTCATTAGATGCATGCAGAAAGAATGTTAATCAGAGACATGTAGAAATAGTGTTCATCAAAGGCATGTAAGAATATTTTTCATCAGAGACATGCAAAAATAGTGTTCCTTAGAGCATGCAAAAATACTATTCATCATAGGCATGTAGAAATACTATTCCTCAAAGCGAGTCGCGCAAAATCATAAGAGGCAAATCTTTAAGGGTAGATGTGTGCGCATAGCAGCACATGCGTTGATTGGGTTTGACTTTGATTCCTTTTGTTGTTTCCTTATATTGTTTCCTCTAGTGACTTCCCCTTGTTATTTCAAGAAATGAAAGTTGTATGTTCAAGAATTGAAGAACTTCAAAGGAGCACGAAGGTTTTGTACAGTGATGTTTTCTGCAAGCTCTAAGAAAATATTTTGAAACATTATAGATGAAATCAGGAGAAACAATTTCTGATTACTTTTTCTCGTGTCATGAGTGTCGCTAATAAAATGAGAATTCATTGTGAAAAGTTATCTGATGGTGTAGTTGTTGAAAAGATTTAAGATCTTTGATTGAAAAGTTTAACTGCATAGTGGGTTCAATAAAGCAGTCAAAAGATACTGAAAAACTCTCTATTGATGAACTTCAGAGCTCATTGGTTGTTCTTGAGCATAAATTTCAAAAAGATTGTGGAGAAGAACAAGCCTTGAAAGTTGTAATGAACTTAATTACAAATGTGTATTTTGTGCTTGATCTTAAAAACAATTTGTTGAGCACAGGACAATTGCAAGAAAATGGTCTCACAATGATGTTTCATAAGGGAAAATGCAAGGTGTATCATCTGACATCAAATAGAATGTTCATGTTGATTGCTCAAAGCTGGCAACAGAAGGAGACATGTTTTCACACAATGGCTGATGATGTGATATGGTCATCTGAATGAAAGACAAAGAAATGCTTCAAGGCCTTCCATCACTTTCCATGAAAACAAGGATATGTGAGAATTGTATGAAAGGGATACAACATAGAGATGCAATCCCAAAGAAAAAGCAATAGAGAGCAACTCAAAAACTGGAACTGGTTCATGCAGATATATGTGGTCCAATTACTCTAGCAAGAGGAGGTACTATCTATGATTCATAGATGATTATTCTAGAAAGCATGGATTTATTTTCTAGTTGACAAATAAGAAGCATTTAAAATGTCCAAAATGTTTAATAGGCTTGTAGAAAAGGAAACTGGTGTAGAAATTAAATGCATAAGGAATGATAGGCGAGGAGAATTCAATTTTAATGAGTTTTGTTAAGAAGCAGGCATTAAGAGGCAGTTGACCACTGCTTATAGGAAAGAAAGAATAAGACAGTAATGAATATGGTGGGGTCCTTATTATTATGTAGTAAAGACGTTCCTAAGAGGTTTTGACCAGAAACTGAATCAAAAATAGAAAATGAAGATGATAGGAGAAATAGAAGTCACCCAAAATGATTGTGTGAGTGGAGAAGGCTTATCAAAAGAAGAAGAAGAAGAATTAGCAATCATAACAAGAGTTGATTTTAATGATCCAGAAAATTTTGAGGAAGTTGTTGAAAGTGAAAAATGGAGATAGGCCATGGATGCAAGAGATAAATTCAAGTGTGAAAAATTAGCTATACAAATTACACTTAATTTTTTTTACTAAAGGACTTATATAATTGTTAAAAAGTTGATTGAATTGGGTAAGGACTAGTTCAATTGACAAATGTTGATATCGTTAAGTTACATATTTTGTGTTACATTTGAATATAAAACCATATAATTATGGTGGAATATATAGTATCTGTATTATAATTGATCTCATCTTTATGCCAACGATATTGCAAAACACTTATTTTAACTAATTTTTAAGTGACAATTATTTGTCTTGTATATAATTTTTATAATAAATTATAATTAGTATATTATAATTAGTGTTGATTATATTTAGAAAATATTTAAAATATATTAGATTAAATTAATTGATAAATGTCAATAATTTGTCTCGTGTATGAATTTTACCGTACCACTTGTTTTAGTGACTCATTTTTATGAAAAGAACTTCAAAAAGTTATTGTGTAAAAGTTATAATTAGCGTATTATAATTGTTCTTATTTTTATATATATAATATTTTAAATACACTAATTTTAATGAGGTATTTAATGATAATTATTTATCTTGTATATAATATTTATAATAAAATATAATTAGTATTTTATCATAATTTCTATTTTTATTTAAAAATATCTAACTTAAACTAACTAAATTAATTGATTAATGCAAACATTTGTGTCGTGTATCAATCGCACGCTATAATTGCTTCTTTATTGATTAAATTTCATATGTTCCAATGTCAAAAAATTGATGTGTGAAAATTATAGTTAATGAATTATAATTGTTCTCATTTTTATGTCGAAGTTATTAAAATAAAACCAATTCTAAGGATATATTTATTGACAAATATTTGTCTCATGTATAATTTTTAAAATAAACTATAATTAGTATGTTTAAATATGTCTTTGATATTTGCAATTATAATTTTTTTTTTGTTTTATTTTGATCTTCATAAGTTTTTTTGTTTAATTCACATCCCTGAAAATACAGATTCATTTTAAAATGGTCCCTCAGTCCAACATCTGTTAAAAAAAATTTTAATACTGTTAAGTTGACATCACAATATATTAAATAATTTAAAAAAAAATGATAAATTAAAAATTAAAAAATTGAATATTTTTTGAAAAGGTGACCAAAATTGAGATTCCTAATTTCTATTGTCTCACTCTTCTTACCTTCACTCTTTTTCTCTCCCTTTTCTCACGAACTTCTCATTTTCGCCCTTAAAGATACTATTACACTCTTTTTAATTTCTCAATTCTTCCCTTTCTTTTTTGCTTAGAGTCTATTTTGCTTATTTTCTTTTGGATAAACAAACATTTGAATTTGATTTTGCTTGTGCGTGTTTTGTTATGGATCGGAAGTTTTTATTGTTTGTTTTAGAGTTTTGCATTTGACTTATTTTCAATAATGAAAGTAGTTTAGGGAATAATTGAGATTACAAACTGAGTGGCTTCTTCAGCTTCAGTATGACCAAAAACACATATGAGCATAAATGAAATTAAAAAGAGTGTAATAATATCTTTAAAAGTGAAGGTGAGAAGATGTAAGAAAAGAGAAAGAGAAGAAGTGAATGTAAGAAGAGTGAGACACTAGAAATTAGGATTCTCAAGTTTGGTCTCCCTTTAAAAAAATAATCAAAATTTTAATTTCTAATTTATTAAAAAAATGTATATATAATATATTGTGACATCAGTTTAACAGTGTTAGAAATTGTAAACAGAAGTCGGACTAAAGGACCATTTAAAATGAATTTATATTTGTGGGGATGTGAATCAAACAAAAAACTTACGATAACCAAAAATCAAAAAATATTTTAATTACAAAGACCAAAGACATATTTAAACCTAATTAATATATTATAATTGTATTCATTTTTATTTAAAATTATAAAAATACTAAATTATACTAATAATTTAGTGACAAACATTTGTCTGATGTAGTGTATTATCCGTGTTTTCGTTTTTATGTTGATGATATTAAAACACATTAATTTTAATTAGTTATTTACTAACAAACATTGTCCATGTTTATGATTTTTATAATATATATAATTATTTTCATTTTTATTTAGAAAGATATAAAATTTGTTAAATTTATTAAGTGATTATAAATAAATATTTGTTTTGTATATAATGTATATGTTCCAATAACTTCTTTAACGACTAGTATTCCTATAAAAACACGTAAAAAATTATAATTTTCATTTTATTTTTATGTCAATGGTATTATTAAATACAAATATTAATTAATTTTTTAATGATAAATTTTTATTAATTGTATAAATTTTATAATAAAAAATGTAC
>JBBPBS010001171.1:731460-828270 GCA_037974835.1 Cicer judaicum | reverse complement strand
TAATATGTATTTTTCATAATAACTTACTCTTTTAAATATATATTAGGTAGGGCAAACTAGAATATACTTATTGACTTATAAGTTTTATGAATAATTAAGATAAATAATTGTTCATTTGGTCAAAATGAATAGTTTTATGAAATATTTCAATTGAATAAAAAAACCAAATAGTTATATTTTGAATAAAAATCCTTCATAAACATAATTCCAATTATAATAATATTTTATATATAATTTATATATAAATTGAATAATTAAACAATATAATATTTTTTCAATTGAATCAGAAATCTATTAAACAAATATATTGACATGGTTAATGCACAATAACGAAAACAAAAGCGTAACAGCTCAACTAAATCAATTCAAAGCATCCAATACTAAAATGTCATATAATTTCTTATTACATGATTTTTTTTTTAAAAGATTTCTTAATTATTTCTTGATCATATAATTTCGTAGTTATTTTTTTAAAATATGTTATACTCTTGATATACAGGTATTCTTGAACTTTTCAATTAAATAATCTAACATTTTTTTAGTTTCAAAATAATTTTACTAAAGAATGTAACTATTATAAAACATAAATATTTTCAAAATTTATAATATCAATAACTATTTGAAAATTTTATTCTAACATTAGAGTCAGCCTCTACAATAATTTAAAATTTTAATTATAAAATAATTTTAAATATAAATATTTTAATAAGAAATCATATCAAATCAAAATAATTCGAAATACAAATCTGATTTAAATTTATCACTTATTCTAGATTCTATAATATAAAAATTTATTTTAAGTATATCAATATTTAACATGTAGTCAATCATTTTCCTAACAATCAAATAATTAAGAAATAACTATTGTAATATAAAGTATAAATTATTTAAATCAAGTCATTGAATTTAAGTAGTTAATGAATTTTAATTATAGATATTTGAATTTGAATATTAAATATACATATATAGATATTATATTGAAAAATTAAAAAATTGAAAATATATATTCAGAGAGTATAATAGTGGCACAAAAATAAAGAATTTTTTTAATAAAAGTTGAAAATTCTGTGTATAATATATAAAAGTGCTAGGTAGTTCATCCCAGCGTTTTCCGGCGAGATTCCGCTGTCCCGGTGCGGTACAGTGCCTGATCGAGACGGTGTGTCCGCGACAGCGTGAAACAAGATCCCGACGAGATTTGAGCAAGATCCCGCTATCTTGACATAATTAATCTCAACGTTTCTCAGCGAGATCCGACTATTATTTCTTCCTTCTTTGTTTTATTGTTTCTACTTTCACCTAAAAAGAAGAAGTAGAATATGCTAATGAAGATGATGCTTATTTTTTATTCCTATGCTAGAACATGCATTTAAGTTTTAATATTTAACGATTTTATTACTGTGTTAAAGACTTCAATATGAATCATCTTTATTTTCTTGACTTTTGTTGGCATTTCAATGTATATTTTGACTAAGAGTAAGACTTGTAAATTATTATTACTAATTATGAATGTTTCATAGTTTTAGTTATTTGTTAATTTTGCATTAAATATAGATTTATATAATATTATTCATATAATTTGTTAAACAAAAAAATAATTATCCCGCCTATCCCGCTATCTCATTTTTGGAGTTGACCGCGACACCGCTATCTGAAATTAACTACCTAAAAAAGTAACGTATCTCATAAAAATAAAAAAGTACACATAAATTTTTGGTCTACACCTAATATTTATTTGGTTGGATGAAATAAAAAATACTGTCTTTTTAAAAAGAATTGAAATAAAAACCCGATAGTAATCTTGAAGAAAATAATATAACTCATTATAAACCAAATAAAACATTTCTTTCATTCATTTAGTCAACATAAATGCATCAAAATATCATTTTCTAAAATGTTCTTTTGAATAAATTATATTAAAATATTTTAAAAACATAAATATAAAAAGTTATTTTTGAAATATTTTGCCTTTATATTTTTCTTAGTTGCTCTCTACATTTGAAAAATTTAAAACTTTATTTGATAGAAGGTCATTTTATAAATAATTTCACTTTATTTTTTTCAAAATTATCTTTTAAAAATTTAAAAACAACTAAACTGATATGTGACGGCAGTGGTGTTTGATTAGAACTGACTCGAGAGAGTAAGGTACAAAGCAACGACTTTAAATCTTTATGAAAAAAAGTTTACTTTATTAAAAGACCTAAAAAAAGATTTGCCTACCTCAAATTTTAATATTTTTTAAAATCCGTATATTCAATTATTATTCTTCGGTTGGTATTAGGTTTAGAAGCGTAATTTTTTTTACCAAAAGAAATATGATATATTTGGTCTTTAAGCGGTTTAGAAATACCAGTTATTGGGACCCAACACAACTTGAAATTGTTTTTGTGTAGCAGTTGTCTTCCACCGCTGGACTACTTTAAATTTTGTTATTTGTTTTTAAATTACTAATTTTTTTTTAAGAACTGGTTCCACTCATCTTTCGGACATTAAATTGAATTTTATTATGAGTCTAATTTATTTATAATATACTCAGAATGTAGTAGTGAGAAAGAAATTAAGAACATAAAGAGATAGTAGTCAAATAGTCGTGTGGTGGTCGATAATGCTCACATTAGTCGAAGTAGATGGTTGTGGTGATAGAGATTATCAATTATTGTGGTCGATATTGTTTACTTAATTAGCAAAACAACTTGTTAATGGTATGTTGTCTTTGTTATCCTTGATATTCGTTTGATTCATGAGACTTTTTTTTAACTAAATTTTTTGAACCGTGTTCTTTATTACAATTAATTCAATATAAAAATAACAAAAATATCTATAAATGAAAAAGTGAAATTTAATTTTAATTGGTACATAACTTAAAAAAGATAAGACAGTCAAATTAACCCTATTTTTATTGATGCTTGATTTTTATTTTCAAGTACAACAACAAAACCAAACATAAACATAACATGTAGTTATGCCTGTCTAAGAGTAACTAAAAAAACTAGAAACACATGTAGAGAAAAGCACACACAAACTCATCATCATCATCATCAAGTGTGGCATGAGGCACAAGTGCAGGTAGTTGCATTACATCTGCAACCAGTTCCAGCAGCAACAGTGCTGGAACAGTTACATGGGTTACACTCACAGTGCTCTCCACATGAACATGTCGAGTGATTGCCACCACTCTCACCACCACTTCTGCACCTGTGTATATTTTTATACAAAAGTTAAGATACTAAAAATCATTCAACTTATATTTTCAATAAAATAACCAAAATCTCTAAACAACTAAATAAATGCGATCGGTTTTGCATTTATTTATTTTTCATATTTTTACCACTAAGTATAAAAATTATCACTTTTTGAATTGTAATGTTTTATACATCAAATATAACTTTTTTTTAATCATTCCAATCATTGTGAATAAATATAAATATATATTGTTTAGAAAATTATATTATTGGTAAAAAATGATAAAATTATAATTAAATGAGATTACTTGATTTATATTGTTTAAATATTATTGATAAATCACAGCTATTCATATATAAACTTAAATATATTAATTTAAAAGTAGCAATAATTCTGCGCGGTGGTTATAATTAATTGATAGGACAAAAAAGACTTTAAAAAATAAAAAATTCAACAAAATAATTTAAATGAAAATAATAAATGAGATATAAAAATGATTAACGACATCAAACTCGAAAGATATATATATTTCAAACTTTATAACATATATTTCAAACATTTTATAGCATTTGTTGACATTTTACTAGTTTACGTTGGATTTTATTAAATTAGATATTTTTCTGTTTTATATTATTAATTATTTGAATATTATGAATTTATTAACAGATTCATACTTTTTATTTTTAAATATTTTAAATTATATTGTCCTCAATGATATAATTTCTATTGAAATTTTTTTCTGCCAAGTCATTTTTTATAATTTTCATCAAAATAGTTTTTAATTATTTATAAATGTTATCATTCTATAGTTTTTTCTTTTTTTTAGTTTTAATTTCTGATAAACTCAAACATTCATAGAATACTTGAACATATGCTAATTGATTACTTAAGAAAAGTCATAAACAAGTTAAAAAAAGACCTGCAAGTGGAACCACCGGTGCATGGAACTGTGCAGCCACACCTATTATCACACACTATCACTCCTCTTCCTTTATCTGCCATTTTTTCTTTTTTTCTTCCTCTTCCAAATGCTTCTACTTTTATTTTTATTTTTTTATAGTTCAAATGCTTCTACTCGTGATTTTTAAGAGTTTTCAATACGTCTTGCATACCTTATATAGGTGTCCGGATTACAATTCATAAACAAAAAGTAATTAAGTATATATAATTGAGAGTATTATTTTATGCCAAATGTCACCTTAACGTAGTAAGTGGCAACCTTCAAATTCAACTCCCTAGCTAATTACCACGTAGAAACTTTGGATAAGGATCAATCTACCTTGTGAATCTAATTAATATATATAAATAACATACATCGGATATTACTACAATATCCATCATCTTTAAATCGATGACATTTAGATATTTTAAAGGAATTTTTTTAATTAAATATATTATTTTTTAAGTTAAATTACATTTGTGGTCCCTTAACTTAATTTCAGGTAACGTTTTAGTTCTTTATCTTTTGTTTTTTTCGATTTAGTCTTTTATTTTAATTTTAAATGACAATTTGATATTTTATATTTTAAAATTTCAACAACGTTATATTTTTTTAAATAAAAATTTAAAAAAAAATTCAATCAAAACTCATAAAATTAATTATATTCTTCAATATAATACAAATTTCATCAAATCCGTAATGCAAATCTTTAAATAAACTTATATTTTCATACTTTATTTGATATTATTAGGAATAAATGACTAAATCGAGAGAAAAAAAAATAAAAGACTAAAACGTTATCTGAAATTAAGTTAAGGGACCACGAATGTAATTTAACCTATTTTTTAATCATATATGTTTGTCGAGGTTTTAACTTTTTCGTAGGTCTCTTCATTACTTACTCTAACCAACCTTTTGATTTTCACTCTCTTTCCATCTCTCCATATCTTTTTAAAATTAATAAAATTTATTATTTTTAGTATCTTTCGAATAAAAATATAAACAAATTATAATACTTATAATTTATTATAAAATTTAATTTAATGATATAAATGTTTATCACAAATTTTTTGGTAAAATTAATTATTTTTATATAATCAACATAAAAATAAGAATAATTATAATTTTTCACACTTTAATTTTCTTATATTGTTTTTTTCTGAAAAATAAGTCACTAAAAAAGAATTGAAGCGTAAAATGTATGGCAAATATTTTTCTCTATTCATGTGTCTGAAATGAAAAGTACAACTATTATAGGTTAGAAGGTAAAATATATTAACTCTTTACATTTTCATGGATTTTAAGATTGATAAAATTTAGTTATAATAATTTATATGAAGAATATATATTTAATTAAATTTTATTTCTCATAATTTGTTTTGGGTTTTCATCAGTTAATGCTATAGATACTAGATACTATTTAAGTATCATATTACAATATATTGAAATTGAGATGATGCCAACATTTTTGCTTTTTAATAAAATAATGTAATTGATCGGTGATCATATATGGATCATATAATCTTAATCTTAAGGTATTTAATGTGTGATTACAGCATTAATATTTTTAACATTTAAATAACATTGTTTTGTTGACGAAATGGTTAGTATGATTGAAAATTCACACATCCAATTATGAGATTTTAATTTGAAAAAATATAATATATAATTAAATAATATTGATATTATCTATTAAATTAAACATTACAAATACATTGAGTTTGTTTTTTTAACAGGACCGTACTGAGTCAAGTAGTAACAACAACTATTGAAACTTCTACAAATTATATTGAGACAACTAACTTTACAAAAAAAATTTAAGTTAATTAATATAATATAAATAAGTGCTTAATGTCCGTTTAATTCATGGTAAATAAATATACTAGAAGTGGAAACTCATTAACAATAGTTTCTTACTATTAAACAATTATGTAAAAAAATTGAGTCAAATATAATAAAGGTGACCAACATTGTTTCTGTTTTAGACTCGTATCTTGAATTACATTCATCAAAATGAGACCACCTAGATCTTGATCTTACTCTAACGCTAAAAGAAATATTTGTAAACTAAGTTGGTTCTATTATCCTTGAAGTGTTAATTCAGTCATAAGAGTTAAAGTGTCGAGTTTTAATCCTCTTAGAAATAATTATAAATTAGTTATTGGTGTCACCTTAAAATCAATAAAAATCTCCCTTCTCCCATTTAAAAAAAGTTGGAGAAGTTAGTTCATATAGTATGCTAACATTTGATATTTGCACAATGTTATAGAGATATATGTTGAAATCAAACAAAAGTAACATCATTTGAAACTTAACATCCAACTATTTAATTATAATAGTAAAAGTTGAGCTACATCAGTTGAAACGTGGATATGGTGATACGTTATGTCGTATCATTTACTGGCGTGTACGACTAGTTAGAGGCCCAACACCTTTGTACTTCTTCTTTTTTAGAAACAGAGTCATTACATATCTTCATCAATCAAATTAGTGATACATTAAGGAATCTTATAAAATTTATGACGACTAGTATGCTAAGTGAAAGCTCTAGCAAATGTATGAGTCACTTTATTAACTTTCCTACGAACAAATGCTTGTAGTTGGGGTAAGACTTAATAAACTAAAGTACTTATTTAAAACATATCATAGTTCTAAAGCTATAGGCCTATGATCTAAGAGTGTATCTATTACAATTTAACAATCCAACTCGAATTGGACATTATGCAAAATAGTCAGAGTTTCTCCTTGCACCCAAATGGTTCCGAAAACAAACACCAAATCTACACTCGTCCCTTAAGCTTTAAAATACGCAAAATTTTAGTTGCACTTCAAGAAGACAATCTCGGGTTTCTTCCAAGTATCATAAACTAATGCATGATGTGTCTAGTGCATATAGTCATTTTCTATGTATCAATTGGTAGACTTGCAGAGAGTCAATGCCTTAAAGAGTAACCATGTTGCATGCTACAGATTAGCTTCCCATAGTTTTATGTTTCAGCACTTACAAATACTCCATAATTGAGTGGCAAATATGTTACATTTTTCTACTGGTAAAGACTTTAATGCAGCAAAGAAAATTATTAGTCACTACATATTGTCATTAGTTTGTTAGTTGTTAGTTATATTTCAATTTAGTTAGTTATGTATTGTACCTTACTATGAGTTTGGGTTCTATATATATAAATCCATGTTATTCAATAAACTCTCCTCTTGATTACCAAGTAATATGGTATCATATTAAACTAGTTTTTCATACCTATGTTCTTTTTTTCCCCCCAAATTCACCATTTTCAAACCCTAATTCTTTCAATTTCTCGTATAGTTTCTCATGGAGATTGACAATGACGATTCTTTTTGTGATTTCGATCAATAAAGCTCCACTCAACAAGACTCCACTAAATCAAAAGATGTCGCTTTAAACCCACAGCGCCTTTATTACATACACCCCGACGAGGATCTCAATGTTGTTTTGGTCACACCACCGTTGAACGATTCGAACTATTATAATTGGAGCCGAGCAATGAATCACACACTTTCATTGAAGAAGAAGATTCAGTTCATTAATAGTTCGCTTCCTCAACCTCTTCTTCATATCCCAATCATGATCTTTGGGATTGAGCCAACAACATGGTGATTTATTGGATCACCAGAACTTTATCACCACATATTTCACAAAGCACCATTCGCATTGAATTTGCCATTGATCTATGGTCTAATTTGTATGATAGGTTCACCAAAGGTAACCGTTTTTGTATTTTCAATCTTCTCCATGACATTCACTCAATTAAACAAAGAGATCGCAATTTGTCAACTTTCTTTATCGATCTTAAGATCCTTTGGGATGAACTCGAAGATTTGCGCCTAACACCTTCGTGTACTTGCTCTGTTCCCTGTACATGCAAATTGAGCATCATTGTTAAAAGCTTCAATGATCAAGAATATGTCACTTGCTTCCTCAAAGGCTTGAATGACAATTATTACAACGTTCGCACTCAAATTCTTCTCATGGAGAAATTACCCTCCATTAGTAAAGTATATTCTTTGGTTGCTTAACAAGAACCTACATCCAATCACTATCCTCCCGATACTACTGTTTTCAGTGTGAATTCTGAAAATACTAATTATCATAAGACACAACAAGTTAGATGTGGTCAACCAAAGTCTCTAATATTATGCACTAATTGTCATAAAATAAATCACATAATGGATTCTTGCTACTTCAAACATGGCTTTCCACATGGGTACCGTTCAAATAAAAATCATAATCCTAATCCATTTCCTACTCCTGACACCAAAAAGACATTCTGCTTCAATTTCAAAGGAAGATTATCATTAGTTGGTTAATCTTCTTCAGTCGTCGAAAAAAGAGACTTCAACCACGTCTTCAACACAAAAATAATCTACTAAAGCAGCCAATACCCACTTGATTTCTAGTGTTTCTAATACATGTTATATTTATCATAATCTTATTCTATTTGAATTTTAGATATGAGTGCTTCAGATCATGTTTCTCTTTTTAGAAAATGCGTTTTTTGCACATTTTTCAAGTTCTGTTACTTTGACAAATTTATGTTTCTGAATGATGTTCTTTAGATACCTCTGTTTCAATTCAGTTTAAGTTTTGTTTCCAAGCTAACTATTAATTAGAACTATAAACTAATTTTTAGTAAAGCTTAGACTTAATTGCATTTTTGGTCCCTCAACTATTACCAAATCATGAAATTAGTCTTTCTATATTAAAAATCGACAATTTTGATCCCTCCCTCGGATTTTTGGAACTAACAAATGAGGATTTGACATATTTTAATGAGGTGACATATAACTCTATGATATAGAACCATCTAAAACGTAGAATTATTCATATGACATTAATTAAATTAAAAATACAGAGAAAAAAAGTTCGAAGTTGAAACTTATGTTTCTACGGCATTTTATTCTAATTTCATGGGTGCTAATTATTCTAAACCATTGTATCATATATCACGTTATTCAAAACATCGTACATCATTATTTTTAGTTCAAAAATTAGAGAGATGGACGAAAACTAATGACTTTTAAAATAGCGGGACCAATTTCGTGAATCAGTAAAAATAGAGGGACTAAAACTTCAATTAAGCCTAAAATTTGTTGCAATCTTCAGGATTCACATATCCTGAAGATGATTGGGATTGTGGAGCATCTTAACAATCTTTATATTCTCAAAAGAGTTCTTGGTGTTATATCAACTGATGTTTCTTTAGATGACACTACTACTGAGTTTGAAATGTGATGTCTTTGATATATGGCACTTAAGATTAGGTCGTCCCTCTGTTTCTATATTGAATCATATGTGTAAATAATTTCTTTATATTTTAATAAATAAAAATGACATTTGTGATTTTTGTCAGTTGGGTAAATTTCCTAGGCTTCCTTTTCCCTTAAGTTCTAGTTCATATTTACACGCTTTTGATTTAATCCATACTAATATTTGGATCCTAGTAGTGACATTTCAAATAATGGTTATAAATATTTTTTAACAATTATTGATGATCACACAATGTTTACTTGAATTTTTCTTATGCAATCCAATTTAGAAGCTAGACCTAAACTACAAAACTTCTTAAATTTTGTTTCAACATAATTTTCTGCAAAAGTAAAAATCATACGAAGTGATAATAGTGTTGAGTTTAATATGCCTCAGTTTTATTCTGACTTGGGAATCTTGCATCAAACTTCTTGTGTTAAAACTCCTCAACAAAATTGCATTGTTTAGAGAAAACATAGACATTTATTGAATGTCACTAAAACTTTATTTTTTCATTCAAAAATTCCCAATTTTTTTTGGTCTTTTGCCTTATGCCATGCCGCTTTTCTCATCAATAGATTAATTATCCATATTTTGAAGTTTAAAACACCTTTTAAATTTTTTTATAACATGCCACCCACTTTTATTGATTTAAAGATTTTTGGTTGCTTATTTTGTGTTTCTACCTTACTTAGTCAAAGATCCAAACTAGACCATCGGGCTCGAAAATGTACTTTTCATGGTTTTAAGTTTGGTACTAAAGGCTATGTTTTAATTGATTTGCATAATCGTAGTATTTTTACTTCAAGAAATATTGTTTTTTATGAACATATATTTCCTTATACCTATCTTCATTCTTTTACTACTAATATTTCTTCTTATGAGTCTGATTCTCTGAATTTTGATGATGTTTTCCTTCATATTAATGTTAGTCATTATGCAAGACACTCTCATGTGTTCCACATTCTCCTATCCATAATAATGTTAGTCTAAGTGGTTTTCCTATCAACAATAATATGGACATTGTATCTACCACCAGCCATGCCTCTTCCAATGCAGGGCCTTCTCATATAAGAAAATCTTCAAGACCTAAAAAACACCCTGCTTACTTGCAAGATTTTCAATGCTATGCTACTACAACAAATACAATGCTCAACCCCTTATATCCCATTTCTTTTGTTTTGTCTAACAATAGTTTATTGGCTTCACATTTTACCTTTGTTTATGCCATTTCCTCTGTTTGAGAGCCTACTACTTATAAGTAGGCTGCTAAACATCCATGTTGGGTTACTCCAATAGAATATGAAACTGCAGCACTCAATTAGAATAAAACTTGGATTTTAACACATCTCCCACATAGTAAAATACCTATTGGATGTAAATAGGTATATAAGGTCAAGTATAAAGTCGATGCTCATAGAACGATATAAATCACGTTTAGTAGCTAAGGATTTTGCTCAAATCGAAGGTATTGATTATTTTGACAATATTCTCCTATTGCAAAATTCACTACAGTAAAAATACTGATATTTATTGCATCATTACAAAATTGACATATGCATCAACTAGATGTCCACAATGCATTCTTACATGGTAATTTAGATGAAGAAGTTTACATGCAATTACTTCCAAGTATCTCTAACTCTAATCCTAACCATGTATGCAAATTATTAAAATCTTTGTATAGTTTAAAACAGTCCAGTCATTAGTGGTTTGCCAAACTATCCTTTGTTTTACATTTTGTAGGCTATTGCCAATCCACATTTGATCATTCGTTATTTATTAAGGCATATAATAACATATTTTCTGCCTTATTGGTTTATATTGATGACATTATTGTTGCAGGTAATGATGTTGTAGAAATTCAATCCGTCAAGGTTATCTTTCACAAATCTTTCAAAATCAACGACTTAGGACAATTGAAGTATTTTTTGGGACTCAAAGTCGCTCGTTCCAAGGCTGGATTACATATTTCACAAAGGAAATACACCTTAGATATCTTACACAAAGCTTGACTCATTGCTTCCAAACTAGCAAACATTCCAATTAAGAAAAATATACAGCTTTCAAATTATGCAAACCAATTACTCCCAGACCCGACTGCATATAGAAGACTTGTTGGAAAATTAATCTACCTCACTAACACTCGTCCTAATATAAATTTTTCAGTTCAGCAACTAAGTCAATATATGACACCCCTACTTCCTAGCATCATCGAACTATCATCCAAGTTCTTTGATACCTCAAATTATCTCCAGCACAAGGCATATTCTTTCTTTTTTCTTCTCGACTTCAACTCAATATTATATGCAATTCAAACTGGGCAAGCTGTCGGGATACACGCAAGTCAATTTCAAGTTTTTGCATCTTCCTAGGCGACTCCCTCATTTCATGGAAATCAAAGAAACAAGCAATCGTCTCAAGATCTTCGACTGAAGCTGAATATAGGGTCATAGCCTTCACTGTTTGCGAGATTCAATGGCTTATAATCAATCAACAAGACATATTGCGTCCAATTCCTCATTGCACAAACGCACAAAACACATTGAACTCGATTGCCATATTATTTGCATGAAACTTCAACAACAACTATTTCATCTCAATTCAATATCTTCTCTTCAATGGCATATTTATTTACCAAGACTTTGGATCCAAAACCATTTCACACTTTTTTTTTCAAGCTTGGTCTCACTTCTATATATTCATCAGCTTAAGAGAGGGTATTAGTCACAATAGGTTGTCATTAGTTTGTTAGCTATATTTCAATTTAGTTAGTAACTATTGTACCTTATTGTGAGTTGGAGTTCTATATATATAAATTCACTCTCTTATATTTTGATCATTCCAATAATAATACCATGTAATAAAAAGTCTAGATTATATACCTTCCGTTTTTAAGTTCAGTCATAATTTTTTTCCCTCAAATTTAGTTCCTTAATACTACTTGGCATTTTTCAAATGGCTATTTAAAAAGTCTACATGACAAGTGTTACCTGCATTTCTATGTCTCTACTAGCAAATAACAAGCAATAATTCTAAAAACATGCAACAAATGTTGAATCAAACTTCAAAAGAAAAACATATAGTTGCAATAACCAAAAACAAATTTAGCTCAAACTTAATAAATCTCCCATAATACCGGAAGCGTGATTCTAATAATGTACTTGTGAGTATATATTGGTGGGGTGAATGAGCAATCCCCTAATAAAAAACATTGATCCCATTAGACATCCTAGAGAACTCTCACAGCTTAGGCCTAATAATCCTCAAATCAGTAGTGAGACATCTGACATCTCAAGTGAGCGACTACATGCACATAACTCATTGTTTCTTAAGAGTTATGTTAACAGCTCTTCCAATACCATATTTGATAATTTCACACTATAATATCAAAAGTCAGCTTATAAAACAATAGAAAAGCAAAATATCACAACCAAATATAAAATAAAACGTTTTGTTGTCCATATTTCAATTTAAGTGAATTTTTTGACATCAAATACAAACATTTAATATTAAGAGTTCAAGCAATCTTAGCTAAGCCTATTTCTATTCATCTCTGATAGTAGTTCTTACACAAATAACTACAGTTAATGGGGGAAAGATTCAATCAAGTCAATTATGTTATTAGATATTCAATGTTAAATACGAAATGAATGTCCAACACCATTCTTTTCCATAATCCATAATCGATACAACGAGGACCAAACCCATAGAAAACAGATACTCAACTTGATCAGATTCTCTTGCCAGTACCCATGAGTTCAGTGGGGCATCTATAGCTGGTTTCTGCAGTTTAACACATCCCAAAAAGTAAACACATTTTTCATATGCACTCCATCTAATCAGATCAGCAGCAATAGCATAATAAATTGGTAATTAGTATTATAAAAGGTAACATACTTTAAATATAATGGCATACTTAGATTTCGATCAGGTTCTCAATCCTTTGTCAATTTGAACATATTTCCATAAAATTTCGCCTGCTTTTTATTGTACTCCTTTACCATTTCCTTCAAAGTCCTATATTCCAGCTTTACTTCCCTGGTACATACACATCAAGAACAATTACATTGCAGACCATACATCGGGTAAGCAGAATGAACTATTTCCCAAAATCAAAGCAACTGATCTCAGTAAATAGTATTGAATTGAATCACATTCAAAGAGCTTTTATAACTAATCCAGCGCAGATACCTGTTGTCCGGGTCAACCTCAAGAGCTTTTTTAATGTCAATTTCAGCCAAATCCAAGTCACCCAACTGCATACTTGCCTGAGCCCGTCTATAAAGGGCTTTCACATTTGTGCTCTCGATGTCCAACACCTATCAGTCCGCATAAAAATCATCATTTTTTATGCTGAGAAAGATTAGTGATTTCTAAAGAATGGAGAGACAGTTTAGTACCTTAGTACACAATCTCTCTGCATCTTTGTACTCTTTCAACTTCAAATTGCAAGCAGCATTGTTTAGATAGGACGCAAGCTTCAAGGTCTTCGATACCTTTTTCTCCTCCTCGCTGAAGGAGGAATCATACTCAATGTACTTCACAGCCTATAGTCATGTGTCAGCAAAAATATACGTCACAGAAGATGCATGAACATTGAAACAGTAAACAAGTGTATAGTTTCTCAGAATACCTTCTCATATCTTTTGGAAGCTCTTGCATATTTACCAGCTTTAAACAAAACATTCCCTTCTTCTTTCTTCTTACCAGCAGCTTCAATTTTCTCTTGAGTGTTCATATCCCAAGATTCCTTTTCCTGAGAGGAGAAAAGGATTATAAATACTAGACATAGATTGTTAAAATAAAACAAGTGTAAGTAAATCAACAAATAACAAAATAAGTTTCTAATACATGTAAGCATGTTTAAGGTACACGATCTAAAAACATGCACCTCTACCAAAGCAGTTTTTAGCCAATGATTAAATCAAATTTAATGTTGACAGACTCGATCTAACTACAATAAAGATAAAATGATCTCTCGTATACCTCTAACTCACTCAGTTCCACCATTTAAAAAATGTTCTAGTTGATTTCGATGATAAAGATATTCAACATATCCCTCTAGTACATTGCTCTTGTTTTTAGGCATACGAAAAAATAAAAATTTTAAATATTAAAAATTCCCGTCCTATTGTCAAAAACAAGACAAAAAATACTTCAATATCTACTCATTGATATTATTGTCAAATAGAGGTTACAACAGCATTAGCTCTATGTTGTATTGGAATTTGAAAACAGTTATTGTTTTACAATATACTATTTAGTACAAGTTGTTTATCAATAGTGGCTATAGAAGGCAACACAACTTTGAAGCGTAACATAATTTGAATAAACTATTATTTTTTGTTATTTGTAATTGACAACACCAAATGGACAACCCTAGGTACCTTATTCAAACACAAATGCAATCATATTGATAGTTTACACACACTTCATGGATTAGGCTCGTCTAAAGTGAACAATTCACTTTAAATAATAAAATCACTAATATAAACCAATATAAACCATTGATGATCAAAATCAATGGATAATATTAAATGAACATGTATGGCCATCACATCCGAAGGTTGCAAGTCTAGAAAAGATTATGATGGTTTATATTGGCTTTATAACAAGTCCACACCTACTACAACACACTTCACTTGATACATGATTTTCATACCCAATTAGAACAATAATGCATACATACTTGTCAAAATACATTTTTTTTTTTATAAAATAAGGCTTTCAAATAGTACTAAAAACAATTGGCATATACCCTACAACCTAGCCTTCATTATCAACACAACACAAAAATACACCATAATCCACCAAAAGGTTGGCAACATAGTTAACAAAAAACTTGGATCGCTCGTTGAATGCATGAAAAGGACTTTTCACATGTGAGTGAATGAACATGTTGCTTGAACATTGTTAACCCATGGTACTTCCTTCGACTAATTGCAATCTCGAGCATAGTGTCCTAGCTTCTTGCACCCAAAGCATACCAATCCCTTAACAGGACAAGTCTTCACATCATGTGCCTTTCCATACCATTGATTGGACCCTTCGCCACTTCCAAGAGCAGACAAAAATTGTTGATCATCCATAGGTCGAGCATATGGCTTTTGTTTGAACTTATTGTCTCTCCTTCTTACCTGCAATGGTCTATAATCTTGCAAACTTTCCTCCCTAGACTTATTAACTTCTTCAACCCTACTACACCTACGCGACAACTCATGGAACTCCCTAATCTCTGGCATCACAACTTCCTTAATCTCATTTCCCAGCCCCTCCACGAACATTCGACACTTCCACTCCTCAGTATAGCTCGTTGAAAATTTCGATAGATACTCAAACTTGGCCGCATACTCACCCACAGTCAATCCCCTTGTTTCAATTGCCAAAACTACCCTTCTCTTTGGCATCCCTTGCAAACTTCGGGGAATATTTATCCAGGAATTTGATTTGAAAGACCTCCCAAGTGACATCCAATCCTTCAACCTCCAATGAATGGCGAGTTCACTCCCACCAATGGTACACTTCTCTAAGAAGCATAAAGGTTTCATAAGTGACCCTCCAATCGTTAGGACATGCTATGGCTTCAAAAATCTTCTCTATTTCTCGGGAAATACTTATCCAGGAATTTGATTTGAAAGACCTCTCAAGTGACATCCAACGAATGGCGAGTTCACTCCCCCCAATAGTACACTTCTCCATGAAGCATAAAGGTTTCATAAGTGACCCTCCAATCGTCAGGACAGGCTATGGCTTCAAAAATCTTCTCTATTTCTTGGATCTAAAGTTCTCCATTAGGATCATAACCCCCTTTGAACTTAGATGGATTAATGCGGATAAATTTCAACAATCCTTTGGCTTTAGCAGCACTTTCGATTCATTGACTATTTTTTTGCTTCAATTGTAAGATGAGAGCATTCATCTTTTTATATTGTTGTGTCGTTTGTAACACTGCAGCAACCATCTCTTATATAACTTACGTGGTTATTCCAACTCCCTACAAGAGAAACTAGTCAGACTTCATAAAATAACCATAAAGAGTTCCTTATTGGATGAGATATGGTCTGGAAAAAAATCTATAAGTAGAGGTAGTCCTCACCTTACAAACCAATTTTGTAGGGTTGAGTTAAATTTAACCCAAATGCTAAGATGGTATCAGAGCTTGTCCAATATCCACTAAAGCACCTACTATCAAGTCACCGCTATTGGACCACTCAGGTCACGCTTCAGATGTCCAACCCTAGACATGGGGGGTGTTTTAAGAGTCATATATTGAGATATGGTTTGAAAATGCGTTTATAGGTGGGGTTTCACCTTACAAGTCGGTTTTGTATGAGTTAGACCCAACCCAAATTCTAAGATTTACAATGCAACTAAAAACCTCAAACTAACATAACATCTCTAAGGTTTATTGTGTTTCACAATCCGCATCGTATGAAATTGAATCACACAATACTTTCTAGTTACACATGCATACCAAACTACTCATCTAGTGAACATGGTGGAGGATTTTGGTGTTGGAAGATGCATGCCTTGTGGATCTCATTATAACGACTAGATTTTGGAGGAATGTGAGAAGATACCACTCCATAAGAGACAAATGAAAAATCACAACTTAGATCTATTAAAGAATGGGACTTGCATCTAATTGCATAAATAAATTCACTAAAGAAATGGAATTATTAGTCCTAGCATGATTCATTTTTTCACTTCTTACTTGATCTTGCAATGCTTAATTGATAAGAGTTCGCCAATCGGCATATTTACATTCAAGGAATAGAAGTCTAGTGAACTTGCAAAGACTAAGGATGAGTGTTTGTAGAAAATCTGATTCAAATACAAGGTTTTAGAATGAGAGGCTAGTCATGGGGTTTATTTATGAAGAAATGATCAGACTAAAGAGAGAATAAAAAGCACCATAATGGGGCTAATACAACTGCATAGTCCCTTTCGTGTTGCAAGTCATTGCCTTAACTCCATGTTGTACAAATGGTTTGTGAAGTTAAATTAATTATGTTGAGTTGTGTGTTACGCATTGGATTTTATGAGTTAGGACTTAGGATTGTGAATATTCAATTTAACTTGGTTTAGTGTTTTAATTTAGAGGTTATTTCTTTGCTTATGTTACTTCTTTGGTCCCAATAATAAGAGGCAAAATAAATAAATAAATAAACATCAAAATCAACGAACTCATTTATTCTTTTAACTTTTGGAATGTTTTTCCATACATACCCTTATGAAAAATTAGGAGACACATTAAAAAGGTAATTTAAACAATAAATACACATTAAAAGTTGTAACTTTTTCTTATGAATGAGATAAGAAAAACTTCTCCAAAAATTCTCCTATAATTAAGACCAGTGTATTATTTATGCATGGGAATATGTACAAGTATAATTTCGCACTTTATGTAGGATTTTATAATAAGAATTTTCAGCCCCGGGCTACAATCCTCCCCACCCTCCCAATCCTAGGTCAGATCTCGAGTATGACGCTATAGTCATATAGTTCACAATTCACTTTGGTACGTAGGAGGCATCCATAGTCAGTACGCAGTATGAAACTCTTGAAGAATTGGGTACGAGGGAGGCATACATAATCAGTACGTTATTTGAGCTTGTGGTATGTTCTAATAATATAATTGGTGCGCCGTCAATAATTTTTTTATCTAATCTAATGAAAAAAAATAAAGCACATGCTAAAAAAATATAAAATATCAATAAAAAATTAACTTGAAATATTAAAAGATAAATATAAGACTCTTAAAATATTTTTATGTTAAGAATGTTTTTTTTGTAGGTATTACTCATTACTAATTTGATCAACAATTTAACAATTGTATAAAAAAAAAACAGCTAACAATATTAGGATAAGTACCAAAAAAGAAAAACAATATTACCATTAGTGCAGTCCCACATTTAGGGTTGGTAGCAGCACCGTTTAGTTTAAGCTATGAAACAAATGTGGTAGTCCCACATTGAAATTGTATTAACTATAAACAATTCGTAAAAGTACTGCGAATTGGTACTCACAAACCAATTCACAGTTCCCTTGTCATGTTAGCGAATTATGTGACTATGGTTTGACGAGATTGATTACAAATAGACTTAGAAATTGCTGATTGACAATAACGGTAATAATTAATGAATAATAATTAACATAAATAAAATGAAGGTCGAGCTAATGTATAGAAACGTTCAACTTATCTTACTATCCAATGTCTAGTTAAGGCGGCAAGATTATGGCTTTACTAAATAATAAATTCTATAACATAAATAATACTAAAGCACAGCTTAAATTCATGTGTTATTAACTTACCTTGTCAAATGACACTAGCTCAACTTCATAATAGACAGTTGAATTAGGAGGAATAACAGCCAACTCCTGCTGAGACTCTGATGAACCAAATGCATAATCTGGAGCAATAGTCAATAATGCTACCTCACCCTTCTTCATAGTCATCACAGCTTTATCAAGTCCATCAATGACTTGCTCTGTTTCAAGTATCAAGAAATCAAGCATTCACATAACCTAAAAAAATTACTGAATGTAGAGGAATAGGTATTGGGTAAGAGCATATGCAGATCTAAAGTTACCCTCATCTGTTTTGAATTCAAACAGCTTCTCATCTTCATCACGGCCCTTCTCGAAAAAGACAGTACTGTCTTGCAGCTTACCAACTAGTTTCACTGGGAAGGTGAAAAATGACGGAAATTTTTTTCAGAAATGATGTACTAAATAAATAATTAAGTAAAAGTGAAAGTCATCCTTCACATTAATTAGCAATTACATTTTACAATGGCCCCTTCATTTGGATGCTCGTATCCTTCCCCTTCCTTGAGGATCTTCTTTATGACCTTCTTGTCGCTAGTCACATCTGAAACAGTCTTCCAAGAAACCAACTCAAGAGTAATTTGCAGTGTTGCATTTGGTGGAACTGCACCTTCGTCGCTATCCGCTGGCTTCCCCTTCTCACCAAACCCATCTATGACCCAAGAGAGAAATGGATGAAACTTTGAAATAATAATAATAAACAAGGAAATAGAATGAAGTATGTAGTCAGAAGTATAAAATATCACCAAAGCATTCAGTAGACAACTTACACTGAGGCTTTACTAACAAATTCACTTTCTCTCCCTTCTTCATGGTTTTAACAGTCTTTGACAATGCAAGACAATAATGACCTATCATAAATTAAATACCAACTTCAGATAGCGAGAAAAGAATACAAGAGTGTCGATTAACAAAATTTACAAACACCTGACCTTCACTGACAGTGAATTCCACTCCATCAGACTTTGCTACAACCTTTCCGTCCTCCAGACAAACCTCGTATTTAACTGCATTGATAATGAGTAAAATGAATCAACAGTTAAGAATAAGCTAAATTACCTAGGCATCAAATAAACTGAATTATATGAGACATATAAATGTATACCCAATACTTCATCGAGATCCTTAGGGTTCTCCCATTTATCCCCCTCACTAAGTATCCTTTTAAATATACCACCATCCTTACAAATGTCCTTCACACTAGTCCAAGACAACAGCTCGACGTCAAATTGGAGTGTCGCACTAGGAGGAATTGTTGGAGGCGAACCAGATTCACCATAAGCTAGCTCGGGAGGAATGGTGAAAAGTGCATTTTCACCTTTCTTCATGGTTTTAATACCTTCATCCCATCCTTGAATTACTTGCCCTGCACATCAGTTTCACAAATTTCACTGTGATGTGCTAATATTTAGCATGTGAAATCGTCAAATCAAAATACATGAAATTCACTGATAATTCATGTGCCATTACTTATCCTGGTTAAATTTATTATCATGATTTTCTAATGAACACTGATTAAAATCACAGATACTCCATGTTCACTGAGCATGAGCAAGAAATAAAAAAGTATATAATGAAAAAAAAAACATTCATTATATATAAAACATAAATTACTCAACACTTCTCATAAAATAACAATAGGAAACATTTAATAAAATAATGTCATCTAAACTTGTTACACTCGTCATCAGATTACTTAATAAAGTATATGTAAATGCCAGTGCTGTTAAAGGGAGGCAATGGAGCCTCTACGGTGAACGGGGCTGATTATTTGACAACCACCATAGGTAATTTGTGAAGGGATGCCCTCCATGGTGATGACATACGCCACAATGGTGTGTTTATATGGAGGACTTTTTACCCTCAGCCCTCCACCATCAACAACAGTGGTAAATGCACTTTTGCTATAAAAATTGAAAATACACTATACTTAGGCTGAGTTCGGATTGGTCTTATGTACGCACTACAGTTTACCTGCTAAGTTAATCTACATTTGGGAGAGCTTATGGTAACAGCTTATAATATCCATAAAATTTTTTTATGCTAATTTTGATAAGCTTCCTAAGATAACTTACGTATAGCTTATATAAAATTGCTTATCCATAAGTGTTTATATGATGTGCGCTTACTCAATTAGCACTTAATTAACTTGTTTATCTTAACATAAACCCTTATAGCTTCTCGCACGGTTTTATAGAACCCACAATAGGCACAACAAGTATGTCACAAACACTCTACTATTCCCATAGCTTTTCATGCAATTCACATAAATTAACTACAAAATATAAAAAGTACAATAACAGTTCTAAAATTAAACAAATACCTACAATCAAAACAAACGGGAAAATATAAGTGAAAAGACGTTACTGACCTTGTCCAAGCGTGAAGCTAAAAGGAGAATCTCTATCGCGACTCGAATCAAACTTAGTTCCATCAAGCAAAGTCCCAGTATAGTGAACTTTCAACATAACAAACAAAATAAATTATTATTATTATTATTATTATTATTATAAAAAATTTAAAAACTGAAAATGGAAAAAGCACAATTAGAAAGTTGAAAGCGACGTCGTAATGATTGTTGTGTACCTTGAACTTCGTCTCCGATTTCAGGAGTGTCCCATCCTTCACCTTCTTTGAGAAGCTTCTTCTTGAGACCTCGATCGCCGATTTCTCTCTCCTCGCCTACCTTGTCTTCAGGGAGGTCATCATCGTTGTTGAACTCTTCGGCTTGGGGAATATCAAAATCTCCGTTCATCGTTTTTTGGTGTTTAGATAGTTAAAGTTGAACGCTGCAGCGAAAATGGTACAAGTAGTTGAAGACTTGTAGACAAGGAAGGTCAAGATGGGTTTTGAATTGAAAAAAGGCAGGTAATAAATTTAATGTTTTAATTTTATATATAAATGTTTTTAAAATATATATTTTATTTAATTTAATTTTTTGTTTTATAAAATAAATTAGTAGTATTAATAAGAGTTATGTTTAAAAAAATCTTTTTTTAATTCTATGGATAATGGAAAAGTAAATATAAATTTAATTCAAGAATAAATTTGGAATAATTGCATTACAGTAATAATAGTTGAATTTTGCTTAAGACTAGTTTGAGAATTTTTATTACTTATATTTTAGATTAGATTAGATCAAATTGAGTAATATGTATTTTCTACTTGCATGCATAATAACTATCATATCGTTAAATATGTTGGACTTTAATTAGATTTATTTTTATATTATTTTTTAAAAATCCGGAAAAATATATTATTATTCAGAGTTAAATATATTTTTAGTTATTATAAATTCTAATTTTAAAAAAAATTATTAATATTTAATCTCTTTTGATTTTATAAGAACTTTATTGAGAGACTAAAAATATTATTGTTTATAAAAAAATTCAAACTAAAGACTAATAGTAAATAAAAATTGACAATTTTTTAATAAAAGCTAAAAATAAAATTTTTAGTGATTAAAATTATTTAACTCTAATATTGATAATAGTCATTCTGATAATTAATTAACAATTGTTTTATTTGAGATTTAATTTCAATCTATTGAAAGTATAAAGTCAAAATATTATTATTAAATAACATTGTTGGACGAAGAAAAAGAATTATACAAAAGTAACTATACAAGTGAATTAGACATCGTGTATTTTTCTCAAAAACTTAAAATAATAGATTAATTTGTTATCTCACATAATATTTAATATCTATTTTTTTATTCAATGTAATATTTTTTTAATCACACTTGATATATTAACAATCATCTATTTTGCACGTGGATTTGTCAATTTATCTAGGAATATTCTCCTTTAAAAAGAAATATTTTCATCCACTTGTCTCGTTGTTGGTTGTGACACATCTATAGAACATGTCTCATGAATATCTTAATCCTAAAGACTTTTGACACAAAGAGTTAATCACGTCAAATCATTATCTCTATTCTTTAATACTATTTTTAGATAACGAAGAGTGTTGAAGATTTACATTGAAAAAAAAAATTAAACATTATATTTTTATTCAGAATCTTAAAAAAAATGAATTTATAAATCATTCTATTATTATAATACTCAATATCTATTTTATTATATAATATAAAACTTATTTATTCACGCTTAATATAACAAGTGAAAAAAAAAAAAACTTACATGATAGTGTACGTATATTATTACCACACATCGCCCAACACCTATGTTGCATCTCGGCCAACACCTCGATAACAATAGTATGAGATTCAAATATTGGGACCACTAAAACTTATAATATAACATTTATTTTTAATGTGTTTAATCACGAAAAGAATACATTTTAGTAACTTACATAGATCAATCAACCAAAAACAAAAAAAAAGCAAAGCCTTTTGTTGTTGGATCAGTGACCCTAAAGTGAGGCAAACATTAAACTTGTGTATTCCTCTTAGTGAGTAACATTGAAGTAACATATTAACGAAAAACATATTTCTTTTTTTCTTTTCATGTTTGCAAATAATAAGATTTGTTTTTCATATAATTTTCTATACTAAAAGTTACTTATAACGTTTCATTCATAATAATGTGCTTAATATCAAGTGATATTTCAATCAATGGTAGATTTTGTATAAAATATTATAAAAAGTTATAAATATTAACTAAAATATTACTATTGAAATTCATAAAAATCACATAGTTTTATCAAATATTCGATATAACATCAATACAAAATAAAAATATAATATATGAAAAAAGGCATCTACATCAAATTAAAATTACATCATTCGTTCTCCTAAATCCTTGAAATTATCGATAATTGAATCAGAATTAAAACTTTCAACTATTTCTTTTTCAATATAAAGCATCATATTGTCAATAAGAAATTGAACTTTCATCTTGTCATGTAGTCTTATCTTGATAATCTTTATTGTTGAAAATGATTTTCCTATAGTAGTTGTAGAAATCAGAAAAGTTAAGATAAGACAAATTAGTCGATCAATCAAATAATATGTATCTATCTTCTCTTTAAAAAAAAAAAATCACACAATTTAAACTTGGTCGACAAGTTATTCAAATATGGATGACTAACAACATAAAAAATAAAGTGTTTCAATTGAAATATCAAATTAATTTTCTCTTGATAATTAAAATTCAAAGGATAAAATTTGTTTACAACAACATATATATTATCCATATCAAATGATTTGTAAATATCTTTAGAAACCAAACTATTGTTTATACTCAAAGTTCCATTCTTTGTGCCCAAAATATGATATTCAATTAATGCAATTGTTGAACAATTGTAACGCGAAAGAGATTTACTCTATATTGGTAGCTCATTATGATGTGATCATGTTGATGACGAGTGCGTCTTTTGCGTTACATATAAATAACATTACAATCAGGGGAATCAATGTCATATTGTTCACAAAATAATATCACATTTTTCAATAAATCATCTCCCAACTTTTGAATTATTGTTTTTGTATTGTTGAATAATTGCATTGCATTAAGTATATCTTGAAAATTTTGTTGTAATGCTTGACAAAGATGATATGTAATTCCTATAATCTCTTTCATCATGTGCAAAATTAATATGAACTAAACGATTTCATAAGCTTATAAGCAACATAAGTATTACCACATGTAGAATAATTTGTTCTATTTCTTCTAATATCTTGAATAACCGCACAAGTTGAATTATACAAATTTATCATACTACAAATAGAAGAAAAATATGAACTCTAATGAGTATCTTCGGCTCAATTCAAATTGCAAATTTGATTTTGTCCACCTACCACTTTCAAGTTCCTCGATCTCCAACAAAGCTGAAATCTCCTATAATATGACACTTTACAATTCATCATAACACTTACTATCGGAACATACACCATTGATAATAAAAGCTAAGTGTGAAAAAAATCATGAACTAAGTTGTAACCAAAGCAATTTGTAATCTATGTGCAAAACAATGTATATAATAAACATTAGGACAATCTTTAAAAAATAATGTTTGTAATCCATTTTACTCCTCTCTCATTTTATTTAAATATTGTAAATTTAAATTTTAATATATAAATACTCTTCTCTACGGATATTTAAAACATCAAGACTACCTACTCTTCCATTTTTAATAATGCGACATTCTTATTAATGACGTGACAATTATCTTTTGTGATTAATTTTATTTATATATTAAAATTTAAATTTATAATATTTAAATAAAATATGTTAAATTTATTTATTTAATGTTTTTTAATAATTTAAAATTTAAATATATCTATATAAAATATTTTAAAATTAATGTTTTATTTTAAATATCTAATTTAATTTTAAATGTATTACATTTTTAATATTAGTTAATATTTATTTTATTTAGACATTGATTTTTTTAAAATAAATTATATTAATTATGAACTAAAATATTTAAAACAAATTTAAATAAAATATTTCAAATTTTTTCTTATTTTATCCGACAACAATTTATTCAAGTCACAAATATCAATCTATGTGTCACGTTATTAAATAGAGTGTCACTTAATAAAAATTTTGTGGAACAAAAAAAAATTAAAAAATTAGTTAAGATGCATGACAAAAAAAATTGGTTTTAGAAATTGAAAAACTAAAAATTTATTTTTGACAAAACAGAGGAACCAAAAATACATTTAACATAAATATTAAATGGATAAACCATAATTTTAATATTTTAAAGTGTAACTCGTGTTGTAACTAAAAAAACTATTAATTAATCCTTGAATGATGTTAACTTTGTGAACTTGTTGAGGTGGGGTTGATGTGTCCTCTATTAGTGTTATATTATCAAAATCAAATGATTTGATAGACTTAAATGATAGTAATTTTTTTTGGTAAAAAATAGACACTAAAATTGAAATAAAAACATAACTTAATATCAATTTGATCCATAAAAATTATAATATACAATTAAAATAATATCTGAAAGATACTACTTACAAATAAAATAATTTTTGATCAATGTCAATTTAGTCCCTAACATTAATTAACACAAGAATCCATAGGTTGTATTGAATCAACCTTTTTTTATTTGTAAAATATTTAGAATTCATTTCATACACCTAAAATTGATTTTATTAAATTGCAATTTATACAAATACAAACAATAATCGTTTAAAATATAATTTGTACATTTTTTTTTATTGTTTTGAAGATGTAACTCTGCATAACAGAAACCAATCGTTGTTTTTTGGTTAGAGGTAGGTTACTTTCATTGTGATGACTATGATAAAAGGGAGTTGAAGATGAAGGTCAAGAGGTTGGAAGCATTAGAATGGTTAAGTCGTTGACACACAATAGTTTCCACTTGCACAAAATCTAACTACAATTCCACAAACCATTTGTGTTAGTCAAGTCCATTCCGTTATAGTACGATTGTGTTAATCGTGGTATGAAAGAATGCTATAGATTGTTGCACGTGTTTCTTCCACTCCTGACCTAAGATTAATCTTCTTGCTATGTAAAAAAATGGGTTTTTGTGCTTTTTCCTCGATCACTGTTAATTAATTTTTCTTATGTATTTGTTCTTGCTATACATTTTAAGAATAAATTTGTTGATTTTAATGATGCTTTATTCATTATTGTTGTCTCCTTATCTATATATATGAAAGGGATTCAAGATATATTACAAATAAGAACAAGTTGAATCAATAAAAGTTTTGATGGAAATTTTAGTGTTGTGTGAATTTAAGGACTAAAATGACAGTATGTTATATTTTATGGATTATTTTGATAGTAAATTATATTTTTTAAATATTATTTTGATATTAATTTATATATTTTAGAGATTAAATTGAATTTTGTTTTTATTTTAATTTTATTGACATTTTTCTATAAAAAATTTAATGTTATTTTATTATCTATAAATGAGTTGAACACGTGGTAGTAAAATAGTTTTTATTATTGGAGAATTAATTCAAAGTTATTTTGAGTCAAATACTAAAATAACAACGAATTATTCTTTTAATGACTTATCCAATAATAAATACACATAGTAACTTGAAAAATGCATATATGGATGAACAAATTATAATTAGGGACATAAAAAGTATTTAAATTAACTAAATTTTTGCATTTTTTTAAACATTTTTATAAAATAAAAAAAAATGTAATAAAGGAATTCTCCCTAAAAAAAATAAACTTAAGTAACACATAGTTTGTGAACTAAAATGTAATATTCTGCTAAATCATTTCAGAAGTTTGTTTGGGGTTTATTTGGTTTAATAGAATGGAGGAGAACATTTTTACTGGAGGGAGGATGAGGGGAAAAATTAGAAATATGTTTGATTTAGAAAAAAAGAGAGATAAATTTTTAAATATTTTATTTTTAGTTTTAGTTTAAGGAGAAGAGAAATATTTTAAAGAAAATTAATATTTTTTACGAATGATTTATTCAAAAAAGAAGAGAATCCATAAAAATATAATGTTTGATCAATTAGAAAGTGACTTACCCATATATGATGAGAGTGAGTGATTATGAGTTGTGAATGTTATGTAATGACACATATAATTCTTCTATTACTTGTAAAGATGTATCATAAAAATTAATATTGTTCTATTTTAAATAATTTTTATGTTATTTGAGTTATTTTCTATTTCCTTTCCTCAAACTTCTCAAAAATAAATGAAGAAGAAAATAAGTTTTAGAATAAATTTTTGTTCCTTCTTTTCTCTCCTTCATTCCCCTTTCTCGTGCTCCAACCAAATAATTTTAGTATGGAGTATTACAATTAATAATGAATACTTAATAAAATTATTTGTTTCACGTAAATAACATTTGAGTTATATATTTTTATTGTTGTTGTGAAACCTAAATCTTTTAAGTTTAATTAATTTTTGTTTAGATTCTAAATTTGACTCGTCTAGAACAAATCAGTCAATTAACATAATTCTTTAAATATATATATTTTTATTTAATTCTCTAAATTTGACTGTTTTATCAAATTATTATTAAAATTCTAAACATCATAATAAGTTAATTGTTTAAATTAATTCGAATTCGATGTGAATGAAACTAATCACGTTAATCATATACTTTCAACTGCATTAATTCATATTAAAAGTAAGATAAAAGAGTAATAATGTAAATATAATATATCTCAAAAATAAAATTAAAAGAATAAAATGAAATGATTTAAATAAATTAAATGACGTAAATATTAAAAAAAAAATCAACCTATTATTTTCCTAAAACATAAAAGACAAAATGTATTTCCTGACCAAACAATTTCATAGTGGATATATGTCGGTTGACTAGTTTGTTCTAGACGAGTAATAATCCATCTATCTCCGTTGCTATACAGCTGTGGCGGTGTGTCGATGTTGCAGTAACATAACTAATGGGATGGGACCCTAATAAGCATTCTCTGCTACGCATCATCACCAATAAATAACTTTGTAGTACTTTCTATATTTTCATTATCATAAAAGTTCCTCGGAATCTATGCACTAAGCTTAACAAAGTACGTTGATTTTCACGCACATGACCCTTTTTTCACCCTCAAACGGCTAGTTTTTATTTTTTCTACCCATACGTACGCTATGTAACCTTTTCAGTCTCACTAATATCACACCCACTTTTCCTCTCCTTCTTGGAAACTCACCAAATCCTTAACACTGTTTACACTACTGAGAAAACATACTACCAAACCAACTCAACAAACAAAATCATAAAAAAACAACACCACACTTTACGAATCCAACTTCACTTTGATCTTCTCCTTCTTGCATCACACCTTCTAAAAGAGTGAAGAAAGAAAAAACATAGCAAAAAAAAATGGATTTGTTTCTCTTCATTCTATTCTCCTTACTATTCAACAACATATCAAGTAAGAAAAAAAACACTTCTTAATTTCTTCTTTCTCTGTTTTATTAATTTCATTTGTTAATTTTTTTTTTTATTGTTAATGTTTACTTCACAGATATCTCAGCTTTCTCATCTCAACCAGGAATCTGCTACGGTCAACTAGGAAACAACCTTCCAAAACCTCAAAATTCAATTTCACTAATCAAATCCCTAAATTCAAAACGCATCAAAATCTACGACACAAACCCACAAATCCTAACATCCTTAAAAAACACAAACCTTCAAGTCTCAATCATGCTCCCAAACGAACTCATCACCAACATCTCCACAAACCAAACACTCTCAGACCAATGGATCAAATCCAACGTTATACCTTTCTATCCACAAACCCTAATTCGTTACCTTCTTATAGGAAACGAAATCATCTCTTCAACACCAAATTCCACGTGGCCTCACCTCGTTCCCGCTATGCGAAGAATCAAACACTCACTCAAAAAATTCAGAATTAAAAAAATCAAAGTTGGTACTTCTTCTGCTATGGATGTTCTAGAAACTTCTTTTCCACCTTCAAACGCTGCGTTTCGTAAAGACATAGCGGTTCAAGTTATTAAACCCATGCTTCGTTTTTTGAACCGGACCAAGTCTTTTTTCTTTTTAGATGTTTACCCGTTTTTCGCTTGGAGTTCCGACCCGGTAAATGTAAACCTAGATTACGCTCTTTTTCGAGCAACTAATGTTACCGTTAAGGATCCAGGTTCGGGTTTGGTTTATACGAATTTATTTGATCAGATGGTTGATGCGGTTTATTTTGCAATGGAGAAACTCGGGTTTCCGGATATTCGGATCTTTATTGCGGAAACGGGTTGGCCCAATGGAGGTGATATTGATCAGATTGGTGCTAATGTTTTTAATGCTGCTACTTATAATCGGAATTTTATTAAAAAGGTTATGAAAAAACCGGTTGTTGGAACTCCGGCTCGACCGGGTTTGATTCTTCCGAGTTTTTTATTTGCTCTTTTTAATGAGAATATTAAACCGGGTCCGGGTACAGAGCGGCATTTTGGGTTGTTGTATCCAAACGGGTCGAAGGTTTATGAGATTGATCTTTTTGGGAAGATTCCTGAGTCGGATTTTCCGGCGCTTCCTCCACCGGAGAATAATGAACCGTATAAGGGGAAGATTTGGTGTGTGGCGGCGCGTGGCAGTAATGTGACGGAGTTAGGGGAGGCTTTGTCGTATGCTTGCTCTCAAGGGAACCGGACTTGTGATGCGGTTCAACCCGGGAAAAAGTGTTTTAAACCGGAATCGATTTTCTGGCATGCGAGTTATGCGTTTAGTTCTTATTGGGCGCAGTTTAAGAAGATTGGAGGAACTTGTTACTTTAATGGGCTTGCTACTCAAACTGCAAAGGATCCAAGTAAGTGCATTTTTTTTAATAGAATATCAGTTTATAATCTTCTTATTGTGATTTATAATTATTTTTTACCATAAAGTATAATTTCATTCTTACATGTGAGTCTTCTTTTAGAAACAAAAGGAAAGGTAAGTTTTTCATCACAATAGATTTTGGTCTATTTTCTTATGATTGTTTCCTTATTTTTTTGACTTCAGTTGTTTTTATTAAATCCTCAAGTTTACAAGTTTTTATTATGAAATCTTGTGAATTAAATATATAACCATGAAAATGAAGTGTGTGATTTGTAAACTAAGACATGACCTAGTTAGAATTAATTTTAACTTCTTTAATATGTGAAAGAGATTAATGACCATGCACACTCAATGTCAATCTAAACATTTTTTCAGGACCATGTAAAGTTGTTTTACTTTGAGAGTGCTCCTCCTTTTTCTCTAAGGGAGAATGTAGTGTTGTAATATTATTTTTTTCTCCTTATATACTTGCGTTAATTGTATTTTCATTTCATCTTCTTTTTGAACTTTCTTAGGTTATGGATCTTGCAAGTTTCCAAGTGTGACACTTTGAAAGAGGAGTTGAATCATGAAAATGGAGTTCTCTCTTCAACCTGCAATTTTAACCATTCATTAATTAATACTTCAATGACAATAGGAAATTTGAATCTGGGGTCTTTTATTGTAGTTTGATGTTGCTTTTATTTGACCCATCAATGCCCGGTTCCTTCTCTAGTAATCATTTAACCCACAATGGAGGATCTTGCTTTGATGAATGATTTTGAATAACTCACAACATTACCATTATTTGATCATGATGCTAGAATAAAGTCACATGAAGTACAATATTGTTTTCCTATTATTGCTGTCATTTGTTTGGTTTTTTATCAATAAATGAAAATAAATGAATGATCGATATTTTGTACACATTGTGTGAGTCATTATAATATAATAATTGATTTATTTATTTCACAAATTTCTTATTTTAAAGGAGACGAAGACTTGTCTCATTTGATGTACTTGTTTTTGGCATTTTCACGGTCATTCTTATACACATCGAGAAATGGTGTTCTATTTTGCCAATATGAACCGTGCTCCTTCTTGGTAGGAGATTCCATTGTAGATTTATAAGTCAAATAGATTTTGTATATTTGTTCTATAAATTAATAATATATTAATTATTTTTATGAATCATAGAGCTATTTATCAATTTTTGTACTATAAAATATATTATTTTATAATTAAAACTTAATAAATATTACATTAATTTTTTATATTTTATTAAAAAAATATTAATATTTATTAGGCTAAATATCACTTATAGTCTTTTAACTTAATTTCAGTTAACGTTTTAGTCCTTTATCGTTTTTTTTTCGATGTGGTCATTTATTTTAATTTTAAGTATCAATTTGATCCTTTATGTTTTAAAATGTTAACAATGTTATCATTTTTTTTTTATAAAATTTCAAAAATTTATCAAAATTTTCAAACAAAACCAATAAATTTAGTTATATTCTTTAATATAAAATAAATTTCATCAAATTTGTAGCTCAAATCTTTAAATAAACTCATATTTTCATTTCTAACAACATCAAATATAGAATGACAAATATGATTTATTTGAAGATTTGAGCTACAAATTTGATGAAGTTTATTTTATATTAAAGAATATAACTAAATTTATTGGTTTTGTTTGAAAATTTTGATGAATTTTTAAAATTTTGTAAAAAAAAGGATAACATTGTTAACATTTTAAAACATAAAGGATCAAATTGACACTTAAAATTAAAATAAAGGACTAAATCAAGAAAAAAAAATGATAAATGATTAAAACGTTATCTGAAATTAAGTTAAGGGACTATAAGTGGTATTTAGCCTATTTATTATTACGAGTAATAAAAATTAAAAAAAAATTAAATTTTAACTTTTGTTAAATAGTATTTAATATTATAATTTTCTAATTATAAAAACTAGTTATTTTAAAAAATTATTTACTTATTAATTTTAAAAATTAAATGTAGTGATATATGTCAAATTGTTGCAGGTAGAGTAGAACTTCTCTTGTCTCGTACTTTTCCAATATCAGAGTGCTGCATATGAACAATAGAAACTGATCTAAATTTCACATTTGAAAAGTTTTGTATGAGTTGTGTAGAGGTTGATTATGAAAGAGCGGTGTGATAATTTCATAGACAGGGTTCATTGCCATGTGGTAATGTCTTAAGATATGTGTAACGGCTACATGACAATCTACTACCTATAAAATATAATAATGCCGAGAGAATTGTCCCTTTACCCTTCTATTTTTGTCCCCTACTCCTAGTGGTGTCAAAAAAGCCTAAATTTGAATTCAACGGGAGCACTGGACTGAACCAAATTAAATCTTTTCGAATTGAACTGGTTAATAAAATTTGAAAACTAAATTGTATTTATAAAAACAGTTTGTTCATTGAACTGTTGATTAAAAATCAGAACAGAACTGGAACCAAACATAAAAACTTGAACTTTGGTTTATTTGAACTTTGTATATTTGAAGTTGATTAAAAATCAGAACAAGACTGGAACCAAACATAAAACCTTGAACTTTGGTTTATTTGAACTTTGTATATTTGAAGATCTCGCGATCTTGGATCAAATCCAAGCTCATACGCTTAAATTAGAACAAATGTTATTAAACATAGTTTTCATTAGATATTAATTTAATTTATATGTTGACTAAGTTTTTTAGAAGGAACTCATTATCATTGTCGGATTGAATGCATTTTACTTTCTTATTAAATCGAGTATGAATAAAGAATATGAAAGATTTAATAAGCATTGAAGTTTCAGATTTCAGTTTGATAAAAAAAATTCAGCAACATCTACTTTTACTATCCACAACAGTTAAAAAATATTTGTAACAAAACATAGAGGGAACAAAAAAACAAAAAGACCCCAAATGTCCATGTGAATTAAATCAAAGCAAGCATTAGAACATTAAACCCTATGAGGAAAACGTAACATTTTATGTTTGGCAAACAAACATATATCACAAGGGGAAATGCATTTATCAACATGAACAAAAGAAAACTATTTATTAATATGTGTCAAACTATCAAGAGATGGATACCAAATCGAAAGTGCCAAAAATTATATTTAGAGCTTAGAACATAATGAATACTAGAAAGCAAAATAGAATCAAAAGTACAAGAAATAGCGGAACTAGTAGAAATATGTAATTGAGAAAAAGTGAGCATATATAAGTCATGTTGAACACTAGCTGTACCAATCATCTTCATGGAGATGTTGTTCTGTATCAAACAGTTAGTGGCATGAAACACCAGATTACATTGAGGTAAGTAAAGTACATTAGTTAGATAAAAATTGTTATTAAAAAATATATTGCCAACAAATTGAGCCATAACTACGGAGCTATTTGGCAATTTAATGGAATCAGATGCAATTCGTTTGAAAGATTGAAACATATTAGCAGAAAAACATACATAATATGTGGCTTATGTTTCTAGGAGCCAAGAATGATTGAAAAATAAATTCAAACCTTGATGTGATAAAAGATTACCTAAAACAGTGGAGGACGGATTTTGAAGATGATCAACAGTGGTGGAAGGTGAATCACTAGAAGCTTGCAACAATGCTAACAAAGCCTTTTGTTGATCCAAGATGAAATCTGGGGAGCCAACTTCAACATTAGAAGCACTGTTTTCATTAGTATTGCCATCAGCATCATGATCTTTAGAGGTAGATGAACAATTGTTAGAAATAGAACCGGGCCTTGGATAGTTAGGAGGATAACTGTGTTTCTTAAAACACACATCCACAATAGGACCAAGTTTATTGCAGTGAGTGAAAATCTTGTATCCACGGCCACAACCGCCATAGGTGCGACCACAAGTGGAGGAAGAACCGTAACCAAAACTACGACCAAAATTAGAAATAGCATCAACAAATTTTGGTTCCTCAGTAGGATTAAAGAATTGTCGTTCTTGTTGTATAAGTATAGAAAAAACCTTACTGATATGAGGAATTGGATCTATTAACATTATTTGGGATCAAACAGGCGAATATTGCTCATTAAGACCTTTAAGAAAATGAATTACGTAATCATTTTCTCAATAATCACGAATTTGAGTTAATAGGGTGCAAGAACATTGGGGGTTACAAAAATATGGAGGTAGTAGACGGAAATTATCAAGTTCTTGCCAAAGATTTTTCAAACTAGTAAAGTAATTAGTAATAGTGGAATCGCCTTGACAAAGAGCATATATTTCTTCTTGTAAATCTGATATTCGAAAAATATCACCTTGATAATATCTATCATTCAATTCCTTCTTGATCTCAGCAGCAGATTCCATCCACATGATACTCTGGGCAATTTTTGGATCAAGAGAGTTGGCAATCCATGACATGACCATAGTGTTACATTGATCCCAAACAGTAGAAATCGATTAGAGTCTGGAGGGAGATTTAAGGTTCCAAGAACAAACCTAGACTTGTTCTTGGGTCGGAGAGCAACGAACATGGCACGAGACCATGTGTGGAAGTTGATGTTATTAAGCGGCAAAGAGATGAGTGCAAGGCCCGAATTATCACTTGGGTGCATGAAGTAGAGATCAAGCATATCATGTTGATAACTTTGATTTCTATTTGAAATTTTTTTGCACTACAAGAATTGATGGAATTCGTGGCGGACAAAAGCCCTCACAAAGGAAGGAAAACAACCACAACAAATACATTTATGGCGGTCTTAGACAACCACAAATAAGCTAGTCACAAAGATTTGTGGCGGCCAAAACGGCCACAAAATTTAATTTTTTTTCGTTATCATTTGTGATGACAAAGGCCGCCACAAATTCCAGCTTTTGTGAAGGCTTAGACCGCCACAAATTTTAGCTTTAGTGAGGACCTAGGCCACCACAAATATTAAAGCTGATCAAAAAATTAAGCTTTTGTGGGAGTCCAAACTGGCACAAATTTATCCTTTTGTGAGGACTTAGGCAGCTACAAAAGATGAAATAGATAAAAAAAAAACAACACGATTTTGTGAGGGCTTAGGCTGCCACAAATGTTTAACTTTATTAAAAAAATAATTTTATAAAATACGAAATTAATATTAAAAAATAATATTATACATAATAAATTATATTAATATAAATTAATTTAAATTTAAAATATAATATTAAAATTTAAATTTAAAAATTAAAATAAATATTATATATAAAAATATAATATTAATATTAATTAAAGTAATTACTACCAAACTAAATAAAATATTCTAAAGTTAATAAATTATGTCATACAAACAAAAAATTAAGCACACCATAATTAAACAATAATGTATAATATATTCATACAAATCAAAAATAAAATTATCAAACATTATTCAAGTACATCAATCATCGTAATAATTCATGTGATCAATCGCTCCACTCACTCCATCATAAATCCATCTTCATATAAATGCACTCTTATTTCATCTTCACTCTTAAACCGTCTGCATCGACATAAACAACATGGACATCTCATCTCCCCATCCATCTTCAACAATTATCTGTACTCTCAAAAAATTAAGAAAGTCTTCAACCTTGTTAGCAAAACGTTGTTCAAGACCCTTTCTTTCAGAAAAATTTCTATCGTACATCCAATTACGGTATATATCCATATATATATATATATATATATATATATATATATATATATATTCTGAAAACTAAATAAATATATAAATTATATATATATATATATATCGATGTTTTATATATAAATTACTTTATTTTTAAATATAAAATACGAAATTAATATTAAAAAATGATATTATACATAATAAATTAATTTAAATTTAAAATATAATATAATATTAAAATTTAAATTTAAATTAAATTTAAAAATTAAAATAAATATTATATATAAAAATATAATATTAATATTATTAAAGTAATTACTACCAAACTAAATAAAATATTCTAAAGTTAATAAATTATGTCATACAAACAAAAAATTAAGCACACCATAATTAAACAATAATGTATAATATATTCATACAAATCAAAAATAAAATTATCAAACATTATTCAAGTACATCAATTATCGTAATAATTCATGTGATCAATCGCTCCACTCACTCCATCATAAATTCATCTTCATATAAATGCACTCTTATTTCATCTTCACTCTTAAACCGTCTGCATCGACATAAACAACATGGACATCTCATCTCCCCATTCATCTTCAACAATTATCTGCACTCTCACGAAATTAAGAAAGTCTTCAACCTTGTTAGCAAAACGTTGTTCAAGACCCTTTCTTTTAGAAAAATTTCTATCGTACATCCAATTACGGTATATATATATTCTGAAAACTAAATAAATATATAAATTATATATATATATATATATATATATATATATATATATATATCGATGTTTTATATATAAATTACTTTATTTTTAAATATAAAATACGAAATTAATATTAAAAAATGATATTATACATAATAAATTAATTTAAATTTAAAATATAATATAATATTAAAATTTAAATTTAAATTAAATTTAAAAATTAAAATAAATATTATATATAAAAATATAATATTAATATTAATTAAAGTAATTACTACCAAACTAAATAAAATATTCTAAAGTTAATAAATTATGTCATACAAACAAAAAATTAAGCACACCATAATTAAACAATAATGTATAATATATTCATACAAATCAAAAATAAAATTATCAAACATTATTCAAGTACATCAATTATCATAATAATTCATGTGATCAATCGCTCCACTCACTCCATCATAAATTCATCTTCATATAAATGCACTCTTATTTCATCTTCACTCTTAAACCGTCTGCATCGACATAAACAACATGGACATCTCATCTCCCCATTCATCTTCAACAATTATCTGCACTCTCACGAAATTAAGAAAGTCTTCAACCTTGTTAGCAAAACGTTGTTCAAGACCCTTTCTTTTAGAAAAATTTCTATCGTACATCCAATTACGGTATATATATATTCTGAAAACTAAATAAATATATAAATTATATATATATATATATATATATATATATATATATCGATGTTTTATATATAAATTACTTTATTTTTAAATATAAAATACGAAATTAATATTAAAAAATGATATTATACATAATAAATTAATTTAAATTTAAAATATAATATTAAAATTTAAATTTAAATTAAATTTAAAAATTATAATAAATATTATATATAAAAATATAATATTAATATTAATTAAATTAATTACTACCAAACCAAATAAAACATTCCAAAGTTAATAAATTATGTCATACAAACAAAAAATTAAGCACACCATAATTAAACAATAATGTATAATATATTCATACAAATCAAAAATAAAATTATCAAACATTATTCAAGTACATCAATCATCGTAATAATTCATGTGATCAATCGCTCCACTCACTCCATCATAAATCCATCTTCATATAAATGCACTCTTATTTCATCTTCACTCTTAAACCGTCTACATCGACATAAACAACATGGACATCTCATCTCCCCTTCATCTTCAACAATTATCTGCACTCTCACGAAATTAAGAAAGTCCTCAACCTTGTTAGCAAAACGTTGTTCAAGACCCTTTCTTTCAGAAAAATTTCTATCGTACATCCAATTATGGTATATATCCATATATATGTGTGTATATATATTTATTCTGAAAATTAAATAAATATATAAATTATATATATATATATATATATATATATATATATATATATATATATATATATATATATATCGATGTTTTATATATAAATTGCTTTATTTTTCAAAAGCATTATATATAAATTATGACATACTTTATATGTCAATTAGGGGAACATTTACAAACAATATAATAAATCATTATAGAAATTATAAATATATAAAGAAAAATAAAATTTTAAATGATGTTTAATGAAATTTTTCATAAAATAAGTTCTTATAAACAAAAATAGAGGCTGTTAAAGTATATAAATTTTTTTGTACGAACTCAACTATAACTATTTTTAATGACTATGATTATACAACAAATATTAATATAATCAATTTTAATAATATTTTAAAAAAATGATTATATTAAAATCAATAAGTTTTACATGTGTTTCAAATTTTTTATTTATAATTTATTATGTAATCAACATAATTTCTACTTTTTTTTAAAACAAATCTACTAACATTTCGAATGACGAGTTTTTTTTTTATTTTTCTTTATATATATTTTAAAAGTATTATAAAAATATCTTATATTTATAATATCACATATTTTACTAATCTATATTAAAATGTATTAAATACTAATTTGATGTCGGGTAGTGTCTAACTTGAAGCTTTCACACAACATAGAACTCTTCGAAGTAAACACAATAACACCACTTTCAAAATAAAAGTTAAATAATATTCATTAAATAAATAATTTAAAATCAAAAATAAAATTAAAAAACAAAATATAAAATAAAAACTTACCAAAATTCAAGAGGCAAGGTAGAGAAAAAACTTGAAGAAATAATATTTGTAGAGAGAAGGTGGAGAGAAAATTTAGAAAGAAAGTTTAGAGAGAAGGTAGAATTAAAAAATGATAGGAGGAGTGATATTTTTAGAAAAATCTTGATCCTTTGTGGCGGCCAAAGCAGGTAGAAAACTCAACGGTAACTTGATTCTTTTGTGGCGGCTTTTGCGGTCAGAAAAGAATGCATTTGTGGCAGCCTTTGCAGCCATAACGGGTCACGGTCCATTGAATTTGTGGCGGCTTTGCCCATCACAAACGATTTGCCTTTGTAACGGCCTTTACCCTCACAAATGGGTGATTTTGTGGCCAAAAAGTCTCTCACAAATGACTATAATTTCAGCTGGATTTTGTGGCAGCCTAAACCCTCACAAAATCACAACGTTTTGATTTTGTAAGGGCTTAGGCAACCACAAAATTCAACTGAAATTATAGTCCTTTGTGAGGGCTTTATCGGCCACAAATAACAAACAATTTGAATTTTAGTATTTGTGAGGGCTTTTTTGGTCAGTAATTTGTGAGGTTTTTTTTCGATCACACAGTATTTGTAAAATTGACCACAAAATGAGTCTTTTTTTGTAGTGTTGGTTTGGTGATGAATCTGAGATTGATCATCAAATGAAGAAGAATAAGAACTATTGGTATCCAATTCCATACAAAACAGAAAGGGGAAAAGAAAAAAACAAACATCGCAGAGGAATGGAGAATTAGAGGTACAAAGGAATAAACATATAAAAAAAAAGAAGATGAATGAGAAATCACTATGAATTTGCTACTAATTCCATGTTAGTGAAATCATATTCAAAGAGAATATTTGTGAGTAATAAGTCTTTTATTCATTAGAATCACTTACTTCTTATTTTCAAAGGGAAAAATGTTATCTTTTTTTATATATAGAGAATGAACTAGAAGGGAAAAACATAAATGAAGGGAAGCTAAAAAATTAACTACCTAGAGAAGAGGGGAAAGGGGAAAATATAGACTTAGTCAAAATATAAACTAAACTGATATCTAACTAATATAATAAAAGAACTAGCTATGATGCGTTTCACAATAATTCTACTGTTTCCCCTTCCCTCTCCCCTCCGAATTGCTTTTCTGCTCCTGTTACAAGTTCAGACTTTGCTGGTTCTGCATCTTCTTATAATGAGGGTAACACACCTATTTTAACTCCTCGAAGGATACTCATCCTCCATCATATCTTCAAGATTTTCATTGCTATATGTTAAAGGGTAATTCAATAATAAGTTTTATTCTTTTAACACCATTCAAAGTACTCCTTATCCCCTGTCTAATTACATATGCTATGACAGTTTATCGATTTCTCACAAGATTTTTTCTATGACTGTTTCTACTTTGAAAACCCCCACTTCTTATTATGAAGCTATTAAAGACTCCAATTGGAGACTTGCAATATCTTTTAAACAACCATACGTGGGAACTTACTTCTTTGCCTCCCAATAAAAGGTGATTGGATGTAAGTGGATTTTTAAATTAAATTTTCAAGCTAATGGTCATGTCAAATGGCACAAGGCTCGCCTTATTGCTAAAGGGTATAACCAAACTAAAGGTATCTGATTTCTTTACTGCATGGAGTATTCTTTAGGAGGAATTAGAGGTTTTACGACCCATCATCGATTGTTCTTGCTCTACTTCATCTGAGTGTTACAAAAAATAGTGTTAGGTTATCGATCATCTAAAGCCCTCACCTGTTTTTAAGAAGGCCTTAGTGACAACTTTAATACGGTAAAAAACCAGATTTTGATGATGGATCCTCTACCTGATATAACCACGACATTTTCTTTAATTTAACAGCAAGAACGACAAATTATTGGTCCTTCTTACATCAATGGTACTTCTAATGCTAATCCGAGAAATGATTCATGTCGTCGTAAAGGTCACAGATATGGTCGGGGCAGAGGTAGAGCTCCTCAACGAAAATGTACTTTCTGCAACAAGCTAGGACACACTGTTGATCATTGTTATTTTAAACATGGTTTTACACTTGGATATAAGAACACCGAATCTATTAATTCTTCAATTACTGATGATGATTATGGGTTTGCTCCTAACCATCATATTTCTCCCAAATCCAATCTATATGATGGTAATGTCTCTCAATTCACTGTTGACCAAATTAATCAACTCAAACATTTACTTCAACAATTTGCTTCCTCTTCTAAAAATCAATCTCAACCGACAAATCAAATTTCTCAAATTGTTGGAGTTTCCTCTAATCAACAAAATTCTGTTTTAGGTAATATCTCTCCTAGCTATTGGATTCTTGACACTAGCGCTACTAACCATGTCACTTGTAATTCCAAACAATTTATTACTTTTCATGCAATTAAACCAATTCATGTTAAATTACCAAATGGAAATATTGTTATAGCTACACATTAGGAACTGTATATTTCACAAATGAATTTAAACTTTTCAATGTTTTATACATTCTTGATTTTACCTTGAACATTATTTCTATTCAGCCATTAATTACTTCTTTGAATTGTAAATTAACTTTTATTGACTCTCAATGTGATATTCAGGACCCTACATTCAAGATGATTGGGCATGTTAAGCTTTTGAATGGTTTATATCATCTATAACAACCTATTAATGATGTCAAACATTATGTGTTGTATTCTTTAAATTCTGGATTGTCACATACTACTTTTGATCTCTGGTATCTTAGATTAGGACACCCTTCTAATAATGTTATTACTTATATTTGTAAACATTTTACATATGTGAGTTTCGATTCAAATAAAATTTGTGATTCTTACTATCTTGCCAAACAATCTAGATTACCTTTTCATACTAGTACTATTATTTCTGATAACACTTTTGATTTAGTTCATATGGATATTTGGGGAACCTTGTCCCATTCTTCTATTCATGGTCATAAATATTTTCTAACTATAGTTGATGATTGTACTAGACACACTTGGGTTTATCTTATGAAAGCTAAATTTGAAACTCGAAAATTAATGCATGATTTTGTTGTTTTAATTAAAAATCAGTTTGACAAAGTTATCAAAGTTATTAGGACTGCTAATGGTGTTGAGTTCTCGTATCCTAAATTTTATGCAAAATTTGGAATTCTACATCAAACATCATGTGTTGAAACTCCACAACAAAACTTTGTTCTGGAAAGAAAACATAGACATATTTTAAATGTTACTAGATGCTTGCTTTTTCATGCTAATCTTCCAAAAATATTTTGGTCTTTTGATGTCAAACATACCATTTATCTCATTAATAGATTACCATCAGCATCTATTGATAATCATAACCCTTATGAGTTGTTATATAAACACCTCCCTGTTCTTAATGAATTGAAAGTTTTTGGATTTCTTTGCTTTGTTTCTACTTTGCAACAACATAGGACTAAATTAGATCCTAAATCTAGAAAATGTCTATTTCTTGGATATAAATCTGGCACTAAAGGCTTTATTTGTTATGATTTACATACTAGGGAAATTCTACTTTCTAGACATATTAACGTTTTCCATACTTCTCTAGTAATGATTCTTCTAAAAGTGATTTGTCCTCTTGCGGTGATTTCGGTACTTTTAATTTCCTTCTTGAACATATAAAACTAGATTATGTCAATAGTAAATTGAGTAATTCTAATTAGAATGATATTAATGTCATGCCTACTTGTGATAAAAGTAATTTTGTACATGAAGAGCCTTTTATACCACCTAGTATCCGCAAATCAGCAAGGCAAAAAAATCCTCTTGTTTACCTTCATGACTTTCATTGCAATATTTTAAACACTTCAGGTACTGCTACTAACTCTACAATTGATGTTGTTTTATATCATTTATTTTCTTTTTTGTCTTATAAATCTTTTTCTTCTACTTATTTAAAATACGTTCATGCCATGATTAGTGTTGTTGAACCCCAAACTTATCATGAAGACATTAAATCTAAGGATTGGGTCATTGCTATGCAACATGAAATTACAACTTTAGAATCTAGCAACACTAGGGAATTAGTTGATTTGCCTAAAGATAAACATGTCATATGAGGTAGGTGGGTATATAAGATTAAGCACATGGCTGATGGTACTATTGAAAGGCATAAGGCTAGACTTGTTGCCAAAGGTTTTACTCAATTAGAGGGTGTTGATTTTCTAGACACTTTTTCTCATGTGGCCAAATTAACTATTGTTAGATTACTTCTTACTTTGCCAGCCACTAATAATTGGTTTTTAAAATAGTTAAATGTTAGTAATGTTTTTCTTCATGGTGACCTTCATGAGGAAGTTTATATGAAACTTCCTCCTGATTATCTGAGTCATAATAATAATAATAATAATAATAATAATAAAGTTTGTCGTTTAAAAAAATCTTTGTATGGTTTAAAACAAGCAAGTCGACAATGGTTTATCCAACTTGTCTTTTGCTTTGATATCATTTGGTTTTCAACATTCAAAATATGATCATTCCTTATTCATTTTCAAGACATTAAAATCTTTTACTATTTTGTTGGTTTACGTAGATAATATTATTATTGCAGGTAATTCTAAAATAGAGATCAATATGATTAAAACTTTTTTAAATTCTTCTTTTCAAATTAGAGATCTTGGGGACTTAAAGATCTTTCTTTGATTGGAGATCTCTCGTTCAAGGGAGGGTATTCACATATGTCAACGTAAATACGCTCTCGATATCTTATCAGATGTTGGATTACTAGGCACTAAACTTTGTAATACACATATGATCAAGGACAACAAATTTCTATATAACTCAAAGGCACAACCTCATGACCCGACCTCTTTTAGAAGAATTATTGGACACCTTATCTACTTGACCAACACACGACCTGATATCACTTTTGTCGTGCAACAACTTAGCCAATTTATGCAATCACCAACTGAAGACCATTACATGACAACCATGAAGATTCTCAAATACATAAAAACTGCACCAGCCCAAGGATTGTTTTACTCATCAGCGTCCAAACTTCAATTGCGAGCATTTAGATTGGGCAACCTTCCTAGAAACAAGAAGGTTTGTTACTAGATTTTGAATATTTCTTAGATCTTCATTGATTTCGTGGAGATCTAAGAAACAAAGCATTGTATCTCGTTAATCTTCAGAAGTAGAGTATAGAGCATTAACGTCAACAACTTGTGAAATTCAATGGATAATATTTCTTTTGCAAGAATTAAACATGGATTGTTCTGTCCCTACAACTCTTTATTGCGATAATCAATCAGCCAGGAACATTGCATCAAACCCAACATTCCATGAGAGAAAAAACATATAGAAATTGATTGTCACATTGTTCGGAACAAACTACAAGTTGGATTGTTCAAACTCTTGTCCATATCTTCATTAAACCCCTTGAACCTACAACATTTAATTCTTAACAAGTTGAGAATTCTTAGCCTACATTCTCCATCTTGAGTGGGATGTTAGTTTTATATTAGTTATTTTCATTATGCCTTTATTTAGGTTGTTATAACTATTTTGTTGATAGACTATTTATTATAAATACTCCTATTGTATTTCTTTCTCATTTAATAAAAGATGTATATTCAGTAAAATATTCATTAAAAAATAAAATTGGTGATAATGATTTTCTTAATTTAAAATCTAATTGATAACAACATAATATTAATAAATAATTAATACTTGGTATTTTCATCATTAAGACCACCACTTTTTAATACTTTGGTATGCATAACATACATCAGCTTGGTGCCTATAATTCTCAAAACCGTAAGAACAAGCAACTAAGAAAGCCCATTTCGTTCCTAATTCTACGTCTTCTTCTATAAATTGTGACACTTGATTTTTAATAGATCGCACACCTTCTGATTTTCTCACCATTACACTCATCCACACTTTCACTGTAAGTGTGACCCAATAACTCATACTTCCTTTCATTTTTTTATTTGTAATAATTTTACTAAATTTAACTTATTATAGTTGTAAGTGTAATCATTACTATAAATATAAATATAAAGTGAAATATATTGGTTTGTTAGACCTAATGTAGCTCAAAGCCTAAAGTTTATTTTTTGTGACACCTAACTTTTCTTAAAGTTGTATTATATTTTATAAACAAATATTTAAATAAAAACACATTTCAAGTTCAAAATGTGTTTGTTTTTTTTTTAAATTAGTTAACATAATTATATAATTATATAATTAAATAATTGACATAAATTATTGACATCGTTAATCAAATTATATTGACAATGTAATTTCCCTTTTATGTTTATTTATATTTCCTTACAATAATATCCCAATTATTAGTTCAAAAACAAAGTATGAACAGTTGAATGTGCTAGCACACTAATACATTAAGTTAATTGAGTAAAACTCTCATGATCTATATATTATTTATAAATTTGGTGTAAGTTGTATGAAATTACTGAAGTATAAAATTCATCATAATAAAATATAAGTAGTAGTAGATATACTTACTTCTTAGAATAAGGGTGTAAATATATCAATAAATTATCTTAAAGTGAAATTCAAACTTCTCTCACAGGAGTACACCATAACTATAACAGAAGTAAGCTACTAAAAATAAGAAGGATTATACATTTCTAAATCTATGATAATTTATTTATCAATATATAATTTTCACTACACCTTGATGAGGAAGTTTAAGAAATATGATTTTTTATGGGACAAGCTTGAGATGTTGTTGCAATCATTTGCGTCTCTGAAATTCCAACCTTGCATATGTTAATAGAAACTTTTGAGTATAATTTCTTTCCATACGGTGATAAGATACCACAACGATCCTGATATGTTTTCCGCTGCATAAAATATAGTAGAAACATAGTAATTTACCATGTAACATGTATTGTACCAATTTCTAAAATTTTTGTTATAAATATTTTAATTAAAGGAAGTGGTAAAATTAATAAATTATATGCTATTTTGCTTACAAGCATTTTAAGGCAATCCCAATAATCAACATCATGTAGATCGACTTTATAAACATGATCCATTATGATAGAATCTTTCTTTTCTCCAAATAAAATATCTACTATGAGATTGATAGTACGATCCTCATGCTTCCTACGAGCAATTTCGTCATCTAATTCTTTTTGGGCTTTTGACTTATCATTTGAATCATTCGATGCTTTTTCCAACTACAATATTTAGAATGCATCATTGACTAAAATAGAAGAATATCATTTATTTTCAAACTGCAGTGTAAAATGATTTAATTTATATATAAAATACAAAAATAGTTTTCACATTCATCCAATCATATTTCACTAGATATTTTATAAATTAAGATAATAAATTGAAATTATCACGTGATTTGATTGGATGATGGCAGTGTATAGAACTTAATCTCATGAGAAAAATAGGGAGAAAAACGATTGAGCATCGCTGAACTTATTCAGCACCTTACCAGAGCCTCCAGTTGTAGCACTTTTGTTTCCACTAAGCACCGCGTAAAAATTCGTTGGGTTAACATTGTTTCCCGTATAATCCTAAAAACAAATTCATTGTACCAATTTTAGTCAATGCACCTCTATTATATACTCTTTAAAAAGACTAAATTAGTATAAAGAAGTTGAGATACATAGGTACCTTAGGAACACCTTCATAAACATTTGGCCCATTTGGGCTATTCATTATAACACCAGGCTTTGGGTTTTTAGGGTGGTTGGCAATATCATCAAACATCATAACAATGATATTTTCATCTTTAAGACCACCACTTTTTAATACTTGGTATGCATGACATACATTAGATTGATGCCTATAATTCTCAAAACCGTTAGAACCAGCAACTAAGAAAGCCCATTTCGTTCCAAATGCCTTTGATTTTCTCACCATTACACTCATCCACACTGTCACTATTAATGTGACCCAATAACCCATACTTCCCTTCATTTTTTTATTTGTGATATATGAACAAATTTGAAAAGTTACGGCTTGAAATATGTTTTACTTTAACAATAAGAGGGATGTATATATATATATATATATATATATATATATATATATATGTAGTACCCTAATTTTATTTAATTTATCAAAAATAAATAAAAAAGGAAATTATATATTAAAAAAGAAAGTAAATATATTTACAATAAATAGGCTCATCAATTTACAATCCCAAATCAAGTTATAATTTTTAAATTACAATTACAATTAAATTGAAACCATAAATATTAAATTAAATTATAATAAGATTTAAAACAAACTAAATTAAGCCTTTGGCTCTTTTTGTTGCTGTTGTTGCCTCTCTGTCTCTGATGCAGTGTTTAGCTCTGTTTTGTTGTTGCCTTTCTGTTTCAGATGCAGTGTCATTGACCTTTGCTTTGTAACTGATTAGAGAAACATAAAAACATAATTTTTTTTAAGTTAGTCTTGCTACACATTGTGCAGAACAAAGAGACAAAATTTTGAGTTTAAAAAAAAGAAACTAAAGGACAAATAAAAGCTCAACAATGAACAGATCAGAGTAAATAATGAAGGCATCAAAGATGCAGAAAAATGCAGATGATGAGCAAAGAAATCAAAACATCAAATAAGAAATTGATGGAGAATGACTAAGGCAGGCAAAGAAAGCAACAAAACAACTAAAAACTCTATAAATACATCCTCATTTTTGGAGATGACAAGAAGAAAAAATTCGATAAAAAACACAGAGAGTTTTATTTTGAAGAGATATCTGGAAACAAAAATAGTTGAACATAGGAGGAGCAACAACCCAACTCAATCCTTAAAATCATATATATTTTGAAATAAAAATAATAAAAAAAGAGAGAAACCGAAATCACCGTAATTTCCGCCGATAACCGCCGTCGTTGCCTCCGCCGTCGCCGCTACTTCTTCTTTTTGGTATGAGTCCCTGTCATACTTGTTGTTATGTTCAACATACTTGTTTCTATTTCATTTTTAAAATAAGTTTATTTGCTTAAGATTTATTGAGCTTTGGATGAGTTTACTTCTATTTTGAGATAATGGTGGTTTGTATTGAAATAATGCTTGAGCTAAATGGTCTATGGTGGTTTGTATTGAAAAATGATTTGAAATAATGCTTGAGCCAAATTGTTATGCTTTTTTGTATTGAAAAATTATGAAGGCTAAGCTGTTTTGAAATGATGGCTACTTTGAACTTAGCTGGTTTGGAAGTATGACATGTGGGATTCGTGGCTTTTGAAAGCACACGGCCATGCTGTGCTGAAAATGTCTGCAAGCATGTGTACTTGGCTGAAATGATTTTGACTTGTTAAATTATTTATTTATTTATTTAAAAAAGGTAAAACTAATAAAATATTATTTTAAAATACATTATATATATATATATATATATATTATGATAATTTAACCTTTTTTAAAACTAAGTTTTTTTTTTATTTTTCTTAAATAATTATGTAAAAATTATTTTCAAGTGATTAATTAGATGTGACATCTTTTTAATCTTTGAACGATTATTATATAAGTTGTACAATTTGAAGATTTTAAAAGCTCATTTTTATAACAAAAATAATAAAATTATTCTTAAACGAGTTAACTAGATGTGACATCTTTTTAGTCCCTGAGATCTTTTAAGACTCAAGTTGAACAATTTGATAGTCTTAAAATCTATTTATTTATCTATTTATTTTTTTAAAAATTAATTATTCAAATCAAATCAACTCGTTTTTTAGAATCAACACATCCGCATTTTCTATCCAAGAACTACGTAGCTTTGATTTCTCCATCGCACTGAGAGATACGTAGGAGCAAGATCAAATTCTTGTCAAGCACATAAATAAAAATTTCTTTTTTTGTCCTTTATTTGTTAAGCACGTGTTTATTTCAAAATCACATTTTAAAAATAGTAATGATTGTTATTCATATTTAATAATAGAGAAAAATAAATATACTTAAGTTAAAATTAATTTTGTACAATTAATTATAGGTAACCGTTTTTAATGGATGTCGTAGGGTGCTAATATCTTCCCTACGCATAATCGACTCCCGAACTCAAATTTAGTTTCAAAGACCATTTATTTTTATTTTTAAGGGTTTCCCAATATTTTCTCTATTTTAAAATAAATTTTGGTGGCGACTCCATTGAATTTCGAGAAACACTCGAAATTTTAAGCCGCGACAATATATATACATAAAGTTAATCAATCAATTTTAATTCATATTGATGAGTTACGATTTTAATTTTTAAGAATTTGATATATTAATTAATACTATTTGGTTTGCCTTAAACTATGTATTAGTATTATTTTTGGGCACTTAGTCCTTCTATTTTGTTTAAAATAATGTTACTCCCTCATTTCTAAAATTAATTTTTTATCTCCATTTATTAATTATTGTATTTTTTTTTTATCATGCGAGACTCTTATTAATAAGATTACATTTGTGATTGCATAACTATTTTTGTCACACAATAAAAAAATAGTGGAGAACCAAAAAATCTCAAGAATTAGTTAATAAAAGAACCAAAAGATTGGTTTTAAAAAGAAAAGACTAAAAAAATCATTAGTTTTTAACTTATTTTATGTTGAAAAATAATGTGAACATAGGGATGGAAATAGGTTAGGTCATAAGTTAAGGACCTATAGCCTGACCTGACCTGACCTATTTAGTAATAAGGTTAGGCTTAAGTTATTTTTAAAGCGTATTTGTTTAAATAAGTCAGACTCGAGTTATAAAAAAAACATATTAAGTCTAACATGCCGACCTATATATATTTTATTATTTATTAATGTTATTTTTTATTATTATATTAATAATATTATTTTCTATTTTAAATTCTATCAAAGGCAATTACTCAGTAGTCATTCTATAGCGATTCCATATTTAGTATGTGGAGAGCATCATTGGTAGTCGTTGGTAGTCATACTTGGTATTTCGATAGCGATTCCATATTTGGTAGTCGTTGGTAGTCGGTCAATTAGAGTAGTTATTTTATATTTGTTTGAGAGGTAATAATAGGTGTGTTTGTTTCAGAAGAAAAAAAATCTATTATTCAAAAAAACCAAAAATTATTTTTTAGGGTTTAAAGGATGTTTGTTTCATATTTTTTAAAAATCATTTTGTTGGAAAAATTATTTTTTATTTAATATATATAGATATATACATTGATATTGGTATGTGGAGAGCATCATGTATATGAGTATAGCATAAATCTTTTTTAATGTGAATAAAACTTTTAAATAGGCTTCCAAGCGAGCCAGACTTTTTAAAAAGGTTAGGTCAAGTCGGAAAAAAAAAAACTTATGATAGGTTACAGGCCAGACTTAGGCCTAAAAAAATTAATCGTAGACCAGGCTCAGGCTTTTCAAAGTCTGACCTGATCTGGCTTATTCTCACCCATATGTATACACTTATGCATCGGTTCTACAACTTGAGGAAAAAAGAAATAAAGTGTGATGCAGTATATATGATATATTGGTAATGTGATGGATGAGAAGAAAAAAAAAACAAAAATAATGAGATGTTGAATGCATTATTGAAAAATAGAGGTGTCTAAATATTATTTCAATGCCAGACAAAAACATAGATGAGAGAAAATAGTACAAAAATATTATTGTCAATTTGATCAATGATCATTAATTTTTTCTTTTATTAAACAATTGATCCTATTTATATATATGAAAGATGATATTGAAGTGTATTACTACCTTTCGTCCTTGTTTTAAGAATTTTTTTGGAGATTTTCTTCGTTTTATTTATATGAAAAGTATTGGAATTATTTTAAAAAAACACAATTCACAAATATTAAATAAAAGTGGACTATAGTAATAAATTTATCAAAATAGTATATTATTTTTACACATTTATCTCAACAGTTATTGATATTATAAAAGAGAGAAAAATAAATTATGTTTTTCAATTATAAATTAATTAGTGGTATGTTTATAAATAAATCAATAATGCTTGTTAAATTTTGTGAAGGGTATTATATTAAGGAACAAAGAATAAGTTAATATTACCATATATTATTATTTTTTGTTTTAATCGTTTAGTTTTCAAGGAATAAAGCTTTAATAATTAAAAGGTCTCCTAAATATAAATAAAATTCAATTAAAAATATAAAATTTTATATTTTATAATTTTCTATAAAGATATATTTGATAAAGATAAATACTAACAAGTATTCTTTAAGAATATTTCTTTAAATTACGTTTTCAGAATTTTTTATAAAAATATTTCTTTAAAAATTGTGTATTTATATATTTAACAGTCAAATTTTTCCTTTTATAAATAAAAAATTAACACTTTTAATTGATAACGAGGGTCCGTAGACTTGGACGTAAAATTTGTAGAAAATACTACAATTAATAACTTTATTATCTTATATAAAAATATGTGGTATCATTACTATCTATTTCCCTATAAATAAAGGAGTCCGATTTGCCTAATTTCGTACACATGACACAATAATTGTTGCCATAAATGATCTCATTGGTATTTTTTCTATTTTCGAATTTTGATTACTTAAAAATAATCATTATTATTATTATTATCGAATAAAGTTTAATAAAACAATAAGATTATATTATAATCAGTCAAATATTTGCTCAATTAAAATAATATTGATCAATTAATACAAGTGCAAGTGGTGTGCGTTAAACTTAATTGGCAATCATAGATACCAATCATTTTATTTTTGTGACAAATTTTATGTTTGTAGTAAAAATTATTGCTTTCAAGACTGTAAAAAAAATCATTACTTTTAAAAAATGAAAATAAAAGTAAAGTTCTTTTCTTTTCTTGAAACTTTTAATCTATTTGAATTCGTATAGTAGTATTTGTAATTTTATATTTTAAAGAAATGGAAATATTACTAAAAAATGGAAGTAAATTATAACCTTATTTAGAAATTTAACTTAATTTTAAAGATATGATATAAATTTTTTAGAGTTTTTTTTGAAAAATTTAAATAAGATAAGATCTTCCATTTTGAATTCATTGCTGTCATAAAATTCCCTTAACTGAAGTTCATATTTTATCCGCATATATGTTGTGGATGGTTTTCAACTAATTTTTTAACAATAAATATTTATCACGTATATAATTTTTATAATAAACTTAATTAATTATATTTTAATGATTCTGATTTTTATTTAGAAGACATTAAAAAATATAAATCTGATTGATTAATTAATGACAAATATTTTTTTTTATGTAAAAATTGTATTGTACAACTACTTTTTTAAGTAATTCATTTGCCAAAAAAACAACATAAAAAAACGATCTCAACAAAAATTATAGCCTATTTATGATGCAAGGTGTTAAGAAGATTGAATTGTATTCTCTTAAAGCTAAACATGTAAATGGTACACGAGAATTGGCCATGTTAGTGAGAAGGGCCTGATTGAATTGGGAAAGCAAAAGCTATTGTGTGGAGATAAGGTTTTAAAGATGGGATTGTGTGAACATTGTGTATTTGGCAAGGCTTGCAGATCAAAATTCAATTCTAGGCAGCATAGGACAAAATGATCTTTGGATTATATTTATGCTAATCTTTGGGGACCCTGAAAAACTCATTCACATTCTAGCAAGGTCTTGTTTCCATAGTAAATGATTTTTCAAGGAAACTATGGATATATGTTTAGAAGACTAAGGATGAAGCCTTTGAGAATTCAAAACCTGAAAAACTCTTGTTGAGAATTAATCTAGATAAAAAGTCAAGAGGCTCAGGACATACAACGGCCTTAAGTTTTGCTTAGATTGTAAGCTCTTAACTACCTAAAGTCGGTTACCATTAATTACTAATTGTATGGTTAGTTTATGCAAGTAGTTACTTGTTCTATAAGTAGTTAGTTCAACTTAGTTTTGAATTCCTCTATAATTCATTGTTTGTAAAATTGATTTAATAGAAAGGAAATAAAGAAGTATAGAGATAGTGAGTACCTTGCTCAATGCCTAAAAAATATTATGTTTGTTGTCTTAGCTTCTCAATGATAAAAACGATTTCATACGAAAATCAGTTTTTCTCTCAAAAACTTCAACAATTGAAAATAGAGTATTTCTAATACTCGTCTCAATAACATTGTTCATGTACAAGAGAATGAAATAGTAGGCTAACTATGTTAGAAGATTGACTTAGAAAAGGATGTGAAATATAGAAGTCTGGTGATATAAGCGATCAAGTTATGGGATCATCTAAGGCAATTAATGTGACCAATCCTTACACCTGTTGACACCTATTTTGTCCGCTACTTTTGAATTTTTTATGAAAAATAATAAATATATAAAAAAATAAATAAATAAATAATAATAATAATAATAATAATAATAATAATAATAATAAATAGTTAGATTGCTTGCTGATTTGGATGATGACACTTACTCTAATATGTTTGCCACTTATTTTCTTCATTGTCTGGTTTTAATGATACTTATACTTATGAATTATGTACAGATACTTAATTGTGTTCTGTGCGTGTTGAGTTCGATGCTGCCTTACAGGTTGATCATTGTATTGATATTGATATTTCTACTAACATAATTGATTTTGCAGACTTAACTTTGACCACCAATGTAGTTCTTTCCATTGAACAGTCACTGACTATAGAGCTTAAACCACTTCCTAAAAATTTGAAATATGCGGATAAAAATTAAGTGAAGTAAAAGTCTCATACTTTATAATATATTTTACATTACTCCATGACTTTGGAGAAGAAATAATGTACCAAAAAAAATGCTAACTAATTCTTTTAAAGTACTTATAAGAAAACTAAAGAAAAATTTTAAATAGAAAAAAAAAAACAAAATTCAAACAAAAAAAAATTATATACATAAGTTCTCATACAATTTTAATGATACATTTTTATATTAAGATCATTATTACAATATACCTCATTTCTTAAAAATTAACAAAATAGTATCAACTAATGTTGATGGGTTGTATGCTTTTGTAAGTCTCAAGATATGTGTTCTTTTGTAAGTCTGTGGAAAGTAAACAAACAACAGTTTATGTAGGGTATTCCATTTGTCGTTGTGTGTAGGCACCGATAGATCAAATTATGGTCGCCCGCACCTCTCGATCCAAACCGCACAAGACAAAATAAAGTGTCACCTGAAAAGATCCACCCACAACATTGTTGTTGTTGTCAGTTGGGTCCTGTTTCAGTCGGTTCAGAAATTCTTGTCCAACCCTACTTTACACCTGCTCACTGGACTTGTTAACAATATTTGGTTTTGTGATATACTACTCCCTCCGTGTCACTACTATCTTTTTTTTAATGTAATAATTAAATTAACAGAAAAGTTATTTTATTAAACTATTTATTTTAATTATTGGAGAGTATTTTATTATTATTATTATTATTAATATATGTTATGATAATTTTTTAACAGTCGTGTATATAGTAACTATTAAAAGATAATATTGAAACAATAATAATTAAAATCATGTTAAAAATTTTAAATAATATTTATTTTAAAATTATTTTTCTTGTTAAATAATGCTCATTATAAAACAAATGAAATATTCTTATCTTGTATTTTGAAGTACCGTAAAACAAAAATTACAATTGTGAATTTTCTATAAAGTGGTTTTTTTGAAATGTTATCAGCGCAAACAAACACATATTTAATACCTTTTTTGGCTTAAACTTCTTAATTATGAAATTATAATCTAAATGAATTTTAAGATGATCCAATTTAATAAATGGTTCAGGATATATTGTATTTAAAAAAATATTCACAACTCCAATTATGACTTTGTTTTGTAGAAGTAGAATTTTATGATTTTCCTCATTCATAAAATTAAAAATGTCACTTGATAATATTTGTTTTTAAGAAAACAAATATGTGTTCTTTAAAACTAAATCCATCAAACTAATTTCAATTAACTTACCATCTCAATTATAAAGAAAACAAAGTGCGAACTTATACTTTTGAAAAGGATTATCACTTACGTCAATTAGGTCACTGTCTCAACTTAGTTCACTGTCTCAACTGTAAAAATAAAAAAGACTGCAAACTATTACTTTTGAAACATGTCATCAATCATCATTAAAGTTTCGAGTAATTTTTAAACACGTATTAACATTGAACCTTCACATGTAATTTAAGAAAAATATAAATGCAAACTTCTTTTTTCTGAAGGATGTTTGAGGTCATTCTGCTGGAGGTGGCTTTTCCGTACATGACCCTTGCATGTTTGCCCATAGGGTTTTAGGTATCATTATTTATAATTAAAACCCATATGCTTGACGACTTGCAGATGACTAATAAGCACATTACGAGCCTCGGCCCTTTAGCTATTGAGAAACAAATTTGAGGCAGAACTGAGCTAAATATATGGTAGACAATTGTTTGTTACATATCAGAATTTTATGTACACTTTATGTGGGTCCCTTTAGATATTGAGAAACAAATTTGAGGCAGAAATGAGCTAAATATATGTGCACACATCTTCGGCCTTTCACTTTGAACCTATTGGCATTTGGGCTTTAATTTGATAGACCTATTAAAACTTCACTGTTCTAAGAGGAAAATGTTACCCTATACCCCCATTTTTATACCTATACCCATAATTTTTTGAAAATATTAATTATACTTTTAATTTTTTTTCTTCAATTTTTTTTTATTATTTCATCTTTTTCGGAACTAGAAAAAAGATTTTCGGTACAGACTTTATTTCCGGAAAACCTTTTTCAAGTTTTCCGGTACAAAAGGTTGTTACCGAAAAACTTTAAAAAAATATCTGGTACAGAATTGAAAAATTGTACTAGCTGGAAACTTAATTGAAAAAATTTCGGCTACTTTTCGAATAACTTTATAAAAAAGATTTTCGGTACACACCATTTTTTAAAATAATAATATACCATAAATATTTTGTATACCATAAATAATTAATAATTAATACATCATAAATATACTATAAATAATTAATACACTGTAATAATTAATACGTCATAAATAATAATTAATATACTATAAATCGTTATTTTTCAGAAATGTTAAGTCTCAAGTTTCTCTGGAACAAACCTTCTGGAGAAGTTCAAAAAAGTTTTTCGAAAAAGTGTTCTGTACCAGAGAACTTAGAAAAATGTTTTTCGGGAGAATGTTCTATACCGAAAAACTTCAAAAAATATTTTTGGAAAGATACTTCTGTACCGGAGAACTTCAAATAAGTTTTCCAAAAAAAATCTTCAGTAAAACATAAAATTAGAAATAGTAAATTTTTTAAAATTTTATCATTTAAACAAAGACAACAACGTCATTTTATTCATGATTTAAGGGTATAGATATAATTATGGGGTATGGAGTAAAAAAAATTTCTAGAAGTGTTTGGTCGGACCTAAGAGAAAAGGGCGAAAAAGTAGGTGTTTTCTACTCCCGTCTCTATATGTTAAAATGCACTTAGATATGTAAATACATCCGACAAAAATTTGGGATTTTCGGAAAAAAAACATAAGTGAAAAATTGCAAAGCTAATTTGATATTACCTTTAGAATCTTTGATGTTACATTTTATAATGCATAATAATAACATGCGTTTGAAAACACAATATAACATGTATTTGAAAACACAATGACTTATTAATTATCGCGTTTCAATATTGTTTTTACTCTAAAAATTAATATTGTTTTTACTCTAAAAATTAATCGTATTCTCACACACATTAACAATTCATTTAAAATATATTTTTAATGCATATTTTCTTGTTGAAAATTTCTCCAAAAAATATAGGAAATTAGAGAGTTACAAATAGATTTGTAAATATCTACTAAATAAATATGATATAATTTTTTTGGAATTTTTTGTTATACACTTTAATTTACCTAGCGATTCAATGAGTCGAAGTTGAACTTGATGAGTCCATAAATGGTCCAAGTTTTGTAACATTAGGAGGAATTTTTATTTCTCTATGTCCCTTTCAAAAATCCTATTCCTTCCTGTTTCAGCTATTGATTGATCTAAAACTGAAAACTATTATAAAAGTCCCTCAGTTTACTCCGCCAAATATTATGTAAATATTTTATTGTACACATTATGATGTGCATATTATATTTATAGAGGTGAATTTTACGTAACTTCAACCCACTAATTATAAACTTCAGCTCATATTAGATAAGTCAAAGAATTATTGAGCTCAAATGTCCCCTTAAATAAAGCATCCAAAGTTAAAAAATTTATAAAATTAATAAAATTATGACTAATTAGAGTTTATTGGTCTACTTTTTTAAATTTATTTTGATTTTTTTTCAAAGTTTTCGATAAAAAAAAGGTTCAAATTTTTTCAATAAATTTTTTTCAATAGTTTTCCAAAAAAAAATTTTAAAAAGTTTTCAAAAAAAATCTCAATTGACAAAATATTAAATCAATGAACTCATTCACTTTAAGTCTAAAAAATAATAAAATAATAAATTGAGATCTTGAAAACTATCTCAGTAGAAAATCTAATTTAAGAGGCATAAATTGAGATCTTGAAAATTATCTCAGTAGAAAATCTAATTTAAGAGGCTTAGTAAAAAAAATTGTACATTTTAAGACTTAATTGACAGCATTAATTGTATTAACGAATATACAATTTTTAGTAAACTCGTTAATTTTACTATTATAGTTAGACAAATTTCGGCACAAGAGCTGCCAACATTTTGATACAGTCTACAATAAATGCTACCACAGAAGGCAAAAGTCAACACACCCCACAACAAAATAGTGAACGGATGTTTGCAGTGCAGCAAAACCAATTTTGGCAAAAACTATGAAAATATAATATGCATATAAAAGGAAAACTAAAAGGAAAACCAATTGGTATAAATTGATTTATTAAAAAAAATTGGTATAGATTGAGTAACAAACCCATGCCTACAGTAATAAGTAACAAACCTACGATGGTTCATCGAAGGTCAGCAGAGTAAGTCACAGACCTAAGTAAAGGATGTATAAATATTTCTTATTTTGTATTTCTTACTCTATCTATCACGACATTAAACACCACTCAAAAAGAAACCGCAAGACTACATCATAACGTAACAAAATTTCCCCAGGCAGAAGAAACCAAAGGTCTCAGCCAAATTCATTTCATAGAGTCACCTACTAGAATTCTCGATGTAAATGGCATGTCTCTCCGAAAGTAGTTTAATCAGGGGATTCTCTACATCATTAGCAGACTCACTATTGTCTCGCCGAACAGTAATCTTCCCAACACCAGTGGTGACCACCACTTGCTCCTTGCGAGTAGAGAGTTCATTTGCAACAACCGCATGCATCTTGTACTTTTCAAGAGCAGCATTAGCCTTATTTAGAAGAATGCTCGAATCTGTCTCTAACTGTCAGCCAAAGAGGAAAGAATTTTTTTATCAATGTGTCAATATAATTTGCTCATGTCTTTCTATTTTAGGGCGTCTGCTATTGAAACAGAAATAGTCTCACTAACACGAATACTTACTGAACTCATTTTCACCAATGTATTTGATCAAAACTGTCAAATTTCCATATCAATATATTATTGCTATTTTAATAAATGCATTCCAGAGATTATCAAAATGGTAAAGGTCTATATAGAAATCTAAAAAGAAAAAAAAAATGGTTTTGGCTCCTTAGATTTTCAACAAATACCATCAATACCTTGAAAGATACGCAGAAAGCAAGAGGAGCCCAGTCTATTCTGAGCACTGACAACATTTTTGGCACTTGAACAAGTTTCACGTCCAAGAGGTGAGACCCTGACTGAATTTTGTGCTCCACCTGCAAGATTAACATGGAACAAAAAAAAAAATATAAGCAAGTCTTAAAAGCTATTGCATTACGAGTCGTACTAGACAGAACACAAGCCACCATTCATAAATTTCATGCTTACTGAAAGATAAGCAAGACTTGTAAACTTATGTGATATTCTCTGTATTTACACAAGAAACTAAGAACAAAATCTCTAAACAGAAATTCCATCTCTGATACAAGCAATACTGAAAAATTATTCAAATGATGAATCTCTTGTCCCTTAACCAATTACATAATCATTTTAACCAAGATTAAAATCATATGGCATCAAAACTTTCATGGAAACTAACATATCATATTTATACCATATCCTTCCAAGGAACATAATAGTCAGATACTGCAGCAGCAAGATAAAACATTGCACGTGGGCCAATACACCTCATTGACATTGCAATAATCTGCAACATCTGCAAAACGTAAGGCAATTAGCATTGACTAATTAGTGCAGGAAAATCTATTATTTTAAACACCTACAATAAAATTTACAATAAAAAAAGGAGCTCTATTTTCCAATATGACTAACAGGTTAAATAAAAAGCAAAATAGTTTAATCCACCTCCGTGGTATATTGCAGTAAACACTCGGACAGACAGGGAACAAGAATAAATACCATATAGGAGATTTAAATGTTCTTATCTGTTGCATCAAACAAGACTTACAATTTACAAACATTGGCTAAGCTAACCTGAAGATACTCAAATATGGTGCTGAAAGGAAGTTTTAACAAGTGACCGCCTGCCACCGCCTGCATTGGAATGAAAACCCCAATGAGGCTATAATTACATTTGATAAGCTAAAGCTAGTGTGCAATTAGAAAAAAGAAACAAAATGAAATTACATAAACAAAAAAGAAGATAAATATGTAAAGCACAAAGTCCAATCTACAGATCATACAGTATGATGATCCAGAATAGCCCGTTTCACTGATTCAGAATAAGCCTTCCGAACTGAAATAAAAAAAATTGTTCAGAAAAATCAAGAAAACCGGAGTTGATTCTATAAATCGCAACACAAGAAAGAAATGAAGCAAACATATTAAGTCACAGAATAGCTAATGAAGCATAAAATTTTTAGTATTCTTCATCTAAGGAACAGGATAGAAAAGTAGATTGTATGATGAAATCATATAGGCACACTTTGGTTAGCCTATGATGAGCCATAATAAAGAGGATAGAAAAGTAGATTGTATGATGAAATCATATAGGCACACTTTGGTTAGCCTATGATGAGCCATAATAAAGAGTAAGACTCGTCTAAAAGAATATTTTCTCATTGAGACACTTAATATCATCATACCATACAACATTAATGACATGCATTGTCAAGTGTTTTAGTCATTCAAGATATCAAGTGCAATGTATATATGTAAATGTTGTCTCTAATGTGAATGATTGTTCATACGGTAATAGGTATTAGTCTATTTATGTATTTATGGTGCGAGAAGAAGGGAAGATAGAAACTGAAAACCTTGAATATTTGAGTCATTGGTGGGCTCGAAGCATTCAAGTAAGGGATCATCAGGAAGGGATCTGCAAAATGGCTGGAAACTTCCCCTGCATAAATATATATTGGTAATCAACACATCAAACATAAGAAAAAGGCTAATTGCAGGACCAGAAATTTACCTACGATGCAGAAAGATAACAGCATATCCAGCCTTCAGAAAGTACCTGCAAAATCACTATCAACCTATTCTTTCAAGAGAATTGAAATGGATATTTACTGGTCTGTTTCAACAGAAACAAGGAAAGTGCATCATACTCTGTGGACGTGGCCCCTCTATGACCTGAACTGAAGTTGTCAACATAGCGGACGCACCGTTGCTCCAATGGAGCAGTTGTACCACCAGAAGTCACACAGACAATTCTCCTGGCTTCCCCATTTCCTGGACTCCCAGTAACCACCATACATCATTTAAAAGAGAAGCAACACAAAAATAAATATGCAAATTTGAATGTTTTAGTATAATCTGGCTTACCAGATGATGACGAATTACCTCGAATGAATTGATTCAATTTTTGAGTTATTTCGTCACTGCTGTACAAAGGAGGAGCAGAGTCAAAAAAGGCTTTGATCTGCGCTTCAAGGGTTTGCTCCACATCTTCTGATCTGTTTGCAGCATCCATATAAATATCCCTGCATATTTATTCATCATAAACATCGAAACCATCAATCAGCACATAAATTGCATGCAAACACATCAATGCAATGATGCAAAGAATAGATGTCCCCTATACTCCTCAAACTGAACCCACAACCAGTGGTATATCTAAGGTCCTGAGTCATTGGTGGCAAATTATTTAACTTCAATTAAGACTATCATATCATACACAGGAAAATAAAGACATAAATGTTAAAATAAAATAAAAAATTGCTACATTCAAGAGAATTTAAATGAATGTACCAGACCTATATGTTAACATCCCATAACTTCTATAAAATGAATAAAGCATGTTGTTACCACGAAAAAAATGGATAAAGCATAAGTTAGTTTCTTTTAACATTAATTTTTTCTGCTTAGGTTTCGCAAAGACACATGCAATTTACAATATGCTCCTTTATGTTTTATATACTTGATGATGTAATGTAAAAAGACTGAAAGAGAGCCAATCCATATGCTGTCAAAATAACAAGGTCAGCTTAATTTTCAGTGAACTATTGTTTTCAAAGAAGCTTTACTGATAACTTATCTTTTTCCCCAATGGTCAATGAAGCTCAAGTAACAAAAACAGCATTACCATGAGCAAAGATGCAAAAGAGATATCAAACGTACCCTTAGCATCATATGCACAGTACAGCTCCAACATAATGTATTTAATTATGGGGACAGTGTAATGGAAATGTGTACTCAGTCTTTAGTTAAAATATAGAATATAATAACAGGATACAAGCGTTTAATATTTACAGTACTTTTCCACTGTCTTTCAATTCAAATGCAATATAATATCGATTGAACTACTGTTGGTAACTGTCACTAATGAAAACAAATTGTGGAAAACAGTTACAAGCAGGGTTTTGGAAAACAGTCTGTTATTCTCTATTTTAATGAAGTGGAGAAAAATCACGTCGGCGACAAAACATTGTTTATCAAAAACATAATCGAGAATCAATATGAGGGAAATTATAATTTGTTCACAAGACTGACAGCTTGTGTTTTGTTATCTATTCATGTTCAAAAGCATTTATCGTAAGACACAGTATAGTAAACAAAATTAAACAACACATCATTTCATTCCATAACGACATTTGCGCCAAGAGCTTTCAATTTCTCTATTATCTGCTCTCCTTCTTCCTTTGAAACACCTTTCTTTATAACAGAAGGCACTTTTTCCACTAAATCCTTTGCCTCCTTCAAGCCTAAATCAGTAAAACCGCGAACTTCCTTGATAACTTTAATTTTGGAAGCTGCTTCATAGGACACCAGTTTCAATTCAAATACAGTTTTTTCTGGCTTTAGTTCCTCCTTTGCTGTTGGTGCTTTTGCTGCCATTCCAGCCAAATTTACAGATCCTGGTTTCATAAATCCCACATTAGGCATCTCTTTTACCCCCATTTTCTTCATCAGAGTGAGACCCAATTCAGCACCTTCAGCTAGTGTTAGAGATGCCACTTCATCGACAAGCCTGAAAACTCTCTCTGATGGAGGGCCACGATGCTCATTAGGATCAAATGTTACAGGATCAAAATCAGCTGGGAGACTTCTTTGATCAATTTCAACTTCCTCTACATCCTCCTCTTTCCTTGCAGCTTGACCTAGGTTTCTTGTAAATACATTTAGTTTGCTAACATTTAGCCCTACATTGCTAGCATAAAGAGGTTGTCTATACAACAAACCATTTGGTAAACAGTGTCTTATTCTAAAAAGCAAGCTCATTATTGGCTAATACTATTGCTAGCTCTTACAATGGCAAATTAGCTCCGTATGCCACACATTGGGTTTCCAAACACCTACTCTGATACATAAAAATCCTGAAAGCAGAATGAAAAAAGATAGTTTAAAACTATTATCCAAAGCTTATTGAAAAATTGTTAAGTGTCATAAAAAATTGCATGGAGCAAATTACTAAATCTTAATTAAAGAAAGAAAGACTCAATGCCACACATATTCTCAGGTTATGGATGAGTTCAAAGAAGTGAACAATGTTTGAAGATTTAGACACCACTCAAGGTCAATAAAGGGATGCCTAGTGCAAAAGGCTCTCACTAGGTGGAGTCGAAGAGGGTAGATGCAGTGTTGCATATTGTGGAAAATTGTGGTTCATTCAAATTTCGCTACACCACAGAGCTATAGCACTGCTATTGCTAGTATTTGGCAATACTTTGTATCAAATTACCTATCGTTGAACAATAGCATTTTGTCAAAATTCCACTACACTCGCTATAACCGCTGTTTGACAACACCTTAGAAGTATGCAGTCTTACCCCCATAGACGAAGAGACTGTTTCCACATAACCAATAGTGTAACAAAATATGGAAATATAAGAATGGTGAGCTGACAGGAAAACACATGGAACCATAAATGATAAATCATACGACACGACAAACAAACTCCTTAACACACCTACCAAATAATCGTGCAACGGGGAAAGTCAGGTGTCTTTCACTTTCCCCACCCTAACTCGCGAAACTGCACCCAATCCTGTCCACATCCACACCATGACACCATTCCTCACTGGGAGTGGGAATGCATAATTCAGGGGTCCGGGAAAACTACCCGATCCTCTGCCCCCTTCTCCTTAGTCCTCCTCACCTCACTATTTTTTGTTCAATTCTCGGACCCCTTGTTCTGCTCATATTTCGCAAAAGACAGAGATCAAATAATATAACAAGCACAGACTAGCTTAATCAATTCATAATAATAGGCATGAAACCTAATCAAACTAAGAAACCTAAAATCAAATCATATTACAAGTACAAACATGTAAATCTTAGAGAAATAATAAATAAATAAAAACTTCGTTGCATATCATCATAATAAGGCCAAAAATCTTCATTCCACAATGAAAATGATTTTTGCATAATTTAATTTTCGCAAAAACGGCATATCGCGGAAATATCGTTGTTTTGCATTTCAACAATCAAAGAGTGTACCAATTGAGGGATTAATTGAGGGATGCATAAATTATTCGTTATTTAGTTGCAACAAGAGAAAGATTCGTTGTTATTGAAAAATTGTCGAAATGAAGTGGTTAAACCCTCAAACAAGCGCCACATGATAGCGAAAATTGCGTGAATCAGAGCGTACAGAGAGAAATAGATCATAGAAATAGAGAAAACCTGGAGAAAAATTGTTGGTGCGGAAGATGCAACTCGACGGCGACCTGAGACGGCGGGCGGCTAGGGAGATTTCGAAAATGAGATGCTGCTACATCAGACAGCGGAGATCGGAAGTGTAACCGAAAACCTAAGTTTTATTTTTTAGATAAAAAAGGGAAGAAATTACCAAATTATTCAATGAAATTATACAAATCGGTCAATTACTCATCTTAATTTTCAAAATAGAAAAATAATATTGTGGAATTGAAAAACAATATAGTCTTTTTAATTTCATCAGTTAATGACTCTTTTATGTGGCAAACTCAGTACTTAGCCAACTTGTTATTAAATGGGGTTAATTTATTTGATTTAAAAATAAGATGTATTAATTTGTTTTTGAAAATTCAATTTTATTTTTAAAATTAAAACTCTCTTAATTGTTAATTAAGTTGTTAGCCAAGTTATTGGCATGGAACAATAGATTAATTTGTTTGACTTCGAAACTCATTTGCTCGAATTTAAAAACTCTCCCATATTGTACGAGAACTCACTCGTTAACCAACTCATTATCATATAAAAAGAATATTAATTTATGATCTCGATACACAATAAAATAATTTATGAGTGGTGATTTTTTGCATAATATGACTGGTTTCTATATCACATATAAAATGCAACACTTATAACAATTTTTCGTTAAGGATATAAACACATTTTTTAACAACTTTTTAATATATATATATATAAATTGAATATAATACTTTGATGTATTACTTTTTTCGATTATATATTTTATTTAAGTTATTGTATTAGTAATCGTTTGTCATGAAAAAATGAAACGTTATTATGTTATTAAAAAATAAGTCTAAAAAAAGAATATCAATTGAGTTGAATTTAATAGAAAGAGTTAGATTAATTGAAAGAGTTAAATTAATTTTTAGATAAATTTTTATTTTTTATATATAAACAATAATAAATATTATTATACCATAAAGTTTTAAATTCGAACAAATACCTAACGTTGAATCAAATAATATCAACATTTACGAAATTGCATTGAACTCTCTTAATGTTTCTCTTAACATTTACGAAATTTCACACAATGATTTTATATTTTAATGTATGAAGTGATCCACTATAATAGTTAAATATATAAAAATTATAAGGAGAAATTGCATTGAACTCTCTTAATGTTTCTCTAACTAAAAAAAAGCATTCATCTCCCTCTTTGATTAACTCTATTAACCTTCTTTAACATACTTCATTCCCATGTTTGCGTTTGAAATCGAAATTCCATCCCCTCATTGTTTCTTTCTTGTCAAACCACACTCAATAATGAATTCCCCTCTTTAAGATTTAAAAAATAATAATTTTTATAGTATTTATCTTTTTATTATAATATTTTTCTAAAATAATTTTAAAAATAAAAAATTTAAATAAAAAAATGATTTAAAAAGTTCATTTTCATATATAATTTTAAGTATTTTATCTATTTTCTATAACTTTAGATAGTAAATTTTTTAAATAATAATTAAAATGAAAAATTATTTTGAGAAACTTTTGGTAAAAATCATTTTTTTAATATATATATATAATAACAAGTATCTAAGTTATTAAAGATTAAAATTACTTTTTTTTAATTGGTTACAAATGGATTTAAATTTTTTATTATTTAAAAAATATAAAGTCAAGATTACTTTTAAAAATCTTAAACAGATGGATCCAATACTACAGGTCACAACTTTCTTCCATTTTTTGGTTTATTTGTCCCAACAATGAGTCAATGAAGGATTAATTGGCTACTATCAAGTTATGGGAAACTAGTCTCATATTTCTATCATGTGCCAAATTATGGTTGTTGTCATGTGTGAAAAAATCACGTTTCAAAAATTATGTTAGACCATTTATCTGGTGCCATAGCCCGTATTAACATACTGGGTGCAAAAATGTTTCGGGTACCATAATTATTACATGTATAAATCTCCATACCAACTTTCCTTCAATAAACTTGTTTTGGATTCCATATTTTAAACTCCACCCACATTGAATGAGTATTTGAACAATTAAGAGAACCAATTTTGGCTATCGCTAGTTTTGTTACACCTTTATAATTTTATGGATTTTTTGGTGTAGTAGTTAATTATTATTTAGTAATTAAACTTTTCGATTATTGAATTTATAGGAGAGTTTGTTAGGTCTCCAAACTTTTGATATAAAAGGTGCTTTTCTTTCTCCTTTTGTTTTTAAGAAAAATCATTATGCAAAATACATTTCATATCTTCGATGATGAGTAATAAAACGAAAAACATTCAATTTAACATGATATTAAAGCATTAACTCTGATTTTTCTTCTTCTCTTGAATATGTTTCTTTTCCCAATTTCTTTTCTTTTCCTCGTTTTTTTTCTTTCTCTATGGCCTCCAACTACGAAGAATCTTCTTCGTCCTCCATGGATGCCTCAGAACATCAATAACCTTCACCTTCTAAACCCAATTCGACTTTGAATCGCAACTATCAACATGATATGTTATATCCTTATTTCAAGCATCCTAGTGACATTTCAAGTGTTGCCCTTGTTTCTTCGCCGCTCTCCACCACCAAATACCATTCTTGGCTGCACTCCATGCCTGTCTTTCTTAGATCGAAAAATAAATTTGGGTTTGTGACTGGTGTTCTTCCTCATCTTGCATATGTTGATCATCTTTGAATCGCATGAGATCATTGCAACACTATGTTTATGTCTTGGATCACCAATTCATTGGACACATGAAATTGCCAAAAGCATTATTTGGATGAAGTTTGTTTCAAAAATCAAGGCTAAACTTCGCGAAAGGTATCATCAAGGTGATGCATTTAGGATTTCTGATTTGCAAGAAGAAATTTATAGTCTTCACCAAGGTGATTCTTCAATCACTTCTTACTATACCAAATTAAAGAAATTGTGGCAAAAGCTAGAAAATTTCCATCTTTTACCTTCTTGTTCTTGTAACGTGAAATGTTTGTGTGCCCTAATTCCCAAGATTCATGAATATTGTGATTGGAGTTATGTGATTCATTTTCTCCAAGGCTTTAATAAGTAATGCTTTACCGTCTGGCCTCAAGTGATGTTAATGGATCCTCTATTGAGTATAAACAAGGTATTTTTCTATGTTAGAACAACAAGAAAACATATTTCTCCTAATCTTGAGGAGTCTCCTACCATTGTTTCCATGTCTAATCCTGATGGTGGTTTGTCCAAGGGTCTTGGTGAAAATGGTGCTCGTTCTTCTGGCAGTCGTGGTTCTCACTATTGTACTTACTGTAATCGTCATGGCCACACTATGTATGTTTGTTTCTGAAAACATGGCTTTTGCCCCTCATTTTCACAAGAATGGTCCCAACTCTGCTAATGTTTATGCTACTGATTTTACTAACATTGATAATGATCAAAAGTGACAATCTCACAATGAGCCTTCTAGTGATTTGCATTCTAGTTTTACACAAGAACAACAAAAGACTCTTCTTGCCTAATTTCACCCTTCTTCAAGTGTTAACCATTTAGTAAATTATGCACAATCAAGTTCTTTTTTCTTTTCCCAATGTTTTTAATACCAATAATGCTACTTCTTGGATATTAAACATTAGAGCCGTATATCATGTTTGTTTTAATCCCTCAAACGTAATAACTGTGTTCATATTAAATTGCCTAATGGATGTACCATAATCTCTAAACTTGGTGGAACGGTCTATTTTATTGTTGATTTTTATATGTAGGGTTTTCTCTTTATTCTTGAGTTTTCTTGTAATCTTATCTCTATTCATTGCTTGACAACTTCTTTTAATTGTAACTTGTTTTTTTATGTTCATAAGTGGTTGCTACAAGAAAATCTTACCCATTAGAAAATTGCTACAACTGATCTTATGCATGGCTTATACTTGATGTTTGACCCTTGTTTTTCTGTTGTTGATTCTTCTCCCAATACTTTTAATTTTGGTAATTGTTTAGCAAATATCATAGATTTTGTTAGTAATATTTGGCACCGCCGCTTTAGCCACCCATTTATCGATACTTTGACACATATTAATAAAAGTATCCTTTTTTGTTAAACTTCCTAAGCGTAATTCTCCTTGTGATGTTTGTTACAATGTTAAGCATAATAGATTACCTTTTCCCAATAGTCATACTATTGTTGATTTTTGTTTTGATTTGGTTCATATGGATATTTGGGCTGCTTTTTCTATGCCATATATTTTTTGTTTCAAGTATTTTTTAACGGTTGTTGATGACAAGTCTCGTTTTTGTTGGATTTATCTCATGAAATTGAAGTCTGAAAGATCTTATTTAGTTAACTCTTTTGTTTCCATGGTCAAAACTCATTTTGGTAAAACTGTGAAATGCATATGTTTTGAAAATGAAAATGAATTTTGTCTTAAGGACTTTTATCAACCTCATGGGATTATCCATTAGACTTCGTGTGTAGAAAGCCTCAATAAAATGGCATTGTTGAGCATAAGCATCAACATATCTTAAATGTTGCACATGCCAATCATGTTTCAATCACATTTGTTTATTAAATTTTGATCCCATTATAGCATTCATTTAGTTTTTTTAATCAATAAGCTGCCATATAAATTTCTTAAGTTTTGTTTTCCATATCATGTTTTGTATGATTGTTTACCTGGTATTTCCGAGTTGATAGTGTTTGGTTGTTTTTCTTATACTTCTACTTTAAAGTCTAATTGAAAGAAATTTGACTTTTGTTCTCGTAAAAGCATTAATTGAAAATTACATATCCGAATAACTTCACTTCTTTCAACCAAAATTCCCATTTTCTTAAATTGGTATACAAATGATGCTCATTTAGTACTTGTAGCACTTGACATAGATGTTCCTCATGTTCCTCTCGACTTTTGGAATAGATCAAGATGTCATCAATAAAAATTGTAACACCCCGATTTTCAAAGCGAGGGTGTATTTATTTTTTAAAACAAATTAAAATAAAATAGAGAAATAAATAAGGTAACACCTTTGGATAAATAATTAAGTCATTATAATTTACAAGCAACGAAAAAGTTTCTCGAAATATGAATCCAAAATATTTACATATCAAAAAGTGGTACATGCAATCCCATTGAAAATAACATGTCATGCTGACAATATTAGTATAGGTACAGTCTTCCAGTTTAAAATAAACACAATACAAAAGAAAGACATTTGTTCCCTCTATGTCAACCTAATCTGATCATTCTACAAAACAAACTAAACACCCTGAGTGATCTCCACGCTCCCCGTAAGATCCTCCTAACATAGCTCCGATCAAGCATTCCCATCTACATCCCCATCCGTAGGGTACGAGCCGGTAGGATCGTCTTGTCTCTCATCTAAGGGAAAAGCCCAGATTTCCACAATAGTTGTAAAGGGTCACCAACCGAAATTAACAATTAACACATAACATTTAAGTTTTTAAATGCACAAATAACCTTTCAACTTAGCAGGCACCTTAAAAGGGTTTTCCATATGCTAAAAGTTCATATAATGCTTGCCAACTAAAAATGAAGTCAAAATAAGTCTTAAATCAATCAAGTAATAAACAACTGGCCAACCCATTGATGAACCAATTGAGCAATCGATCATCTAACTCAAAATAAGAATTTCCACTAAGCCAATCGATTGGAAAATCGATTTGGATGAAGGGTTTTAGTGAAAAATGAACTCTGGGCTTAAATCAATCGATTGGGAAATCGATTTCCTGAGGGTTTTTCGTGAAAACTGTACTCTGGGCTTAATTCAATCGATTGAATGAATGATTGAGCCCCTGTATTAAAGCCAATCGATTTGGTCAAAATGGCTGAGCTACTGTAATGAATCCAATCGATTGCCAAATCGATTTAAGGAATAGCTTTTAATAGAATCGATTTGGGAATCGATTTCCCTGCATGTTTTTCTTAAAACTACATAAACTAACTCAAACACATTCACACACAACTCCAAAACATAACACTTAGCAATTTCCACACAATTACCACAACAACTTGAGTTTCGAAATAGTTTTACAATGAATAACACTTACACACGATTTGTTCCAAAACATAACACTTAGTAAAATCATCACAATCACAATGACTTCTCAAGTTCAAACACTCAATCATACACTTGAATCAAACACGACTCGTGTGTCAAACACCCTAATGCAATGCGTATATGCCAAAATGCATGGACTCAGAATTCCAACCCAAAACCCTCCTCGAAGTGCCACCTATCACGGGTCAGCACGATTTACTAAAAAGCGTAAATCATAAACGTACCACCTATCACGGGCCAGTACTATTTACCGAGGTGCCATCTATCACGGGTCAACACGATTTACCAAAAGAAAAAGCGTAAATCGTAAACGTACCGTCTATCACAGGCAAAAGTACTATTTACCGAGGTGCCACCTATCACGGGTCAGCACAATTTACCAAAAACGTAAATTGTAAACGTACCACCTATCACGGGTCAGTACTGTTTACCGAGGTGCCACCTATCACGGGTCAGCACGATTTACCAAAATGAAATGCATGAGCATACACTGACTCTATCCACAACAATCGTTAAGCAAATGCAGATATTAAAAGATTCCCCATTTTTAATACTCATTTAACTTAAACGATTTTCACGACAAACATTAAGTAAACACAGACATTAAGAGATTCCCCATTCTTAATACTCGTTTAACTCTAATTGTTTTCACGACAACATTAAGTAAACGCAGACATTAAGAGATTCCCCATTCTTAATACTCGTTTAACTCTAATGGTTTTCACGACAACATTAAGTAAACGCAGACATTAAGAGATTCTCCATTCTTAATACTCGTTTAACTCTAATGGTTTTCACCACAACATTAAGTAAACACAGACATTAAGAGATTCCCCATTCTTAATACTCATTTAACTCTAATGGTTTTCAAATTCCACACAGAACATACTCAAACATATTCACAAATTCAATCCACAATTTGCACTAAAACACAACAATTCATTTTTCCACAAAATCCAACCATACACATATCATCACAACATACCACTCAAACACATCAAATTTCTTTTACTCAAAATCATACATAAATGAGTTAAATTCATTTTCCACGAAACATTCATCAGTATCACCAAAACCTAACTCTAAGATTTTACCCATAAAGCCTTAGATTCATTTTCCCCCAAATCAACACTCTAACCCTAACAAAATTATTTTCCACACAACCACAGATAAGTCCCTAAATGCAAACTAAAAAGTGGAAGGAGCCCTTACCTTCACGTTAGCTTTAACGTGCGATTACGGTAACGCGAGTAAATCCGGTAAAATCTCCGCTCGCAACGTCGCTTCCAAAGTTGGTTCCCTAGCACCGTAGCGTGGTAGTGAGCAACTTTCCCTTCTATCTCTTCGCGAAACGAAGCTTAGATCTAGATGAAACGGGGAGGTTTGTGTTTGATGGTTTTGAAATCCCTAACTCTGTTTTCGAATCCGGGAAGAAGGAAGAAGCTGGGAACTTGATCTTTCTCACCCACTAAGCCTTGGGTTTCTATTCTTGAACAAAAGGAAGCAGCGAAAATGAAAATAGAAAAAGGAGGGAGGGAGGTTTACGCAAGGCAGGGAGAGGAAGGAGATGGAAATATTTTCTTTTCTTTCTTTTTCTTTTCTTTTCTTTTTCCTTCCTTTATATTTCTTTTCTTTCTATTTCCTCCTCTTTTCCCTCCACACAAACATATATATATATATATATATATTAATTATAATTAATAAATATCCCAAAATATCTAGATATTTATTAAAATTACCATTTCACCCATAACTTCCCAAACCACTTTTGTTAAAAATATCTTCTCTCGTCGTAACTCAATTGACAGATGCAATTTCTAGCAGTCCGAGATATTTTTAACAAAACTCTCTAGAATTAAATTCTTCGTAAAAGATCCACAGCAGTTAATTTAATTTATTTATCGACGAACAAATTTAATCGGGGTATCAAAATATATTTTTGGGCATTTAAGCTCACAATAACTTGGCTACAAGCCTCCAAGTTCAATACCCAAAATACACTAAAATACATAAAGTGTAATTTAAAATTATGGGTCTTACAAAAATCACCACAAACTTGTCTCAAAACAAATGGAAAACACGGTTCATATAATTCATGAAGTTAACTGGCGCGTTGGTCACTCCAATTGGAATCACCAAGTACTCATAGTGTCTATAACATTTTCTGATGTCCATCTTGGATATATCATCTTCTATCACTCGAATTTGATGGTACCTTGACTTTACATCAATCTTAGAAAACACCTATGCCCCTTTGAGTTGGTTCATTAAATCATTAATGTGTGGTTACATGTATTATTTTTTATTGTGACCTTGTTAAACTGTCGTTAATCAATACACAATTTCGACTTTCCATCCTTCTTAACCAAGTATACGGGGGCTCCCCATGGTGACACACTAGGTCAAATGAATTGCTTAAATAAAAGTTCTTTTGGTTGGTTCTTTAATTCTAATAGCTCTAAGGGGGTCATTCTGTAAGGAGTGATATAAATGGGTCCAATACTTGGAATAACATCGGTAGAAAATTCAACATCCCGAACTGGAGGTAGTCTTGGTACATTAGGCAGGAAGACTTCATAGAAATTCTTCACCACTGGGATGTCATCAACAACAACCTCTAGATTTATATTGATTGTGTTTACAAACACATATTTATGAACTTTTCCCTTTAGAGAAAAATTCAATCTATTAGCTAAAAGGAACTTTAAAATAGCATATTTTACCGAGCACAATCTAACAGGATGTGGTTGCTAAACAACCAATCCATTCCCAAAATTATTCTCAAATGTTTTAAAGGGATACAAATTAAATATATCTTATAATTCATTTTAAACTTTAGTTAGTGGACATTGCAAGCACACAAAACTACATTTTACTAATTAGCTGAGGGTAGAGTAATAACTTAATCGAATGGTAAGGTAGTGACATCTACTTGGAGCGAATCCACCAAAGTCAATGAAATAAATGTGTTACTCCATAATTATATATTATAGAAAGTAATTTTCCAGCAAATAAACACTCACCCTGAATAAGTTTTGAGGAAGATGATGCTTCTTCTCAACTCATATGATAGACACACCCTCGAGTAGTAGGGTGTGCAATATCATTGTTGTTGACAACATCCTTATTGTCGGTAGTATCCTTCTCTAAAAATTTCCTGGTTTCAAACACACAAAACATATTCTGGTTTTTCTGGGACATTCAATTATCCTACATCTATCCTTTCCACAGTGAAAGCATCAAATGGTGCGTGTTTGGTTATGTCATGGATTCTAAGGTCTCTGATCTCACCCGTTTTGGGGTCCCAATCGATCTATGACAATCCCTTGTGGACGAGCATACAAACTTTGTTGTTGATGTTGTTTGCCTTTATTTTGTTGGTCTCAATTTTCTTGTTCAAAAGTATTATTTAGAGATAAAATTCCATAATTAAATGATAAGGTTGTGTTTGATTTCTACTTGAGGTCTTGCTGGTCTACCAATATCACCTCTATTTAGGCAACCCCGTTTCATGATCTCCATGTTTTTACATTTCTCCACCAGCACATGATATTGACGTATTTCTTAGGGTCCCACAAACTTCTTAATCTCATACATGAGCTCGCTTTCAAACCTCTCACACATGTACTCTTCATCTATTTGGTTACAAACATAGAAAAAAAATGTTTTTCCAAACTGAAACGTTGCTTCATACTCGAAAACTTTGAGACTTTCGTGATACAATTTCAAGAATCGAGCCTCCTTCTCAGCCCTAACACTCTTTGGAAAGTATTTGTCCAAGAACTTTGTTTTGAAAACTTATCAGGTAAGCTCTTCGTGGTTTCCTTCCATCATTTGTATTGCCCCTTGCCACTAGTATTCGACTTCATCGATTAACAAATAGGCAACATACTCCACCTTCGTGTAATCTAGGCAGTGGGGGATCTCAAAGATATTTTTGATCTCCTCTTGCTAGAGGTTAGCCTTGTCAGAGTCATGCACCCCTTTAAATTTTTGCGGATCTTGTCTACGAAATTCAGTCAGTCCTCTTGTTGCAACAATTACTTCCTCCGTCCAGCCCCTTTGCGCATTACTTTGAGCTTGGACTACAGCTTGATGTGCATGAACTGCAACATGTTGGGTAATTGCAACACCTTTGCATTCATGGCTTGGATTGCCTAAGTCATATCACTTCTTCTATGGGAGATTAATCGGTTTGTGCAACGAGCCATACTTCGTACACATTATCTAATTAGGATAATACTATGATCCAATTGCAACCTTAAAGATGCAAAGAGATATTTTATTCACACTATACAGTAGGTTCATGTCACATCGTAAGTCGTGCATTAGGGGGTTCGTAGGAAAGAGAGGTTGGTCAAATGACCACTTAATAACCAAATCTTTCCTTAGCAACAATCCTCTTAATACAACTTTTTACCATATTATCCTTACATTCTAATATGGGAATCTTAAAATTCTATATAGATGTTTAAAGAAACGTCTTTATTACAAAAATTTAGTTTATAATACAAAAATTAAGTAATTAAAAAATATTTATAATAATTATAAATTCAATTGACCTAATTAATAACATCATTAATCACAAGTAATCATTGTATGTTTTAAATCAAATCAATAAGCAACAATTCTATAGTATAGCAAAATAATACTTAATTATTTTATAATTTAAATTAATTTTTTTAAATTGTAGCAATAAATTGATAATGTCAAAAATTCACAAACAATGATTATATGATTTAAATTAAAAAATTGAAATCAATAGTAGTAAATTCACAACATTATAAAATCAATAGCAATTATTACATTGAATCAAATTAAATCAAAGTCATTTGAAATCATAATAAAATAAATACATAATATCATAAAATCATGATCAATTATTAAATTGAATCAAATTAAAATTATTTTCAAATCATAAAAAATTTAAGGCTATCATAATTGCAATTAATTGGAGGAAAGTTTTCCCTTTTCCTTTTAGGAAGAAAAATTAATTAATATTAAAAGAGGTCAAGTAAATATAGTTAATTTTCCTACAAATATATATATTTAATTTGTAACAACACATTTATTTAATTATTAAAAAAAAAAATTATTCGAAAGATAAAATAAAGTAAAAGCAATTATTCCTAACGGAAGGAAACTCACTCCCGAGTTTCTAGTGCATTTAAAAGTTGACGACAAAAGATTAAAAATAAATTTAGAAATATCGCGACAATTTTATTATTACAAAATTGTGTAGAAAAACTACATAAAAATTGCAAACCGGTAAATTGTATAACACTTTTGCATAGCTTTTAAAACTATTTGATCCAAATATAAATTACCTATTAAGGTAACTTCCACATAGAAGAATAACCCATACTAATGAGTAAAATAAATCTGCCACTAAGAAAACTCCCACGAAGATGCATACGTTATGACATGATGATATATTATCAAAAAACTGTATTCTCACACATGCCACTAAAAATCATGTCATATGCATTCAAAAAAATCACTTTTTAAAATCATCTTCTTATTCACTTAAAAGTTAGACCATATATCACACACCCTTATCATGAGAATCATATATTCACTTGATTTTAGATTCACCGTAAAAATTAAAACTTTAACATATATTGCAAGAAAATTCAAACTCCAACTCATATACATTAATAAAGTTAAAATTTTAATACAGATAACATATAAGTTCAAATTTTATTTCACATTCATCATAAAAATTTATATTTTACTTCATATTCATCATAAAATTTAAAAATTTATCACATATAACATAAAAATTCATACTTTACTTCATATGCATCATAAAAATTAAAACTTTATTACATATAACATAAAATTTCATACTTTACTTCATATTTATCATAAAAATTAAAACTCTATCATATATTGTTGAGATAAAATCTCTCTCAAATAATTTTAATGATAACAAAATTATTTAAGAGATTATGATTGTGGTTAATGACTAATATGTATTTTTGAGTGAATTGTTATAGGAATACATGTTAATCATTAATAAGATCAAAAGGAGAAAATTATGACTCAATTCATCAAGTGTTCAAAACTGGAGGATAGGATGAACCCTTGAGAGGATGACCTTCAAAGATGCATAATATTCATCTTCATTATAACCATGATTTTTATCTGGTACGAGGATAGAGGCCAGATTTATCTGGTACGAGGATGGGATGTACGAGATACAAGGATGGCCAGTACGAGGATAGTTAGTACGAGGATTGTTAGTACGAGGATGGCCAATACGATGTAAGAAGATGGAACTATAGTCAACATCATTCTCAAAAGTTGAAAACAACTTAGCACTTCAACTTACAAAAGGCTGCAACCCATAAAAGTAAAAAATACAGCCTTACATGTCTTGAAGAATGAAAAGAGAAAAGAACATCTCATGACCAAGTACCTAGGAGGTTTGAATTTCCTGCACGATGATGGACTGCATCTGTCCAAGGACAGCTGGATGGCAATTTAGTAATTAGGATCGAAGACCTTGGACTTTTTGATCAAGTTGCCCAACGGTCATAAGATTTTGCCATATGGAAAGAGCACCACAAGGATAGTCAGTACGAGGATAGTCAATACGAGGATGACCAATATGATGTAAGAAGATGGATCTATAGTCAACATCATTCTCAAAAGTTGAAAACAACCTAGCACTTCAACTTACAAAAGGTTGTTGCCCACAAAAGTAAAAAATAGAGCCTTGTCTTGAAGAATGAAAAGAGAAAAGGATATCTCATGACCAAGTACCTAGGAGGTTTGAATTTCCTGCACGAGGATGGACTGTATCTATCAAAGGAAAACTAGATGACAATTTTGTAATTAGGATCAAAGACCTTGAACTTTTTGATCAAGTCCCCCAATTGTCATAAGATTTTGCCACATGGAAAGAGCACCACAAGATCTTTATAAAAGGCAAGGAGCTCTCCATTATCAAATACACAACAACATTGCATAAAAAGATCATGAATCTCAAAGCTATCAAGAGCAATATACATCCTCTCTTTATACTTTCTATAATCCTTCACTAGATCTTTGAAATATCTTTTTAGAAAGTGTTTAAGCAAAGAGAAACAATCATACACATATCATTTTGTAATTTCCACGTGAGTTTCAGTTGGAAATAATTGGAACTTGTAAGAAACAAGATTGTAAGCTTGGTGAGGCTCAAGAATTCACAAAGTGTAATCAACCCTTGTGAGAAGTTAATCAGTTTGATCATTAGTAAAAAATCACAAGTGTGTGAGGATTGGACGTAGCCTTCATTAGGTGAACCAATATAAAAGTTGTTTATGTCACTTCCTATTCCCTCTCCCTTTCTAGTCAGCTTAAAATTCAAATGTTTAAATTCCTATCGTCGCAATTTGCATCCTCCCTTAGAGGATAGCTTTTCAAAACACGTGAAAAACCATTTTTAAGTACAAAATCCTTATTCAACCTCTTTTCTAGTGATATTTAGCTACATCAATTGGTATCAATGCAAGGGTCTCTAGAAAATTACATCTAATAGTGTAAGAGAAAAAGATCCAAAAGGAAAAATGTCAAAAGCTAAGTATATTCTTGAAGGAGGATCATCCAACCGACCTCCCTATTTTGATGGCATATATTACTACCACTGGAAAGGTAAGATGAAACTATTTCTCATATCACAAGATAACAACATGTGGTTTGTGGTTGAAAACGGGGATCACGTCATCAAAACCAACAACACAAACGCAACCTCCGACGAGAAACCTCAAGCATAGTGGACGACATATGAAAATGCTAAGGTACTCCTAAGCTTTAAAGCTCATTTATTTCTAACGTGTTCTTTTAGCAGGGAAGAATATGATAGAGTTGAAGAATGCAAAAATGCTAAGGAACTCTGGGACACTCTAAGGATCCATCATGAATAATCAAGCCATGTAAAAGAAGCGAGGATTGACATGGGAGTAAGAGATTTCAAACTATTCAAAATGAAGGAGGAAGAAACCATTGATGAAATGTTCTCAAGGTTAACAATCATACTAAACAACTTGAGATCTCTTGGAAATGTATACTCCGTTCAAGAGAGGATAAGAAAAATCCAAAGGAGTTTACCAAAAGAATGGAGACTAATAGTGACTGCCATCACAGAAGCAAGATACTTGGTGAACATGAAATTAGAAGATCTGGTTGGAACTCTAAGAGCTCATGAACCATTGTTGCTGGCAGACAAACCAAGCAAAAAGGAAAGAATGATTACTCTAAAAACCAACCAAATAGAAAGGTCATCCTCAAAGAAGACTAAAGATATCATAAAAAAGGAAAGCTCAGAGTATCCTCTATTTGAGGAAAAGGATGAACTCACTCTGATTTCCAGAAGAATTCAGAGGATGATAAATCAAAGAGGACATGATAAAAGATTTCCTCAAAAAGAAAAAATTGACAAAAGTAAGATAATTTGTTTTGGATGCAACAAGATGTGACACTACAAAACTGAGTGTCCTCTAAACAAAAGAAACTCAAGTAGATTTGCTTACAAAAATAAATCTATGATGATTACTTGGGATGATAGTGACGAGTCATCTTTTGGGCAAGAGAAGGAAGAAGAGGTCAACCTCTGTCTCATGGCAAAGTTAGAAACAAAAAAGGTAAGCATTTCAGAACTATGTCCTACTTGTGAAAAGTTAGAAATTGAATTTGACAATCTTTTAAATGACTCAAATACTTTATCTCATAAATGAGGTTTTCTCGAAAATCAACTTTATAAAATAAAGAAACACAATGAGCAACTTCAAGCTAAGAATGAGAAATATGAAAAAATCATTATGGAGTTACAGCTGTCTCATGAGAAATTATCTGAGCAACAAACACTTTTAAGCAAATAGAACGTCATAATCATCCTCCAGAAGAGGATGCTGAAAAGGAAATCTTGAAAACAGAGGTTGAAGAACTAAAAAATGATATTACCAACTTTGTTAAATCTACTGAAACATTTTAGAAGATAATGAGATCTCAATCTGGAGTCTTTGACAAAGCTAGTATTGGATTTAGAAGTTCTCAAAAACAAAAATTGTATGAAAATTTTTTCTTGCCTAAAAAACAAGAGGATAGGCCAAAATGCATTTGTTGCAAAAATATTGGGCATACTTTCAAAAATTGTCATGCTAAGAAGAAATTTGACAACATAAAGAAAAAATGTTCATTAAACATAGGCTTCATGATTCTATTTGTTATCACAAAAAGAAAATTCTCACAAGAGGAAAAACTAACCAACAAGGACCCAATGTTATATGGGTACCTAAGTTACTTCTAAACTCTAACACATATTCATCCTCTAATCAACAAAAGAAAACCTTGGTATTTGGACAGTGGCTGCTCAAGGCATATGAAGAGATAAGCACTGTTTTATTTCCTTGGAGATAAAATATGGAGGATCAATCACGTTTGGTAACAATGATAAAGCTCAAATAAAAGGTACATGTATTATTGGTAAAAATAATTCTGCTAAAATTGAAAATGTTCAGTATATGGATGGTTTAAAACATAACTTGCTAAGTATTAGTCAATTATGTGATAGTGGATTTGAAGTTATTTTTAAGTCTACTCTATGCGAGGTTAAACATTTATTCTCGGGTAGAGTTTTCTTTTCTCGTTTTAGAAAAAAAAAATTATATGAACTTTATCTGAATGATTTACCCACTGAATCTGGTTTTGTTTCCATTAATAAAGATAAATGAATTTAGCACAAACGAGCTGATCGCACAAGCTTAAATACTATTTCTAAATTAGCTAAATTAGAATTAGTAAAAGATCTTCCAAAAATTAATTTTGAGAAAGATAAAGTATGTGAAGCTTGTGTCAAAGGAAAACAAGTTAAAAGTAGTTTTCACTCTTAAAACATCGTTTCAACAAATCATCCTCTTGAACTTATTCACATTGACCTCTTTGGTCCTATCAAAACTCCAAGTCTCAGTGAAAATAGATATGGTTTTGTAATTGATGATGATTTCTCTCGTTTTACTTAGGTTTTATTTTTAAAACATAAAGATAAAGCTTTTGAGGCATTCCACCATTTTTACAAAAAGATTCAAAATGAAAAAGGATTAAAAATTGTCTCGGTAAGAAGTGACCATAGAGGGGAATTTGAAAATAATTCATTTAAAAATCTTTTTGAAAAAAATGGTATTTCTCACAATTTTTCTTGTCCAAGAACTAAGAGCGGAGCTTGAATGAAAATGTTGGGGAGGCCAAATTTTTAAAATTTTAATGGATAAGTAAAAACATATAATATAGTATTGTATATAAAAAATTGAAGTTGTAAATTTATAAAAATATATTGATGATCAAACTCTTAACCTTATAAGATATAGCTAATAAATCAAAATTTGTTTGACAATTTTTATAATTAAAAATTAGTTTCTATAACTCTTTTTTTTTCAAACACTAAAATTTTATAATTTAATTATTATTTTTTGTCAATGTAAATTTTTTTACACTGTCAGCAAATTTCAATTATCCATAAATGTAATTTTAAAAATAATTATAATAAAAGTCAAATTATTTTATTAATGTGACGGTTATAATTAATTAACAATGTAAAATATCTTTACATTGTCGATGCATACAAATTAAATCCAAATATTTAACTATTAATATAATTTTCTTAACTACAAGGACAAAAATAATATATATATATATATAATTATTAAAATATATTTAAATACAACACATTGTTTAAAATATCAATATTGACATAGTGTTAATAAAAAATAAGGCTTTGATTCGAGTTTTATGCTATTTATTTCAAAATTAAGTGAAATTATATCTCAAATCAATAAAGGTTGAATTTATTGGTTTAGTTCAATTTGGATTCAAACTCATCAAAAAATATGAATGTAATTTAATTAGTTTTGATTAAATTTTTGGGATCATATAATCATTGATTTGATTTTTATATCTCTATATAAAATTCACAACTCATATACTTGGAATTTAGGTTGAAAAAATTTATTTTATTTTATAATTATAGTAGCTATTTTTGTAATTTTTATATAAACAATTTCCTTCAATTTTTTTATAAACAATTTCCTCTGATTTTTTTATAATAGACATTTAAGTTATAATTTAGTCAATAAAAATTGATGTATTTGATCCATAATATGGATCAAATTTATCAATTTTATTGATCAAATTATAACTCAAATGCATCTTATAAAAAAAGAGTAATGTTATTGGAACACAAAATTTAACACAAAATATAACACAAATACAATTCTGTGTAAAATAAAGAGGATCACATTATGTATTTGTATTCCAATATATATTATTATATTTGTGTCTCATTTTATGTCAAATTATATTTCAATAATATTATTCAAAAATAAAATAAAAATAGCAGTATTTTTTAAAAAATTATTGGGGACTTTGGGGTGGTCGTGACAATCCTATGTTTCCGTGAAGATCCGTCAATGCATATGTTTATGCTTATTTTTTAGGTCCGAGTCTAGTCTTGATAGAAATATGGTACGACCGATTAACGTACTTAAAAGTCTAATTTCATTTTAACATATTTGAATAAATAATCAAATATATATCTAAATTGATTAATGAATAAATATGTCAATGAAATTTTGTTTTATTTCAATATTTAACATGATATTTTAAAGAATATGAATTTATATACATCGTACTTCGATTCTATTTAATAATGATATATTTAAATATGTCAAAAACTAAAAAAAATACTAATATATATAAATTACTAAAAATTGAATATTTGACAAAAATATCAAAATTTAATATAATAATTATAATAATAAAAAAATATCATTTATATTTTTTAAATAAATCTAAAAAACTTATTATGGTACATATAGGCGGTCCTTTTTAACTAAATATGCATTATTGTACAAATTTTTTCACATAAAAATTATTTCTCAAATATAATTCACCGGTGGGTACATACTCTCCAATGCAATGCAAAATATGCACGTTTCTTTGTTACAATTGATAATTGTTGTTTTTTTAGGAAAAATAATTGTTACCATAAAAAAAATGATTTACACAAATTTGTATGATTAATCTTAACTTTTTTTATCGTAACATTCATATCCATTTTTATAAATGATTGTGTTTACATTATAAAAATGAAAAATTAGCATAAGTTAAAATTTAGCACGAGTGACCTATATGACAGAACTAAATTTCCAGTGTCAATAATACATTTAATTATTTATAATTAAAAGAAAAATAAAAGTAAAATATAAAATTATATAAACGTTTTATAAAAAATAATTGAATTATAATTCAATCATTTCTTATAAAAAAGAAATAATAAAATAATATAATTAATTATATTATAAGAAAATGATAAACAATTTTATCAAATATAACAAAATAATTGGATTTTATATGTAATCGATAACACTTTAAAATATTTTTATATTATCATCTAATGAGAAGCAATGATTTTGTCATGTCACGCTAATAATTTCAAAATTGATGTTTTTTTGATGTTGTTTTTATTTGCGAAAACATTATTATATGTGATTTATTATATAAAGAATTTCATTGTTTATGTGTGAAAAATCTCATATCATAAATTTTTTATCCATCGTTCTTTACATAAAATTAAATTATAATATAAAAATATATGATATCTTTAAAATAAAAAGAAAATCAAAATATATTATAAACTAAAGAATAATTATATAATCTAATGATATATTATTCTAAATCTTTAATATATTTGAATAAAAATATAAATCTAAATAAAATATTCTAAATCTTTTTAAATATATTAGTTTCAACTCACCTCCTCGACTCAATATAAGATTCGTATTTTGTTTTTTTTTGTTCTACAAATAAGAATCATTGGCGCCAAGCGTGTGGGAATGCTAGACGTTTGATAAAGAAGCGATCCCATTGAAGCGGGCTAATCCTACCAAAAAGTAGTCATTGTAAAAGTCAATCCAAGATGCCTCATCATCTCCAGGAACTCGAAAAGGTATATGCTTGTTGATGCTCCAATAGGTGAAGTATATGCTTATTTATGGTCTATCTTAAATGCTTTCATTTTGTTTGCAGCTTGTTTTGATCTTCTAATCTGATGGCGAATATAACATGTTAAAATGTCTAAATGGTTTTTTTTTTTCTCATTCTTTTAGCCAAAGAAAGCGAATCATAGGGAATTGAATCCATATCTAAAGAATGACGGAAGTGGTTACCCAGAAGAAAGTGACGGAGTTAAAGTTGCTGCAAACCAATTTCTTTCCTCTTCCCTTGTTGGGGATGGAGGAGCAAGTTGGAGACTTAAAGCTTTAAAGCGTGCACAAGAGCAAGCAGCTCGAGAAGGACGAAGCTTTGGAAAGGTTTTATGCCCTTGCTTTTTAGATATTCTTTGTTTCTATTTTTGTAATAGATTTCATCTGTCTATCCTATAAATTTTTTTTTGATATTATTCTGTTTGGACATGAAGATTTTTGTTTGGAAGAGTAAAGGGAAGAGAAACCATATTTATTTTTGCACAAAATATTAGTGTAGTTATTTATTAGTTAGAGAAATGTTTATGGTAGAGGGAAGGATCATTCTGAATTGTTAGCATTTGAAACTGAGTATTTTATGTTGTAGAATGGTGAAAGATGAAACCCTTGTAAGGGTAATTCTCTCCTGTTGTTCATTTTATTTTGTTCTCCAATAACAGATTCATTCTCGTGCTTTCCATTTACTTAAGGTTCAGTGGTTCTTAACATTCATTATATGGATATGTACAGGTTGTGGGAGAAAGGCGGGGATCTCTCGGTGAGTTGACTGCATCTGTTGCATCGAAAGCAGCTGCCCCAGCTCGGGCTCATCTAAGTGCTATAAAAAGTAGACAGAGAGGGGTAACTGAAGAAAATTCACAAGATTCTGATAAGACTATCCGAAGGGATTCTAAAATGGTAATTTCGAGAACAGATAGAAAACTATTGCATATGTTTTTCTATGTTTTCTAGAAGACTTCTATTTTGAATAAATTGTTATGGGTGTTAATCTAATTTTTCTGAAATTATGAAGCATACTCTGTTGCACTTCACTGAATTTTGATAATGAAACTCTGGCAGGACTACATAAAAAATGCCTCTCTTCGGCACCATGAAATGAAAGTACCTAAAGTTCAAGATGCTTTATCTTGGGGAAAACAGCACAAAAGCCAGTTTTTTGGTGCTGAGGGTGCTGAGATAATCTCTGCTGCAGCATCTAGCTTAAATAAATTCGCTAATGATGGAAGCTTTATGCGTGAGTTAGTAAGGAGTGTGGCAATTTTGATGGCTCTGTTTTGGAAATTTTTGAAGCCGAAAAGGTTTCTTCAGATGTAAACACAACTGGTGAAAGAAATGTAGTAGTGAAGAATAGGATGAGTGCAAACCAGTTGGCAGCAAAGGCTATGCAACTTCGTTTGAAAGGAAAGAATGAAGAAGCTGAGAAACTGTTGGTAAGGCCATAAGAGGAGAGACTTCGCGCTCTTTTCTAGATTGTCTATCTCTCAATATATTGTCTACAAAAGGCATATCCTTCAAGATTCATGATTATTTTGATTCAATTGTATGCTTTTTGTTCTTGTTTTGGTGGGCAGGAAGAAGCAAAGGTATTAAATACAAAGGAGGGAAATGAAGAAGATCATACAACTAGATCAAGAACCGATGGAAGTTCTAGAAGGTATTTTTCTATCTTGAATTTTGTGTATTGAAGCAAAACATAGTCCGACTTATTGTCTTTGATTTGTTTGCTTATATTTCTTTGTAAACTCATAAACATGATTGATGTGTTGCATCAAATGTATTGATTTCTACGAGTTTATGCATTCTTAACTTATGATTTTGACAATGACATTTTACTTTATTTAAGGTATGCTATGCAGAGGATATCTGCTGAACAAAAGAAAGGAGAGGATGATGCTGATATGCATCTTGCTTGTAATATATTGCACAACAAGCAATTTAAGGTTTCTACGCAGGCAGATGATGAATACGACTTTGAAGATGGTCAAAACAGAAAGAGGAGAAAGAAGCCAAGAGGTGATGACTCCAGGAATATTAAAAAACAGATGAATGCAAATCGATTCTTGACCCAGAAAGAACGTTGCCTCTTTTGTTTAGAGAATCCAAATCGACCAATGCATCTTGTTGTGTCCATCGCAAATTTCACATATCTTATGTTACCACAGTGGCAACCTGTGGTGCCTGGTCATTGTTGTATTCTACCCATCCCGGTGAGTTTAATTTCTACCATTAGTGTTTTTTTAACAGTTGAAAGAAGCATGAGCTTGTTGTTTATTATTGAACACAATCCCTATAATATAAGTGAATAAATTCATTGGTTGATGATTTTTCTTATAGAAAATGATGTTATTTTACAAAAGATTCAACATCTAAAGATTTATTTTCTATAACCAGAATATTTACAAATAAATGGTAAAGATTGCATGTCAACTTTATGTTATTGCATGTTTGGAAGTAACCTGAAGTTGTAATGTTGTATAAATGTGATATGAATTTAAAGTGGATGAACTAGTTTTTTAGTCAGAACAGAACTTCATTATATTTCATTCACTGACTCATACATTTGCAACTTTTATTTATCGTTAATATGGCAGCATGAATCAGCTACAAGAACCGTGGATGATAATGTGTGGGTAGAAATTCGAAACTTCAAGAAATGCCTTATTATGATGTTTGCAAAGCAAGATAAGGAAGTAGTATTTCTTGAAACTGTGATGGAATTGGCACAACAACGGCACCATTGTATGGTTGAGTGCATTCCTTTACCCCAAGATATTGCTAAAGAGGCTCCTTTATACTTTAAGAAGGTAAGATATCAAAATGCTTGTTAGATTGTGTTATGCGAAGGGGTATGATTATGCTTGTGTGAATAATTGAAATGTATATAATTGTGTACACTTTAGGTTTGATGACTTGAATTGTGTGAATCATGCTTGTGGAAAGATGCTGGATTTATGTATTTTTCGGGTGTAGTTCCATTCAACTTATAAGTTTTTTTGCACAACCCTTATTTTATATGTTTTTCGGATGGGTGTGACACATGTGAGTAAAACTTAAAAGCAAACCTCCAGAATCTAAACATGTTTGTTAAAATGATGCTTGCTTGTTGATTGCACTTTTCGTTCTACTCACCGTCCGTTTTAAATTGACTTCAATCGCAGGCAATTGATGAAGCAGAAGATGAGTGGAGCCAACACAACGCAAAAAAACTCATTGATACGAGTCAAAAGGGTTTGTGCAATTCAATTCCGAAGCACTTCCCATATTTTCATGTAGAATTTGGTCTAAACAAAGGTTTTCTTCATGTTATCGACGACGAAAAAGAGTTTAAGAGTAGTCTTGGGTTGAATATCATTAGAGGCATGCTTCATTTGGCCGAGAAAGACATGCATAGACGTCGAAGATACGAGACAGTGGATGTACAAAAGCAAGCTGTTGCTAGCTTTTCTAGAGAGTGGGAACAATTTGACTGGACAAAGCAGCTACATAAAACATCTTAACATATTTTGTTAGAAAAATTAGTTGCTTTTTGTTCAAGGATGTCGTTGGGACAACATTGCAATGGTAAATTTTTATTGTAAATTGTTGTAATATAGACTAAACGTTAGTAGCTGGGTGCTGAAAAATAGCCTTAGAACATTAATTCACTGAGAATTTTTGTCTTTATTTATAATAGTTTTTTTTTCAACCGTATTAATTTTTTTTCATTAATTTATCTCCTATTGATTTATATATATATTTATATATAAAATAACTTGCATTCCATCTTTATATCCATTATGTTATTTAATTTAAATTCTTTACGATTTAATTTTATTTTACTTATATGTTTTTGTTTAAGCAACTCAAATAATTTTAGAAATGACAAAACACAATCTAAACCTCTCTTCTTGTGTTTTTCAGCACATTCAATTGATATTAGAGTTCAGTCACTTGATTGATAATTTTACCATGTAAAAGTAAAAATTCTTTACTGTTGCAAATACTTTTGAAATGGTTTGAATCAGTGTATTTTTTTGTTTCAATCCTATTTTTAACTTCTTTTGAAATTCTTTTTGTAATACTTTTTTTAAAATGACAAAAACTAATTATTGAAGATTGAAATATCTTTATGCAATTGATATGTAGTAACACTTCATTGATATGTTGAGTAGTAAAATAGAATATTTGTATTGAGATGAATGAATGCTCATAGATAAAGAATAGAAATGAGAAATGATTAAATTAAGATTAATTTTATTTCAACTAAGATTGATCTTGAGTTAATTAAAACTAAATGTATGACGTAAAATTTTAAAAAATTCAAAATTCAAACATTATTTTTTATAATTGATATTGCTACTTTATATATCGATCTACTGTTACAAGAAAACAACTATGACCAACGATTTGTTTGTAAAGTGTGTCATCCCCCTACTGCTTGATTACAGTTTTTCTTATTGAACCTTTTCAATATTTCTGGTATATGCTTTATTTGAAGAGGTATTATTCCTAGATTGGTGTACTCAATTTCCATTCCTAGGAAATAACATAGCCTGCCCAAATTTGTCATTTCAAATTGAACTTTCATTCTATTCTTGAATGCTTCAATTTCTAGCTCATCACTACCAGTCACAAAGTCACCAAACTCAATAGTACACTTGGAAAAACCTTGTTGTATGAGGAATGAGTTCAACTTTTTGTTCCAAGCCCTTGGATCTTCTATTAAGCCATATAATGTTTTTCTAAGCCTGCACACTAGTCATTCTCTCTCTGTCTTCATAAGGCCTAAAGGTTGTTTTAGTAAACTTTCTCATCAAGAGGACCATTTAAGAAGGTTGACTTGACATCCATATGGAATGGATGCCACCCCTTTGTGCTTGCAATTGCTATCACTATTCTGATGGTTTCCATCCTTGCAATAGGTGCATAGACCTCAGTGTAATCTATTCCTGCCTTTTGAAGAAAACCCTTTTCTAGAAGTCTTGCCTTATATTTTGCAATAGAACCATTTGATTTCCTTTTCACTTTGAAAATCCATTTGTAATCAATTGGTCTTTTTCTAGGTGGTAAGTAAACCATCTCCCAAGCTTCTATACCTCAGTGTCAATGGCTTGTTCCCAGTTCAATGGTTAAGCATCTGCCATGAAAGAAAAATGGACCAACTCTTCATCTTCACCTATATTGTTGTCTAAGTACACCATATGATCATTTAGTCTGACTAATGATGTTATCTCCCTTTGTGACCTTCTCACATTCCTGTTAGTTTCAACATTTGAATCAACCACATCACTTTGATCATCATCAAGTAGAAAAGATGCACCTGGACTAGAATTAACACTCTTATTCATCCAGTTACAATTTGTTGATTCATCAATCACCATATTTCTGCTGATCACAAGCTTGTTCAAACTAGGATTGTAAAGTATATAAGCTTTAGTTGGGTGGTAGCCAACCAACATCATGAGCTCACTTTTGTTATCTAGTTTTTTTTTTCTCATCTGAAATGTTTTTTTAACACAGGGATTAAAAAATCCTCAAGTGTTTCACACTTGGTTTGTAGCTTGACCAAACCTCATCAGGAGTGACTAGCTTCAATCTCTTTGTGAGGCATTTGTTTAGAACATATGCAACAATATATACTACCTCTCCCCAATAACAACTAGGATAATTTTTCCTTTCAACATACAATTGACCATGTTTAATAAAGTCCTATTCATCCTTTATGAAAGTCCATTGTGTTGGGAGTTATATGGGGTAGTCACCTCATGGTGAATCCCTTTCTCTTCACAAAGTAGTTCAAGTTCCTTAGAATTGTACCCCCCCTCTCCATCATTTCTAAGAAATTTATTACTCTTCCCACTTTGTCTCTCAAGTATAGCACAAAATTTCTTAAAGATTAGCAAAACTTCTCTTTTTAGTAAATACAACCATAACTTTTTAGTAAATTCATAAACAAAGGTTACAAAATACATATTGTTGCCAAGGAAAAGTGTCTCAAATGGGCCATAAACATCTGAGTGGACCACATCAAGAGGGGAAATTGCTCTTGATTGCCATTCTCTTTAAATGTATTTCTTGGTTGTTTGCTCAATAAGCAAACTTCCCAAAATTTGTTAGGTGATGACATCATTGGGAGGCCAAACACCATCACCGTACTACCTAATTGGTGCAAGCGTTTGAAGTTCAGGTGACCATAACTATGGTGCGACAACCATCTTTCATCTTCAATGACTATTATATAGAGTCACATTCAAATTCCACCTTGAATGTTCTATTCTTGGACAATGGGGCTTTCAATACCAATCTGTTCTTTGAGTCAAGAACTTCAATGAACTTGTGTTTCATGTTCATTGTAAATCCTTTTTCAAGGAGTCGTCCAAGGCTCAACAAATTTCTCTTCGTTGATGGAGCATACATGACATTTGACACAAATACATGTTTTCCATTTATCATCATTATCATTATCATTCTCATTCCTTCAACATTGATTGTGTTATTGTCTGCAAACCTGATTCTGCTATTCACACCCTCATTAAAGTCAATCAACCAATCCTTGTGACCAGTCATTTGGTTTGAAAAACCTGTTAAGATACCAAGTTCTTGAATTATCAATGTTTGAGTTTGTAGTTACAATCAACACCACCTCATCTGAATCTGAACCATCATCGGGTGCTATGTGGGCTTAATCATCGTTCTTTTCCCTTTCTAATTTGTTGCTTCTGCACTCATTCAACAGAATGTCCTATCTTTTGGCAGTAGTAGCATTGAATTTTACTTTTACCAAATTTCTTCATGCCACCTCATTGATGATTGGAGCCACATTTCTTTGATGAATTCTCTTCTTGATCTTGATCCTACTTCTTCCCTTTGTAATTACCACTACCATTTCCTTTGTAACTGTAAGACGCTAAATTTTCTAAAATTTAATTTGTACAATTTTAGTATTTTTGCTTAGCTTATTAACTCAATTTTTATTTTATGAATTAAGTTTCAAAAATATATTTAGTTAGAGTTAATAATATGTTTGAAATATATATATTTAAAGATTCGATTAAAATTATTTATTAGAAAATAATTAAATTAAGATATATAATATTTATTATCGAATTTTTTTTTTAAGATATCACAGATTGAGTTGCGATAAATTTATTTGTCAATTGAGTTGCGATGACAATATATATTTTTATTAAATTAGATTAAAAAGTGAGTGACGTGGTGTGTTTAAGAATAATTAGATCTTGTAATGATTATTTTAGAAAAAAACTTAAATATTTAATTATAATTTTTTTTAAGTAAAAAAAAAAGAAGAAGCTCTTTTTAGAGCCATAAGCAGAGACACTTCCTCTTATCACTCATTCCATCCTTTTCTTCTCCCTTGAAGCAAAAAACTAAAAGAAAAAAAATCACAGTGTTGGTGTTTTGACCAAGAACACAAATCACCATTTTCCTCATTGATTCAAACTTTATTTGAAGAAGACAAATATGTCCTCTCTACTAGGGGAATCTATTGTACCATTTTGTTTGAGGTAATAAAATTTCCTTCTTTCATTTTCTTGCAATATCATGGGCATGCGGGAAAAGAATTGGATTTTTAGTTACAATCTATTTGTATCGTGTTCATGTTGTAATGAAAAAAATGAAATCAGCAAAAACCCCTCTTTTTCCTCTCTGAATAGTGTGTTATAGATGATCTTTTTCCTTTATTTTCACATGGTTTCACTTGATGTTGTATGAGAGACTTGAAAAAAAAAAATCCTCTATTTATTGGAAAAAAGAAATATTTATGTGGTTAGCTTTTTAAACATCGAAAAAGAATTGAGACCGTTGATACCGATTTAGCGGTGAGAGAACTCTGAAATATTAATATTATTGTTGTGATTAAAGAAAAATGATTTTTTTTTGTTTATTTATGCCTTTCTAAAAGTAGTTGTTATGATTGATAATCAAGAATGTATACATATCAAATATTTGAACTTGTGTTTTAAGTAAAATTAGTGAATTGTGATTTTTAAGTTTTTATATGTATACTTTCCATTTTCAGTGGAAAAGTTCGCATGCTTTTAATTAAACTTTCAAATTTATTAGGTAAATGTTAAAGTTTTGAGTTAGAATTTAATTTTTAAGATTCCAAATTACATGAATTAAAATACAAACTTAATTGAAACAATATATTTTTTTGAGTAGAATGAAACTATTTCATAGAATTAGAATTTTGAAACTAGAAAAAAATTATTTATTGATATATTTTTTGGTGATTATGTTGTTATGAGGTAAATACTTTTGATTGAACACTTAGTCTTTAAAAACGTATTAGATCAAAATTGTAGTTATTTGAAACAAAAATATGAGTCATGGTAAATTTGAGAAAATTTTGATTGTGTGAAAAATTTTGAGAAAGAGAATATAAGAAGTTTTGAATGATTGTTAATGAATTCTCTGAAAAATTTGAACGAAGTTGATTTAAAAAATATGTTTTTATATGTATAAAGTGTATAATGTGAATAATAATACTATTAATCCTTACACGTTGTAAACTCTTTTAGTAGAATATACTCTAAGGAGATTAGGAGTAAGAAAGGGATTGTAAGGTAGTTAAAGTCTCATTGACTAATTTGACAAAATCAAACACTATTTGATTAAATTAATTGGTATGAACGATATTTTTGTTTTGTTTGATTGTGGCAGTAATAGTTGTTGAAAAAGCTATAATTGAGGTCAGGGCTCCTTTGAATTTTTAGTTTGCACATAGCGACCATATATGTGTGATTGATATGTGAATATGTGATGATTAATATTGACGTGACTATACATTCATGATTGATAATATGAGTTGCTACATGTTATCAATTTTTTTTTATGATAATATGTTTTCAATATGCTATGTGAAAAGTATGAAAAAAATATTAGTGTGTAATAAGTATTAAAAGGGGAGTCTTTTAATAGACTTTTAATTGTTGAGAAAATGTCAAAGTATGCTTATGCATTTCATAGTTAGTGGTGGTTGTGATAAATCACAGTGTCAACAGTGACCCAAATGGGACATGGGATGATTCTGTTAATTGATTGGTCTATCTTATCTTTACGAGGATTTTGAGTCGTATAGGTGTGTGATAGACTGCACTCATTTAAATCGTGCTGATAGATGGCACATTGGTAATTAGTATTGGTTTGTGAGAGACAGTACATTTATGATTTATGTTCCTTTGTGAGGGTTTGGAAATTCCAGAATCAAGTGCACTGACATATAAGCATTACATTAGAGTGTTTGACACATAAATCATGTTTGTTATGATATGTTATATGTATATGCATGCTCTGTTTTTGTTTGTTATCATATCATAACTGCTAAGTGTTTATTGTTTGTCTTCATGACATAATTGTTAAATGTTAATTGTTAATTTCAGTTGGTGACCTTTTACATTATTGTAGAAATTGGGATTTGCCCATAGATGGTACCTGAGTTTGCCTTATCGACTGTTGCGTTGACGACAAAAACGTTGTTATATTTCCCAAAATGGTATTTGCCGACTGCTTGGATATATGACCTCATCTCAAGCAGGGCTACAGATATAGAGATAGTGGTGAGGACAAGTAGGAGGGCTGAGGTAGTGAACTGTTTTGAGATTCTAGTACCGTCGAAGCTACCTATCTTGTGGGTGGACCTGACCTCTAAGGAGACTGATCTCTTTATGACTGATGAGGAGTAGGAAGTTACTTTGAGGAGAGATATTGCGTAAGAAGGAACTTGTGCAGTATGTGGAGGTCACCCTTGTTATTGTAGTTGTTAATGGATCATTAGATTAGTTTTTGTTGTTGTATAGAGTCTTAATGTTTTTCTTTTGGTGGTTGTACTTATTTTGTTTGGGATAGCTGTATCTATGACATAACTTGACAATTGACTTTTTAGTGGGTCCATATTCCATTTTTTTGACTTGACAATGAGAGGATATCATTGTTGAGACAAAATCTTAATTTAATGTTTTGATGAAAACAAACAAAAAGTTAATTAAGAATGTTAATTATGATTCTAAATGTTATATTAATTTAACTCGTACTTTTGAGTGAATTTAATCAAGCAAAGCAAAGAAAACAACAACAAGAACATTAAAATATAGAAAGATCTCCAGCTTCAAAAAAGTTCATCACAACATGTTGATCAAACTTTTTCTACCTCTTTAACGAAGAGTCTGCCCTGAAAATTTATTCATATCTAATCAGTATATGGCAAGGAACAAGTAAGATTCATCTAAGCTCAAAAATGTTATCTGATCTCTAAACTAAAAGGACTCAAAGTCAGACAAAAATCAAGATGGTTTGAAAAATCCAAAAATCAACTGTCAAGAAAGTTCGATCAACCTTGACATATGACAAGACAATTGCAAAAGACATCCAGAATGATTAAAACGGGAACTCCAGATTGATTATTGAAGCTCAAGAAAGTTCAAACTAACAAACCCAGATCGTTAATCAATCTCCGTTTTTCTGCATAATTACAACAGCTATGCATTCTCTTATGCAATGGCTTATAATAATTCTTGTCCAAACTCCTCTGGCCACATTCAAGACTCAAGATTGAGATTGTACCATCCAAGATCGATGAAGAAACATGAAAGGCTTTTTCAAAAAAGGACAGAACTGCTTTAAATGCTAAACTAGAAAAGTCAAAAAGCAGTTTTCAAAGAAGGATTATTTTTATTATGAAATATTGGTTCAGTCAAAATACAGAGCACCTCCAACAGCTCTTTTGTACCTTCATTCAGTACTTCTAAAGCTTATAAATAGAAGGCCAATATCCAGAATCAAGGCAAGAAATCCAAGTGCTGAAAAAATCCATAAATCAATCACATACATACTTGAAATTCTGATTTTTCGCAAAACAGAGGATGTTCTACATTCTGATATTTCGCAAATAGAGGCTGATCTATATTATTATATTAGATTGCACAATTATCATTAGATCCTTTGTAAAGATTCAATTCTCAAACAAGAGTTGAGAAATATCAGATTCTGTCAAAAACAATCCAATTGTAAAAACTCAAACTATAAGAGTTTCTTTATAGTTTGTTTAGAGTAAATTGAATCCTATCAAAATTAGATAGGTGTTGTTATTGCTTTTTGGGTTGAAAGTAATAGAGATTGAAACAGATAAAGGTTGATCTAAACTACGTGTTGTAAGATCAAGAAGGTTCTTTGTTTTAAACACTTAGTGGAAAATATCACAGTGTGAGGACTAGACGTAATCCAAGTTGGGTGAACCAGGATATAACTTTGTGTGGTATTCTCTATCCTATCTCTTTATTTGTTAAACTTAATTGATTAACTAAGATAAAGCACAAATTGATTTTCTGTTTTAAGCTAATCAAGGAACGTTCTCTATTTTATAATAAAAACCAAGAACGTTCTCCGTTTTCTGTTTTCATAACCAAGAATCAATCTTGAGTTATTTTCTTAAGTTTTTAACAGGAATTTTTAAAAGGTGCATTTACAATTCAAATCCCCCTTTCTTGTAAATCGACATTGTTACTTCAATCATACTTAGAGCAGTATTTTTGTGCAGGTGTCTGTCGAGAATACCCTAAGAGTATGAGCGATCTCTGATAGATCTCATAGTCCCGATGTATTTTCTACTTGTATACTTTGGATTATTGTCCCAAAAACTATCTTAGCTTGTTTGTATATATAATGTAATTATTTATGACTGCATTCACGTTGTTAAATATCGGGGTGTTATGGTAATTAGCCTTTTCTTTATTATCTTTTCCTTTGTTGCCACTTCCCTATCTTGATGTCTGATCTTACAGGGCTTGCTCAGGTATTCTTTTTGTGCCCTTTCTGTGATTCTTTGTTCATGTGCCTCCAAGGAAGATTAAAGCTCCTCAATTTCCGTTGATCTAAGATACTTAGATACTTCCATTACCATAGCTATGTAATCAAATTTTGGGATAAAGTGTGCATTACCTTTTCTACCACGAATTGGTCAGTGATGACTTCACCATAATTCTTCATTTTGTTTGTTATATTCAAGATACGTGTAAAATAATCTGCAACTTTCTCAAAAATCTCCATCTACATAAGCTCAAGTTGTCTTCTCAAGGTTTAAAGTATCGCCTTCTTCAGTTTCCCATCACATACATGGCCCTTCTCAATTATGTCCAAAGATTTTTTCGTTGTCGTGACATATGCGATCTTCTCAAAAGTTATTGAGTCAACGCAACAATGAATCAAGAATAGTGCTTTGAAATTATTATTTTTTGAATCTTTGAGTTGTTCTATATGCTTCTGTTGGGTTCTCTCCAAGTTCTTGAAGTTAGAGATGGCAATAAAATCCGCACTCGCGGGTACCCACCAAAACCCGCTTGATTTGGGCGGGGAAAATCCGCTTTAATTGGGTGCGGGTGCGGATTTTCCCCGACATTAAAATTCGGGGGTGGGGACGGGTTTGGGGGTGGTGATATCTACCCTGCCCCCGCCCCGCAAGTATTGTTATTGTAATTTTTTAATTTTATATACAAATACTTATTTAATATATTTAATATTTTTTTTTAAAATATTAAACATTATAATTTTATCTTTATATAAAATATTTTTAATTTTATTATTATTTAATAATAATTATTTTATTAGAATAAATATGATTTTTAAATTTATAATTTTATATATTTGAGTGGGTGCGGGCGGAGAAACCCGAGACCCGTTGCGGGCGGGGATAGGTGTTTAATTTTTACACCCGCTATAAAACGGGAGCGGGGGCGGGTTTTCCCCGATTAGTCGGGTGCGGGTGTGGAGGAGGCGAAATCCGCCCCCGTCCCGCCCCGTTGCCATGCCTACTTGAAGTTCATTGTTTACAATATTTGTTACGTATTGAAATCTAAAGATCACTCGCATATCCTTCATCCACCTAACAAAATTCTTGAAGGTGTAGACACGAGAATGGGGTTGAATTGTGTTTGATTAAGTTGATAACTTTTTTATTATTTGATTAAATTAATTTAGACTTGATGATTTACTTGGAGTAGAAGCAATCACAAAACTAAGGAGTGCATAAAACAAGTGACGTAAGTAATTTATCTTGTTCACCACTAACTTGGCTACTTCCAATCCCTTTACTCAGAAGAATTTAATCAACTAATTCAACAACTTGAATTTACAAAGCATCTGACCCTAAAGATAAAATATACACGTTATTTATAAAAATGACAATTGTGACTCTATTACTTTCATTCTCCTGTTACTCTATTGATTTTTTTTTACTCTTTTGTTTATCACTTCAAATTTTTATTTAAGGTGAGTTTTTTGTTGTATTTTCCTTTTTTACTCTTTCATTCGGTGTTTTTTCCTTTTTACTTTTATTTTCTGTAATTTAAATTTGTGTTGATACATTATTATAATCATCTTTAGATAAATTTTTATTTATTTAATTTATAATTTTTTTATAGACCTTATTATTTTTTATGAGTATTTTTAACGAAAGTGATATATATTAATCTAAATTATTGTATATAAACTATAAGACATAAGTTGAATATTTTAAAAGTGAATATGCTATTTTGGAAACTTCTATGTAAGGAATGAGCCACTTGCATTGCACTATATCCAACAAATCACTACAAACACATTATTTGTTGGATATAAATACTGATATTATACTAAAAATTTTGAAAAATACTTTCCTCATTTCACAATATTTGTTGCGTTTAACCACTTAATACATATTAGAAAAATATGATAAATGAATGAAAGTGAACAATAAATTTATAAATTTATATTTATTACATATTAATGTATTTAGTGTATTCTAATTACAATAAATTTAAAGTAGAGAATAATAATTATATAATATTGTAAAATGTTTTAATTAATCGATACTTATTTTGGGATGGAGAGTATATATTGCTTTAAAATTTAGATATGACTAAATATGTTTTTTAATAAAATTTATTGAATTAGTATATCTATTTTAAATTTGATTATGGAAGATATGAACTTTTTATCACAAAAATGAATGTGGCTTGAATGCGTATTTTAATGACAGATTGTAAATTTGATCGTATTGTAAAAAAATACTCTTTGTCATACCTACATCTTTTATATATTGTCTTTTGTTATAAATTATTTTATAAAACAAAAAATTTATATTTTTATGAATGAATACTAACTCGTGCTTGTCACATTGGAATTATCAATTATTATATATCATAAAATTTATTTAAAATATCTCACATAATTTGAGTAAATTTATTATATCTTTTTTATTTTAAAGTTTAATTTTAAAAAAAAAAACTTTTTAGCATTACAATAATAATAAAATATACAAAATTT
>JBBPBS010001171.1:675239-725838 GCA_037974835.1 Cicer judaicum | reverse complement strand
GATTATTTTTTCTTTTAAATTATATATTATTTTATAATAATAATAAAATATTGATCATTTATATCGTATAATGTATAATATGTTTGAATTACTGCAAATCAACGTGTTAGTTTTAATCAATAAATCATAAACGAATTTATAAGAAACTACATTTAATTTAACTATGAAATATCAAGATTATTAAAATAGATATCGCATAAAATGTTATTCAAAAAAACTATAGAATTATACAAGTTATCATTAAATTCATATATGTAAAACAAAATTAAATTGATATGTAAAACAAATTTTTTTTATTGTACATTGTAGAAATAAATAGTAGTGATAGTATGATCAATTAAATGGATAAGAAGAATAAATACAATCAGTTGTAAAATCAAAGTACAATCCATTGTCTATTTTATTATTTGAAATTATATACTATGTCTTTGGGTCAAACTGTGTATTTGTCAGTTCTAATATGAAAACCTCTAAACTACCCAATTTTTAATTGCAGAATGCTTCTGTTTAATTAAGGATAACCAAGATTTATATAGAGAAAGAGAATCCAATTTTTAATTGCAGAATGCTTCTGTTTAATTAAGGATAACCAAGATTTATATACAGAAAGAGATAATCAAAATAGATAAGCAAGTCCTAACAATAAGGAAAAAACTAATAACAGCGTGAATCAAAGGGAATTATTTATATTTTGTTGTTGTAATTCATATATTTATATAAATCTCTTAAATCTTATTTAATCAAAAAAATGATTATTAGTTATAAAAGTGAAGTTTAGTTTAGAAAGTTCGTATTAATGTGTTTGTTATAGTTGGAGAATAAATTAGAAATAAATTCAATAGAAATTTCAAATTCAACTTCTAGTAGCTCATTTTGTAGTCAAAACAAAATTTATCATTTTGTAAAGATTTGGAGGGGCGTAATTGACATTTCTCATCATATCCCATTTTACAAATTTTATAATACATATTTTTGTAATGAAATAGGTTTTAGATAATTAATTTGATTTTAAAACTATTTTAGAATATATGTGAATAAATTTTGTGACTAACTTTACTTATATGGGAGCTTTCTATTATAAGCTAATTTTGTATATATTTAATTAAATAGTGATATAAATAATAGATATTTTATTTTATTATTTTATATATTTTTCTATAACTAATAGTATTTTTAGTGTACATATTTTAATGTATAAGATATTAGACGATTCTACGTGTATTTGTGCGTTCGTAGTTAATGCGATACTTCCTTGTATGTTTGAATAATATTAAGTATACACATAATTATATTTAATTTCTTTTAGTAATATTGTTATTTAGTTTCTTTATTTTCATACAATTATTATGGTATGATGATGTATTTTTATGTGATTATTTTGAAAAGTGTTATAGTAATACTTATAGTTATTATTTTAAATATGAGAGTTTTAGTTATTAAGATATTAAAACAAATTAATTATTTTATTATATAAAACATTTGTTTTAAAATATTAATAATGTATTATTAATAAAATTGTATTAAAAATAAATAAATAAATAAAAAAGGGAGCTTAGACACTCCACCGTCTTAAAAGTCTTAAAAGTAATTTTGTTATGAATCCGGCCCATAAAATCTAATTCACTCTGAGTAAGTAGACACTGCACTATAGTAGGATAATCAATTATGTAATTGGTAATTGGAAAACCAAAACAGAAAACCCTTCTTGAATCCCTAGAACAAAGATTTACGGTGCTTTAAACAACCTTTTGATCCCAATATTTCCAGCACAAACTTTCTTATTTTTTTAATATAACAATTGAATACTCTGCCAAGTCAATCTTATGGGCATAGGGCAGACCACGACGGGATCTCTTTTCCTTTTCTCTTGCTCTTGAAAGAATAGAACTGGAGTTCGAGTTGTTATCAGAAAAGTCAAAAGCCATATTAAAGGGAACTTCAGCCGTCACCGCAAAAGGAACACAACAATTGAATTCGTTATTTTGTATCGTTCTCCTTTACTGTAAGTCCGATTTGAGTGAAACCAACGCCAAAACGACCGTGTGATAAGTGACTATATTATCCATTGATGGGTTTCTTAATTTATGGTAATTTTCCTTAACCGAATTTCGAATTTAGTTTTTAGAGTATCTTCTCATAATTTATTTTTAACGTTTACCCATAAACTGTCAAGTTAGATCGATTAAAGGACAAAGAGTCAATGAACAAATGATGTTTGCTCGTCGAATCGTACTCATAGGTGAAAGCGTCGAAATAAGGTAAGGGGTGAGAGAGCGTTTGAATTCATGAGTATAATATATTGTGAGATGAACGGAAAAACCGTATTTCCCAACGATTCATCCGGGCTTGCTACGTACGGCAGTAGCCCTTTGAGAGATAAATTGATTAATTTGAAATATGAGAATTGTGAGATTAAAATGTGAAATAGAAATTTTTATAAGGTGTTGATTGATTTAATTTTCTATGCATGTGTGGTAGTTGATATTTGTTATTATTGTGATGTTGGATGTTGAATGAAATTATGTGTACATGTTTGCTTAGATGAAATTATGTGATGTGATAATAAAATATGGATGCATGGTTTGATATATGCTTACGTGATGATAATGATGATTTTTAATTGATGATAGTGATGTTATAAAATTGTGATGAGTTTATACGATGATCATGATTATTTATGATTAATGATATTATAAAATTGTGATAAAAATATTGAAATACCCCATACTTGATGAGATAGTGATGATTCTTAAATATGGTGCTCTTAATTAATGGAGTAGTCTAAGCTAACGAGGGGAGAAAATAAATATTGTGAATTTGTGAAGTGAAGATTATTTTGTCATCATATAGGTAGGGTCTGACAAGCCTAGTGATTCTGGGGAAGTACAACTGAATGAGCCTGATCATGGCGGTCTGTTGTCGAGCCTTAAGGCAAGATTGTTAGACCTTGGAGGTATTCTGGTGGGGAATTCCTAGTTGACTTGGAGGTAGCACTCCAAATGTCGGGAGCTACCATGCAACACACGTTTACCTCGACTGTCGCGTATATGTGTCTCGGGTTGAGTTGAGGGGATCTATGAGGACGGGACCACTTTGAATTGTCCGTCCACCAGGATGGTGGCATAGTATCATGGCCTCCTAACCAAGTACTTCAGAGTTAGAATGGTACCACATTGTGAAGTAGAGTCTAAGCTCATGCATAACATTGCATTTCCTTGTGATTGTTTTGTTGTGATTGATGTGTTTTAAAGGTAATATTAATTAAATGATGTGATGCATATTATAATGAGATGATTATTTTACTTGAGTGACTTTGATGTTATAGTATGATACTATTTAATTAAATATTTTGATATATCGTAAAGTGATTATGATACGGTTCTATTATGATTGTTTGCGTGTTCTTCTTACTCACATTATACTATTAACATGATTTCAAAACTCACTTCCTTCATTGTTTGTGTTTGACTGGCTGGACCCTGCGTTTATAAAATCGCAGTTATTACAGGTTAATGAGTCTTGAAGTTCAAGTTTGGGAGTAACCCCGCTCTGATAGGTGATACTAGGAATAAGGGTTTTAATTTGTATTTTACTTATTTTATTTGAATCAAATTTTTGTATGAAAACCTTAAAAGTACTAGTAAGTTTTTAGAATTAAATAAAGTAATTATACTTAAATCAAGTTCATTGAGATTAAATTGTTTTATTTGAGTAATAAAATTTGAATTGTTGCATGTGTACTTTGAGAAACGTGATATTCTAAGTTAGTTACAAAAGATTTTATTTTCTTGAAAATATAATTTTATTTATCCGTTGCAAATTTTATAGGAATATGATATAAATTATTATATATATTATTTTGGGATTTAGGGTGTCACAGATGACAGAACTGTAACATATCATGGAAAATGAAGAAAAAAAAAGAGAGAAAAGATGAAAGAAGGGAAAAGAGGAAAGAGAGGAAAAAAAAACAAAAACAAAAGAGGACACACTAACTCCATTCTCAAGCTCCCTCATTTCACCATCTCATATTAGAAACACCCTCACATCTATATTAGAGTAAAAGAGGACCAAGAGGTAGAGTGAAATGAGAAATTAAGAGAAAGAAGAAAAGGAAAGTTAGGGTTTCAATATAGGAGAAGAATTTTAGAGTTCTTGCATGTTGAGAAGGAAGATGGAAACTCAAACTTTGGGGTCTCAAATCTCTTCTTAAGGTAACATAGAAAATCCTCTTAAAACCTCTCTTAGGTGTGCTTAGAGATATTGATTGCATGTTCTTAATATCTGTTTCTTGATTTGTATATTTAGATATTGAGATAATTCTATTTGATTTAGTATCATTGATTATTAATAATGCATGTTAGGTGTTTGTATTAATTACTATGAAGAGTTGTTGTTTGATTATTGTTGTTGATTGTTGTGGTTGGATTTCTGATGAGATGAGATTGTTTAGTATTGGTAATTACTTGGTTTTATGCTGAATTTTGAGTGTATTTGACTTAGTTGATCAAACGAACTTAAAAATATAAAGTTTGAAGTGAAAATAGTATGATGTTGTCTTTGAACTCATCTTTAGTATTTTACTCATAACTTTCTCCATAGATGGTATTTTGAGTTGATGTTTATTCTATATGAAAATAGACTTAATTACCTATGAAATAGACAGTGGTTTCACCAATTTCCATTGAGAATTGGTAGAGAAAATTGAGTTACAAGTTGGAAAATAATCTATTGTTATGTTTTTGTATAAGTATACCTTATTTTATTAAACTGTACTAATTGAATGTCTATTACGCATAAATAAAAATTATATTTATAAACTAGACATCTTAGGCTTTCCAAAATGTTATCATTTATTTAAATCGGACATCGTTTGATATTTTAATTAATTTCTCGAAATTATAGTGTTTCTACATAAAACGATTATGACATAGATAAGTTAAGATGATTATAACAAAAGCAATAGGAATTGGTTTTGAGTGAAACCAATTGCATTTGAAAGCTTAAAAATAACACTCTTTTATGGAAGTTGATATATTAATGCATGTTCCATAGTGTGAATGAAGATTACTTATGTTATGATTAGATATATACTAGATTGTTGTTGTTATTATTATTAGTATTAGTATTAGTATTAGTATTAGTATTAGTATTAGTATTAGTATTAGTATTAGTATTAGTATTAGTATTAGTATTAGTATTAGTATTAGTATTAGTATTAGTATTAGTATTATATATATATATATATATATATATATATATATATAGGGTTCATTCTAGCTAGATGAACTCTCCGTCTATATACGACGAAAGCGAGGGTAAGTGGGGCACCACTTATGGATTTAATTATGTCCAATCTTACCAAAAGAGGTTATTCAAGTAGAGGACATTGGGTGAAACCAATGTAGTCTTTATGACTTACTTGATATATTGAGTTTAAGTCATTAGATTACTCATTTCTAATGGCTTAAAGTGTTTGAAATATTTGAGGCTAGAGGAAGAAGAGGTATTTGAATATAGCTTACAAAGAAATAATATTATATTAATTTGAAGTATAGTTTACCGAGAGGATTTTCCATGCTTAGCACACCGGCATGGCTGGGAAACATCAATAATTGTTTTTTATTAAATCTATGTTACTGAGTTTTATGCTCACTATGTTGAGGGTGATGTTTTCTAGGTAATAGGTAAACATTGAAAGTCTGAGGAGTATCCAGATTTGCTCACCAGTCATTCAATGTCATGAGTCGGAGTCGGATCACGTCTTGAGTCTATATTAAAGTCATAGTTTAATTAAGTCTTACTTGAAAGTTGTTTTAAATTTGTAAGTATTTAGATATTTATGAATTAAAAATTTTAGTTTCATTTGCATTGTATATATTTTTGTTTCATTCATGTTAAAAAAATTAGGCGTTACAAAAAACAATTGTAAACTACAAAAAGGTAACTCTAATACCCCTCATCAAGACGGAGAATGAATGTCCTTCCTCCCAACATGGACAAGAGATTATGAAACGGTTGAGGTTCCAAGGGTTTGGTAAGGATGTTAGCAAGTTGAGAAGCACTTAGAACTGGTAGAAGATGAAATAACTGAGCTTGAAGCTTCTCATGAACCACATGACAATCAATGTCAAAGTATTTCATACACTCATGGGAAGTGGGATAAGCAGCAATATGGCGCGTTGATTGACTATCGCAACATAAGATAGTCGGTGAAATGAAAGGAATGCAAAAGTCATGTAAAAGATACGCCAACCATTGAATTCTGCATACAATAGAAGCAAGTGCATGGTACTAAGCTTCAGATGAAGACCGCGAATCAATACTTTGTTTCTTCGATTTCCACGAGATTAAGGAATTATCCCAGAAAATGCAATAATTGGTGACTGAGTGACGAATATTATTGTTGTAGCCTAATCTGAATCCGAAAAACCCTTGAGTTGCACAGAAGAAGATGTTGGAAAATACATGCCTTGACTAGGAGAGGATTTTATATAGCGAAGAATACGATGAGCTGCTTGTAAATAGAGGACAGTAGGTGAAGATAAAAATTGGCTTAGATGTTGAACTGCAAAACTTAAATCTGGTTGATCCAATGATGCAATCATATGCACTGCAATCAGTGGAAGCCAGCGCTGAAGAGTCATGAGAGTTCTATGATCAAACCATTGGTGTTTTCACTGGCTTAGAGCCCAACATATCGATATTAGTTAATAAATCAATGGCATATTTCAATTGAGAGACGAAAATTCAAACACTTAAATGAGAGACTTCAAGATCAAGAAAGTAGCGTAAGTTTCCAAGATCCTTGATATGAAAAGTTGAATCCAATTGAGCTTTAACAACATTAATCTCGTCCAAATCATTACCAACGAGTATTAAACCATTGACATAAACAAGAAAATATGTGATGGCAGTTGGAGTAGACTTAGTGAAAAGATAATGGTCATATTGTGATTAATGATATTCAAAAGAAATGAGGAAGGATGATAACTTAGCAAACCATTGATGGATTGCTTGTTTTAGTCGATATAATGATTTTAACAAATGACAAACTTGATTTGAAGGGATGTGCTTCAAACCTCGAGGAATAACCATATACACTTCCTCATTAAGGTTACCGTGCAATAATGCATTATTGACGTCCAACTGTTATAGATACCAATTCTGAGTTAAAGCAAGGCATATTAGCAAACGCATTGTAGTCGTCTTAGCTATAGGAGAAAACATATCAAAATAGGCCAAGCCTTCTATATGAGTGTAGCCTTTGGCAACAAGGGTCTTGACAGTGTTCAATAGATCCATCCACTTTGTATTTAATTTTGAAGAAAATATAAAATAAGATTTGATTTAAATTTATAATTGAAGAAAATCTAAAATAAGACTTGATTCAAAATTTTAATTCATGAAAATCTAAAAAAAGATTTGATTCAAATTTATAATTGAAGAAAATCTTTGACCAAGTTGAAAAGAAAATATAGTCAAGATTTGAAGAAGATTTAATTAAGATTTGAAGAAGATTTGATCAAGATTTCTCTACAACAAAATATGAACAAAGTCAATTTAAAGAATTTACAAACGCAATATGAACAAAAATAAAACAGAAATCAATCTAAAGAGTTTACGCACTCAATCTAAACAAAATACAAATAGAATCAATTTGAAGAATTTACAAACTTAATCTGAACAAGATACAATTCAGAATTAAACAATGACTAAATTGAAGCTTAAATCTTCACTATAAATAGACACTCAAGACTGAAGGAGAAAAACATTGAAAATTATTAAAGAGTATAAGAACTCACAAGCTCAAAATTAGAAATTCATCTTGGAGTTCAAAGAGAGAAACATTTGTTCAAGTTAGAAATATTTTCTGAGGATTATTTTCTTAGAGTGTGAGAGTTATTATTATCATCAGCATTTTAGAAGCAACTACTCAAGTTCCAATCTTTTGTATCCAATTCGATAGTGGTTTAGTTACTTCTTCAATCTGGGGTTGTTAGGAGAAGACTTGGCTTGTAGGGTTAAAGTCTCAAAAGTTTGGGGTTGTCAGGTTGTTTGGGAAGACTGACTTGAAGGGTCAGGAACTATGTGATTCAAGGTATTTGAATTAGTGAATTAAAGCCTTTTGAATTAGAAACTGGATGTAGCCAGGTTAGTGGTGAACCAGGATAAGTCTACATGTCAAATTATTTAGGCTTTCGTTGTTTGGTGCATCTAAATTCGATTGCTTCTACACCAAGTAAGTCACCAAAACCAACCTAATTTTTTATTTATTTATATATCATCAAAAAGTAGTCAACTTTGGCAAACACAATTCAATCCCCCTTCTCGTATTTGCATCTTCAGATGATGTCAAGATTATAAAAAGAAGGCATGATGAAATCTTGGCCATTGTCTGTTCTAATACTTTTAATATGAGTGCAAAATTGTGTGTTTAGTGAAATTAGAAATCAGATTTCTTGCCTCTGATTTGTTTTTCATGGGAAAAAATGATGACCATGGACATATGGGATAGAAATATGACCACAAAAGTCCATATGAACTAGTTCAAAGGCAGCAATAGTTTTAATATGACTGGGAATAAAAGGCAGCTTGTGTTTCTTAGCAAGATGACGACAATCACAAATTGTATTATAGTGAATTGTAACACTGGGAAATTGTTTACAAATATGTTTAGAAACAATAAAAGATGAGTGTCCTAATCCATGATGCCATAAATCAAATTTATGAGAAAAGAAAACTTTATTAAAAGAAGTGAAACAAGCAGTGGTAACATGATCATGAAAAGACAATATGTTATTGCTAGCTTGTTCCAAAATATAGAGATTGTTAATAGCTCTAGGATGCCCAATCATCTTCAACGAAAGAGGATGTTGAATAACACATGAAGAGTGATCAAAAATCAATTTTCAATTTAACGATTTTGCAAGTTTAATGGTAAAGATAAGATTGAAATGGAAATGAGGAATATAGAGAAGATCATGCAAAAATAAGTCGGATGAAATCAAAATATCACAAGAATAGTTGGCAGTAGTTAAAGATCCATCAGGCAATTGAACAGTTATAGGTTCGATAGCATGATAATAATGAAAAATGTGTAAAAAAGTACAAACATGACCAGTAGTTGCACCATCAATGATCCATTAAATATTTTGAAGGTTAACCTAATTGGTTTGATAACCTTTGATTGATAGAGGCACTGATGTGATTCACTTGACCATTACCCTTGGCTAGGACATCTGCATTGTCTTCGTGTTTAGAAAGCAAGGCAATGAGCTTGTGGTATATGTTGTGTGTAATTGGTGCAACGGAATTTGTGTTGTTGAGATTAACATCAGAGTTGGTCGATGGTTCGGAAGAATCATTTTTATTAGAAACTTTAGTTTCAACATTGTTGATAATTGGATATTTGTCACAAAACTTGAATCCAGGGGGAAACCATATTTGAAGTAACAAGTATCATCTGTGTGTCTCGATTTTCCACAAAAACTGCAAATCTTTGTGAAGTTCTATGTGCAGTTTCTGGGGTTAGGGTTCCAGCAATCCAAGAAATGATAATGTCATTACATCGCTCCCAAGCATCGCAAAGAGGGTCAGAATTTGGAGGGGCAAGAAAGGAACCGTTGATAAATTTGACTTTATTTTTTGTGTGTAAAGCTCGTTTCATCGATTGGCTCAAGAATTGTAATTGTTACCGTTCATCGAAGGGGTGACAAGAATGGCGTTGGATTCTCTCTAGGATGTAGATAATAAGGATTTGTTGAATTAAGAATAGGGCATTTGATTTTGGAAGCTTCATAAATTGAATTTGTTGATGCATTTGAGAGGTCTCCTATTGTAGATTAATCTTTTATAGTCTTGAAAATGTTGGATGAATGATGGAAGATTGTGAGAAGAAAAAGAAATCAAGAGAAAATGATGAGCATGTAGAACTTGTTACTTTTCTTTGATATCATAATATATTCTTAAGAATAAAATTTTCCTTATTTATTGAATGATAACCAAAAAGTGTATATACAAAGAGAAATAACCAAAATAGTTACCAATGAGACAAAAACTGAAAAGCAACAAAAAGTCCTAATAATAAGAGAAAAACTAATAACATAAAACAAACTAAAGGGAATAAAAAACAATTATAAACTACAAAAAGATAACTCTAATACAAGGTTCCATCTCTTGGGAGAATTATTAATTTTTTATTTACATGTAAATACAAATAATTATATGAGATTGACGGTTGACTTGTGATAGAGGACAATGAAGAGCTTCTCAATAATGGTGATGTAGTTGTAAACACTTGAACAATGGTGGCGATGTAGTTGTAAACACATGAATGGTTGAATGATCATTATGTAGCATAAAGTGTGTGGATTATCCTATGAGACCCACATGTGGAATTGGCCTAGAGTTAGTTTAGAATGGTTGTCCCCAATTCGTCAAACTCGTAGAGATGAGGTGGTTACTTGTATCGAATTTTAGATTATTAAATTTCACATATGTTGATCGTTTGTTCCCAAAAGTGTGAGTGCCTTTTCACAAGAAAGTTTAAACTAACTTTTGTTTTGCTTATCTATCAATGATTAAATGTAAAAAAATTATAATATAATAATATAATTTATTAAAATTGATAAATATCAACAAAAATTATAAAGAGAAAATCAATATTAGGCATCATTAGTTTATGGTCGAGTATACACACACGGTTGTAAGTCATGTTATTCGATCGTAAGTGTTATTCTTTGTATAAAAGAGAAAACCTAAGAGAGGTACAATCAATTGATCATTTCAAAGTCAATCTTCAAGATAATTGTGTGACTGAGGGAAATTTCAGAATATGCATTTGTTCACATGTCACAGCTACATGTTCTTATGCTCATCAAAACTATTTAGTGTAGTCTGACTTACATAAGATTGTCAATCTATTCAAAATCTATAAAGAAGATTTTCCACATGTACCGAATGAAAGATATTGGTCCGCATATGAAGATGAAACAATGTACCACAATCCTAATATGCGAAGAATTAAAAAATATCATCCAAATAGTATCTGTATTAAAATTGAAATGGACGTTAGAGAAAAAGTGTCAAGAAAATGTATATTATGTCGGTTAACTGAGTATACTCAAAAGTATTGTCTAAATCTGCGGGTATTTCTTGTTATTCTATGTAGTTTATGTAAGTATTTTGTTGGTATTTATCAATTTGAATGAGTTATATTATTATATTATTTTTTTTTTACATTTAATTGTCAATAAAAAAACGGAAAAATAATAAACTTTAGTGTAAAGTTTATTTTTAAAAGGCGGCTTCTTTAAGTGTTTTGTTTATAAAAAATAAAGTAAAAAATAAAAATATGAAGTCACCTTTGCAAAAGAAGATTTTTTTCATAAAATCTCTATTGCAAATGGGGAATTTCCCCTCCCAAAATAGTGTACTTTGATATATAATTTTAAAAAATAAATATATTGAAAAATTTATTTAAAAAAAAAGAATATATATATATATAATCTATTAAAAATATCATATCTCGAGTTAAAATTCAATACTTACAACTATGTGTGAATTTTTAATAGTAATTATATCATCTTATGGACAATAAAATTAATGAATTTGGATATGGATTTGAATGATAATGGATAAATAAGAATAATTTATGATTAATCCATTAATTGATTAAACCGATTGATTTGCTTATAAAAAAGAAACTCATGGATACCATGGATTAGAGTGCAAGTGGAGAATAATTTATTGTCACCGAGGGACAGACAAACAGTAGAATATATGCCGAAAGCGAATGAATTACTATGCGCAAAACTATGACACTTGTGGGGCTATTGAGGAAAATGGGTGAAGAATGGTATTAAAGGGGAAAATGGGCAAATTGTAGAATGCTTTTTTTAATCCATGTTAGTTTTGAAGGATTTGAAGGAAAAAATTATATTTATATGGACAAAATTTATTTTAACTTCTTTTGGTAAGGATAAGGCCTATTCAAGCAAAGCTTTGATTGATACACCATAACAGAATGAATATTTATCTCTTATAGAATAAGAGATAAGATGTAGGGCCAATCTTTCAAAAGATGCACACAAATATCTCAATTCAATTTTGCTCCCTTAGGAGAAAATTCTGTCACATTTCCAAGAGTGGAACAGAAGCAAAGTCTTAGTAGTTATCAAATGGACAGTTTAACATCTTATAATTGCCAAATGAAAATTTTCACTAATGCAGCCAAAAATGACTACAGCTGAGTCCCCAAAATTTGTACATCAAAATAAATAGTAAGTCTTCCCAAAATGACACCCTTTCTTTCATTTGAAATGTCAATGAGCATTCTAATGAGTTACTTATAAGCACTAGCTTGAATTGTCACTTAGAGTAAATGAGGAAAAGTGTGTAATTTTCCCTCAAAATTAACATTGCAAGTGTTCACATTTATCCATTTGAAAGAAAACTGTCTAATTACTATAGCAACCTTTCCAGGCAGAACAACAGGATCTTATTGCTTTAAATTCTTGTCATTTTAAGAACAACGCCATGACCAGGTTCTATAACCAAACGAAAAGCTGGTGAATGGCAGTAACTTGACGAAAGAGAGAAGCGAAACTTTGACAAAATAAGAGACAAAATCACCTTCAATTCTATCATGGCTAAATGCTGTCCGACACAGACACGGGCACCGATTCCGAATGGCATATAAGCTTGTGGAACTTTGCAAGCTCCAAGAACACCATTTGCAAATCTTTCTGGATTGAACTTGTGTGCATCTGGCCCCCAAAGTTTAATGTCTTGCTGCAAAACTGGAATCGGAATCTGAATATTCAATCCTTTTGGAACTTTGATGCCTTTTAAATTAATATCTTCGAAAGCTGTTCGGACCACGAATGCTGCTGGTGGATAAAGCCTCAAAGTCTCTTGAATAACCATGTTTAACTGCAAATGAAACAATTTTATTGAAGATCTTTACTTAATGCATAATAATGCTAATGAAGCTTTTAAAAGATGTAGTATATATTGTAATTGGCTAATTGCGACAAACAAATATTGAAAATTAAGAAAGGCGTCTTACAAGCATATCTAAAATGGCATGATTAATTTGTTTTGTCCCCTCCATTTTGTATCTGTGTAGCAATTTTTTTGCATATCTAACATATGTTATATCAATAAATCATGAGTTTGAAACTTTTCAATAAAATCCTATCAACAACACTAAACGATATACTATTTGATAATGATCTATCGAATTTCTCTTCCTTTTATGGAGTTTGAGATGCAATTGACATGTTGTATTGAAATTTCTTCGATTATAAGCATACTTTTTAGCTAGCACAAACACAAGATGAAATTCAATATATGACATTCATGCGTTGTTTCCGATCAAAAAAATCTTGAATTGAAATTTTCTTTCGACACTGATGACAAAGATCAAGATGATTTATTTGAAGGGCAATGGATTTAATACATTTAATGGAAACATGTAGCTTTAGTGTAAAACATACCGTTTTCATGCTTCTAAGCATACTTGCATCTGGACTCCCATTTCCACAAACTTCAAGCACCTCTGCACGAGCACGATCTTGCCAATCTTGGTATGTGGCTAACAACATTAAGCACCATGATGCTGTAACTGCTGTAGTTTCATGTCCAGCAAAGAATATATTTTTGCAGTTATCTATAATGAACTTCTCTTGCGAGATTGAATTTGATAAGAGGCCATCGCTGCCCTCGTGATTCTTTGCACCCTCAAGTATCATTTGCAAGAGATCTTGCACATGACCTTCATTTGGGCATTGTTTTACGAGCTTTGATATATTTGTGTTGATCTCTTTCTCTAATCTCCATATTTGTCTATTGTTTTTGTTTGGCAAGTATCTATATCAGATTATGATACCATTTTCCACATTAGTATCATCACTAACAAAAACAACAAAATAATAATATAATAATATATGAATATGTTAGAATAACGACTCTTGTTCAAAAGAGTAAAGATACAAAAAAACTCAATCAGAGAACACATTATGTTTGATCATGAAGTTCGGTCAATTGTGCTTACATCTCCTACGACAGTTCATTTGTATTAACATTTCACGCTTACAATTTACAAGTTGTATTTAAATACAATTGTCCAGGCTACAACACTATTGTGAACCATAAGTCCATATCCAACATAATATATGATAAAAGGGAAACATTAAAATAGAAAAAGAGTACACTACTAAATCCCACAAGATTAATGAGCATAAAAGTCATTCAGTGATCATGCATACCTGAATCCCGGAATTCCAACATATATCTTGGAGAGGAGTTTTTGAAGATCTCTAAGCTTTGTGAATATTTCTTTTCCTTCGACATAATTGCTGCCAAAACAAACTCTAGCAATTATGTCAGCTGACAAGCTTCGCAGATCTTCATCAATTTTAATCTCTGAATCTACTCCATCTCTTTCTTCTATTTTAGTCTCCCAAGTTCTTAGCATTATATTTGTGGAGTCAACTATCTGATCAACCATTGCCTTCAACATGATTTACATAAAATGAAAATGATTAGAATGCTATTTCATTCAACATGCCTATCACTAGCTCTTACTAAATACTCTAACATACTTTTCTTCTTTGGATAAACCAAGCTATCCACGCACAACTGGAGAGATTAATCCCTCGAAGGACTGAGATTCAATTAAGGGATTAACATATCCCAAATGGATAAGGAATGCAAGTATGTACTACTTGTGCAGTATCCAATTTCTATTAAAAAGAGCATTATGGAGTATTGTATACATACCTTCACTTTGTCTAGGTACAGTTCCGGCGCAATTATCTTCCTCTGATGAGCCCAAATCACCCCACTTGATGACAATATACCTTGACCTAAAAGTGGCCCCATATCTTTGGAAAGATAAGAAGGTTTCCCTAAATTCAAAGAGGTATTTAGAAGAATTTCCTTCACCATTTCCATATCTGCCACCATTAACCATTGTATACTCCCAGAAGAAAACAAGTACATCGGACCTGCAATAAATATGAATCAAAATCAAAGTCTTGTACTTAATACTAACACCATTAAAATTAACCTACTATTTGATTCCAGAGGACTAACCAACATTAGCAATTCTTGCAAAGGATTAGTATTTACTCCTTATATATTCGATTATTGCAAGTGTAAACTTGTCACTAGAGCACACACCATTCCATTTCAAACAATAAAAAAAAAATGTAACTGTTAGGACAAATCTCTTCACTCTTATATGAAAATTTGTGAACTTCATTCCTTTCTGGTTGAAATTGAAAATGCCACACTCATGTGAAACAATTTCAGAACAACTTAACCTAACTACTTCATATTTTGGTAGAATCTGATAGTTCCTATCTACACAGAACATTTCTACAATTTCACAACTTACAAATTAAACCAAAATAGATTATTTCCCATCAAATTCAAATATCACAAAACATCCATTGGGAATTTAGATTTTTCACTTTTAGTAAAAAAAAGTCATCAAGTGCTTTGAAGGGCAGGGGGAGTTAAATATAAAATTTCATTTTATATTGTTTAATTCTTAAAAATTTAATTAAAAAAAAAAACATGGAACATAAAAAGATAGTGCTCAAAATAAATAACTATGATAGAGGAGAAAGTAGTTGACCATATTGTTCTGTCCACTTGTGAATATGAGGGAACAATGTTGAAGTCCAGCAATGAGAAATAGAAAGAGAAACATCTTGTATTTGTTGTTGTTGTTGTTGTTGGAGTAAAAGGGTCTTAATTTGTGGGATGTTACCAAAGTAGAAGTGAGGAGAAGGGCCATGAATACCCTGCCTATGAAGCTTTGTTCTTAGTAATCTTGGCTTCAATACCAAAACAAATACAAAATGGATCAATGCAACCAAAACTGCTACTACAGCCACCACAACTTCCATCATTATGCTCATTCTGAATGAATAAATTAGTAATGCTTTTAATCATTCAAAAGATATTGTTAAATATTTGCTCCCTTTCTATATATAAAAACAAAAAAAAATTAGATTAGATATTAAGTTTGAATTAATCTTATGATTATTATTATTATTATATATATGATTTAGAAATAATATTTTTAATTAATAGATGTTTCATTTTCCAAACCTTGTCTTTTCCACTCCCTAACATTTATTTAATTTAGTTTATCATTGATAACTGATAAGTTGTTTGATAAATGATACCTAATAATTTATAATTAAAAATTAATATTTATTAAATTAATAGAAGTGTTTGAAAAAATTAGTAATTTAGTTAATTAAAAAATACAAAATGATATGAACGACATCACTAATTGAAAATAAATTTTATATCAACTTATATTTAAAAATATTTTAAAACTAGTTAATTTAAATTTATTAACCTGACATATATTTTTTATTTTGAAATACAATAAATAAATTAGTCTAATTTATTAACTTTAAAATACTAACTATTTTAAAATTTTAATCATTTACAAATAATTTAAAACAATAATAAATAAACTATTAATTAATTTGATATATTTTTATTTACTTAACTAGTTTATTTATTTTAAATTAAAATAAAAAATTATATACTTTAATATATTAACCATATACTTTAATAAAAAATTATATATTAACCATATACTTTAATAAAAAATTATATACTTTAATACATATAGATTTCGTCTTAGTATAAATTAAAGACTTAATTCATTAAAAATTTAATATATTAACCATTAAGTGTGAAATATTATTTGCGAAAACTTCTTCATACCTATGTATATAATGCTTCAACAAGTAACTAGAAATATATTTTCTAAATTCCTCAAGACTACTAATTTTACTTGACTATTCTTTTATCTCTTTTACTACGTCAAATATTATTCAAGATTTCTTCATATCTATGAGATTAATGAAATCTAGGTCAATTATCTAGATTTTTATTTAAAAAAAATTGTGACTTTACTCGTCAAATATGTGTCTCTAAGTTAAATATTGTTGAAGGCCTCTTTAAACTTATCATAAATATACTATATAAGTTATCTCAAAAATGCTATCTTCACTTGCCTCTTAAATTTAGTTTATACAATATTTTTTTATAATATCTTTTTTACAAAACTTGTTGTTACTATTAGATCAATTACACTAGTTTAATTTTGAACAGAATCTCCGTAGAATTATAACTCATTTGTTTTAGATTTAATGAAAATACATTTTTTAATTTATTTGAGTTTTTTTTAATTTCAAATAGACTTGAATTGTCATAAAAATTATTCACTAAATTATTTTGATGAATAAATTCGATGTTTTGTTTGATACATGTGACTTGTTATTTTTTTATATATAATTATTCACAATGAAATTATATTAAGTTATCAATTTAAAAAAAACGTGTGGAAGATTATAAAATTAGAACAGAGGTAAATCCAAAATTGCTCCATTTAGAAGGAGGAAAATTGCATAATTAAAAAATTTAGAGGTAATAATATCTCACTCAAAATCTAGAGAGAAAAATTGCATAGTTCAAAATCTTAAAGAAAAAGGGCATTTAATTAAAAATATTATACTAGTTAGTTGAGATCCCCGACCACCTGGAGAATAGTCGAGTAGGTTGAACTTAGATAAAAGTCGAATTTAGATTAGTTGTGTGGTGTGGTGTGGTGTGGTTTTATTGGAATTACAGACGTCTCGATCAACCGGTTAACATTTTGAGATAAACTTTTATTATTTAAATGACCATAAAACTGCCCGCAACAGTGCAATAATTATCTAAGGGCCTTGTTTGCACTGGCATTGGCACCTTGCCCAGTAATAGGTGCCTCTAAGTATTACTCCAACTTACAATAAGCGATTTATTTATGAAAAAATTGCCACAAAATAAATGATTATTTTTAATTTATAATGTAATATTAATTTTATTTTCAATTATATTTTTTAATATTTTTTATTTTGAATTTGTTTTTTACAGCAAAAAGTAAACTTCATTCAAATAACAAAATAATAATATTACATTCTGATATTAAATCTAGTTGAAAAAGACAAAAACACGCTACCAATGCATTTAAACATATTAGAAGTCAATGATAAATAATTAAATTAAAATTTTAATTATAACATCTAAATTAATTTATTTGACATATGACTAATAGCCAAGAATAAAACAAAATCTATAGTCTATAATTTCATTCATCTTCGGAAAAAAAAAATGTATGTTGGTGGTATTTGCTCATATCGACTATAGATTATTTTTTACGTGACCATTTTATCTATATATTGAGATGACGTTGAATTTGATGATAATCTCCTTTAGCCCTCAGTCAATATACAATATTGACTGAATGAGGATGTTGTCTTTGTAAACACTACATTAAAATGGAAAAACAAAAATTACCACACCATAATAATGAACAAAGCAACATCGCACTCTAACAACGAAATCATAAATAAAATAAGAAGAAAAATATTAAATAATGTAAAAAATTATTTATTTAAATAAAAAGAGAAAATATAATAATTTGAAAGACTAATTCCAAACCCAAAAAATTACTATAAACCACCCCTCTAATAGATGAAGAAGAGAGAACTAAGTTTTTTAGAAGAGAGAGTGGCGACCAAAGAAAATAGTTATAGATACATTAGTTTTGATTATCGATATCGGTGAATGCATCAATATATAATATGCAATTTTAGTAAAAATATTATTCTTTATATTTCATTTATACTTTTTTTTTTAATTTATATGAAATAATTAACTGGATCACTCATCGTAGAACACATAAAGTACAATATTTTAAGCTAAAATATTCTTTTGGTATCTTAATTTGTTCTGGAAGAAGCAATTAGTGGTGGAGATGAAAGGAAGTTCATACCATTTTTATTGCGGAAGTTCATACCATTTTTATTGCGGAAGTTCAAACTCTAATTTAAAAACAATTTTAATTTTCAAAAAATAAAGTATGATAAATAATAATATCTATTTTTAAAATATGTTATTCTACTTGCCAATGCCACCTCAATGCAAAATGATAAATGAGGGTGAAATGTTATAAAAAATTGAGGGAAGTTTAAAAATCCCAACAACTGTTAAATAGGGGTCAAAAACTCGGATTTAATAAGTTGGAGATTAAAAGTTGAATTTCAACATAATAAAAGAATCAAAAGTATATTTATGCTTAAATTTTTATATATATGTACTTAATTATTTTATTTAATATTTTTTATATATATTACAAATTGAATCTCCTCTCTACAAAAAATAAACTATTATTTTAATTTTATTGTTATCTAAAAATTATTATTTATCATATTAATTATAATAAATAAGACTCTTAAATTTATTATTTTATATATATAAATAAGTGTCGATTTATGATAAAAAAACTAATCTCCTTTAAAGGCAAAGGTGAAGAATGCACAACCTATCATGGATTAGTCCCGAGTTTTCTCCGGCTAATGATTTCTTTTATCTCTAACTCCCCATTCAACGAGTTATCTTATTACTATAAACAAATATTTTTGCAATACAAGTATTTGATAAAAGAAAATTGTTGATTAGTATGATAAAGTATCATATTAATTTGATACAAGTCACTATTATCATAGAGCAATCACTAATTGGATTATATATGATGTAGTCATAACACGGGCAATACTACATATGTGAAGTAGTTACTTTAAAGCATAGTAATAAGGGTGATGACTTATTCGGTATTTAAAACTATGCTCCTATTTTATAACAATTTGCTTATATCATCCTTGCAAGTTTCTTATTGACCGATGTGTAAGCAACAATTAATCAATTTGCTTTTTCTTTGAAACTTCTCCAACCAAATTAATTGCCTTCTAAGAGTTTACTTGGTAAATAAATTATTCATACAAATATGACTTTGAAGCTTTCAAAGATAAGAGGAAATTTTTAATTTTTCTTTATGTATATAAAACTTTGTTTATGCCTTTTTAGCTAAGAAAGTAAACTTCACCAAACTCAAACCTTTGTTCCAATGTTGGTTCTTCTCCTAAAACTAATTACATTTATTGTGGCAACATTGTGGAGTTTATTAACTCGTTTAATCTTCAATTCCATTGCTCACACAATTGTGTTGTTAATTCAAGGTTTAAAAAGCTCTAGTGAAGGCACACTTGGAATATTTCAATATGTTGCTGAGATTATAAAGGCATGTTTTGAGTTCATTCTTCAGCTAATAATTGAATCAATAAATTCCATACTTTCTTCAATGTTTGATGTTCTTAAAGACACCATCACAGGATCAGTCACTGCTACAGGATCTATGGCTGCAGAAATTGCAGAGAAATTGAAGACTTCATTTGAAGAATCATTGAAACATTTGCCAGAGCTATTTGAAGAAGTTTTAGATTTGATGTCAAATATGGTGACAGAATTGTGGAACAATTATAAGGAGGCTGTTGGATATGTTACAGAGAATGCTTGATTTTGGTGACTATACGGTTTGATATTATATATCCTTTAGATTTGTATATACTTTCTTTTATCTCTTGTTTTTATTTAGCTTGGATTTTCTTTAGGAAAACTCTAAATCATGATTCATCATTTGAGCACTTTTAATAATTTTTGACTGAATTAACACTTAATCAAATAATCCAAAAAGAAAGGGACACTTATACTGCAAAATTACTAACATACACAAAGTAAAAAAGAAAATTATTATATAGCCTTCTAATTAGGCAAAAGATATGATATGATAAGTAAAATACAAAAAGACAACTCACACTGACACGCAACTTAAGACAAGGTTTACAATGTACTATTACTTGACAATTGTTTACTTTGCTTCTCTAGAGTCACATGATTGCATGCTTCTTTATAGAATCTAGTCATTAGATAGAGTCCAATATTAATTTTTGAACTTGTTGGATCATGGCCAGAGGCACGTGTATATTTCATCAGCTCTGTCTCCTTTATGCAGAGGATTTCCATCATTCGTTTGACGATGCTTAAATGCGTACTTACAGATTGAAAGAACAAAAATGTAGACAATTGAAGTTAGTAATCACAAATTTCTTTCTACGTGACTACGTGGTAAATAAAAAAACTGCTGAAATGCTTTCAGTTGGAAACAATGTTGAAAATTAAACTACAGATAACACTAGTAGTGTTTATAAGATAGAAGTATGTCAATTGGAGTATTAAATTTTGTCAAAGGGTGAGAACATACGGAATAAAATAGTTTTTTGTTGTGTGTGTTGCATTTTTCACTTTGATATGGTTATGATTTACACATGGTTTTGCCTTCCACCAAGTTAAGAGTCAACAAGTCATTCGGTCAACCCCACCTCAAATTTTGTGCGTCAGTTTTGTCAGTTCGATCATTCTCTCCACATACATGTGCCGCTGTCCAGTTGGCTCAATCGGGTCGGCCTGGAAAATAAAAGTTTTACACATGTTTTTGTCCTCCACCGAGTCAATTGTTAACAACTGATCTGCCTAACTCTCCTCCAAATTTTGCGCGTCAATATTGCCAATCTAGTCAAAACCTAGAGTTTTTTACGCGACAATTTTTGTGGATCTGGTCAATTGAACCACACTTATTTCTCTTTATCAGTTGCATAATTCCTCTATAAATAAAAGATTGTGCTAAGCTAAAGAAAAAACAACCGAAAATTCGAATTTTTTTCTCTCTTTCTCCCCTTTCTGGTTCATCTTTTATTTATTTATTTTGAGTGATCATAGTACCGTATTACGAGTGGCTTTAACCGCCATATTGATGGTGTAATTCTAGAATATTTTTCTAAGTAGAGTTTGATATAGTTTGTATGGACTATTTTATCTTGGGGACTTCATGGTTGATAATATGTTTTGCACAATATAGGCAATTCTGCAAAACTTCTCAAAGAGAACGACCTAGTACACGATTCAACCCAGTAATAATTTCGGTGACTGAAATTTATTTTGAAACAGTTTTTTCGAAACTCAAACAATTTTAAGATGTTTCTTTCTACCATGTCTACCAGCAAAATTACTGGGTCAAATCTCACTACTTCTAATTTCAATAAACTATTTAAGTTTGAGGGATGTCACTTCAAATGATAACAACAAAATATTTTATTTTTCTTAACCATGAAAAAGGTTGCCAACATTCTAAAGCATGACATTCCTATTGGTCCAGAAACAAGTGAACAAACAAAAAAGATAAGAAAGTTGTTGAATTAGCCAAATGGAAACATAATGATTACCTCTATAAGAATTATATTCTTAATGGACTTATTGAATATCAATATGATTACTACAGTTCTAGCAATACTCTTAAACAAGTTTGGGATGCATTGAAGAAAAAATATGATAGCTAGAGCTAAAATCTATGTTGTGAGCCGCTACCTAAAATATAAGATGACCAATGATAGATAAGTGGAGGCTCAGTCCCATGAGATTCAAAAAATAGCTCATGAGACCATCTCTGAAGGTAAGAATTTAGATGAACAATTTCAAATTGCTGTTATAATTGACAAACTGACCCCTACTTGGCAATATTTTAAAAATTCTCTCTTGCATAAAACAAAAGAATTATCACTAGAGACTCTCATAACCTACGTTAGAATTGAGGAAGAATCTCGTAAGTAAGACCAGAAAGATGAAGTGCTTGTTGTTTCAAATAACAAGAAGAAATTTATCAGATCAATTCTAAAGTCAATCGATAAACAACTTAAGAATCAGAACCACAATATAAAGAACAACAACAAGAACGGGAACCCTCCAAAGGCCCTAATTATAAGGCAACAACCACCTCTTAAAAATGACTTTACCCCACATTTTCTATACTTTAGATGTTGGAAAGAAAGTCATATGGCACGCAAATGTAGGAACAAGCCAAACTCTACTCATCAAGCTAACTTGACAAAAGAGAATTGTAATGATAACTGAAATCAATGTTGTTGGTGGATCAGATGGATGTGGATAGACATTGACGCCTCACGCATCATGTAACACCCTAGCGATTACCGTTATCAACGATACTACTCATGACCTTCTCGCCCCCTATTTGCCTAGTGGAAATAATGAGTTTTTTCCTTCCGTGGAATTCGAATCTAGTACTTGGGAGATAAGTACTGCCTCCACATAGTCTCACTACCAGCTCAGCCTACCACCTTCTACAAGGAAAAAAAGTGAGAAGTTCCCTAGAACCATCTACGTCTAGCAACCAAACTCTATGGAAAGTTGTTGAGACTGACTTATTTATGTTGTTATGTTGTATTAGCTATTTTGAGTCATTGTAATTTTTGTGTTATTAGAAGAAAGGAAGACGCAGTAGCCCATAGTCTAGTGGGGTTAGCAAAAAAAACTTGGATCGAGTTCTTGGTGGAACTATGTATCAGAGCCTATTAGTTCTATTGTTTGTTGTGATTTTTTTTTCCTTTTGAAAGTTAGCTTTTCTACCCCCAATTAACCATATACCTCCGATATTTAAATTTTTTTTTTTTGAAATATTCAAAATATCCTTAACAAAACAATAAAAATCAAAATATTCAGTCATACCCCAATAATTGATATTTCAGGAAAAGTATGTATAGATGAATTTTTTTTTACCGAAAATTTCAGGAGACATGAAATTTTCGGTAGTTATAAATGAACACCGAAAATTTTATTTTTGAAATTTCTGAGAGTACTCACCGGAAATTTAAAAATTTCGGTATTTATTTCCAATACTGGAAATTTCAAATTTTTAAGTGGTATTCCTGAAAATTTCAAAAGTAAAATTACTGGTAGTTATTTATAACTACTACCGGAAATTTTCAAATTTCCAGTATGTTTATCGAAAATTTCATTTCTCATTGAAATTTTCAGTACAGTTGTCTATTTTTTTTTTATTTACATAATTTTTTTTTTCCATTCAATTTTTTTAGTGAAGACCATAGGAGTAAAAACAGACATTGATCATTGTCGAGTTCGACCTCCTACACAATCAAATAGGAGAGTTGCAGTTGAAAAATGAAGAAAGAGAAACGAAGAAATGTCGGCGAATGAGTTTGAGCAAAATCTTGTGTTTGATGAAGAACATGATCTCAACAGCACCAACAAGATCATGCGTTTGATGATGAACATGATCAACAGCATCAGTGTGATGATGGACATGATCAGCAGTACCAGCCTGAAGAACCTATGTTTCCTGAAGGTCCTTATGATCTTTCTGTCCTTAAGGATTATGACCACCATATTGTAATAAATGTGTGGAATGGACAAGTTATTGAATAATTTATTTTATTACATATTATAATATAAAAAAATATTATAATATTTAATATATTTGTAGTATATTTTATTAAAAAGTTGATTTTACATTATAAATTATTGTGTGTTATTTTTAATTGTATATTTAGATTATAATTGTATATTTAAATATGGAATCTATATTATATAATTGTATATTTAGATTATAAGTTATTATGTTTTATTTTTAATTAAACAGATAAATGTGCCTTAAAAGTTATTTCAAATGGCAAAAAGCAAGACAAATTCATTGATATCAGATATGTATTACCTGCTTAGATAGATCACTAGATTGCTATATCTGGATTACGTCCTATGAGAAGATGTAGTTCGCACATGATTGACGATAATATGATATATGTTTTTGCTGATAGATGACATGCATAGACTAGCTCATTTTTCCTGCCATTTGGTGAAATGACTATTACTCTTGAAATGACTATTTCACCTGCCATTAAGTATTTTCCATGTTTTCCAAATTACATTCTTCTCCGATGTAATGTCCAACTTTGAATAATTTGCCAACTTTTCTTTCTCTTGATAACTATTCATGGTTAATTTCCTCCAATGTATATGAATGACATCTAATGGGATTGAAACACCTTCTAGCTTGTATCGTGCCAACTTACATGCACAAGGTAATCCATAAGTGTTTCTAAGTATACAACAACATGCACCTTTGTCGTTACCGACATAGCTGACTCTCTTGTATTCATGAACAAAAGTAACTACTAACTCATGGTTGTGAAGTCTACACATTAAACTAATAATCCATCATTCGTCATTTTTCAATGGTCTCGATCTAAGTTTAAACCGACAACCACACCTTTTAGTTGAAGTATCTGTGTTATTTTTATTTGACTTATATTTTTCACCTTTGTCAGAACCAAAAATTAATTTTGACTTTCTTCCTCTCTTTTTGGTCTCTACGTCAAATCCAGTAATGATAATTGCTACTCGATATTGTCAGTTGACCTCTCTTGCCAATGATATGACAACTTCTCGTGACTCAAAAATTTGATCAGCTGTTAATGTTTCAATTAAATCTATAAATACTGGTTGTGCCTTTTCCATCCCTATAACATACCAGATTTTTGAAATTTTTGATTAAGAATAATAACTACCGAAAATTTTAAAATTTCAAAAATTCAAAATTTCCAGTGAAGAAAATATAACTACGGGATATTTCAAAATTTTGAAATTTCCGGTAATGTAAATGTAACTACCGGAAATTTCAAGGAGCAAATTTCCGATATTAAAAATACCTACTGAAAATTTGGTTGCGAAATGTTACTTACCGAAAATGTAGTTGAGGAGGGTGAAATTTTAAAGTAATTTTTTTTATTACTCACATGAATTAAATTTTTAAAGATAATATTAAATTTTTAACAAATTAAAGGTACAAGTTTAATTAGAGGTACAAAAGCGAATTTTCTTTTCCTTTTAGTTGAATGGAATGTTTGTTCTGTAAAAAAAAATATATATATATAATCATAAATTACAAGTCAAGAGAAAGTCCAAATAAGATTATTCTTTACGGTTTCTAAAGAAAAAATTCAAAGTGAACACAAGATACTAAAGAATTTCTCAAAATTAACTAGTGTATTAGTTAGATTGTACATTATAGTCGAATATATTTTGATAAAAAGAAAGTAAAGAATGTAAAATTTAATAGTTATATACAAATAATGTAAAATACAGTTACATTATCATCCAATAAAAAACTATTATTCTTTCATTTCATATCACTAATTTTAAATTAATCAAAAAAAGGTTGAAGATATGACATAAAGAGATTTTCGTTGAATGTCAATGTAACATTATTATGGTTATAGAGTTTAAATCCCTTTAAATCCAAAAATGTACGATGCTGGTGCATACGGTGAAGCCTTTGCATACAAACAAATGAATGAATTATCATTCTAGTTTATGAAGAAAAAAAAAAAGACGCACTATGTACCAAATAATAAAACGAGGCACTCAATTTGATCGATTAAAACAAATATATAAATATTGTTTTTAGAATTACAAATCGATTTATTAATATTCTTGTCTGTCTTGTACATGTTAAAAATGTTAGGCACTAACCTGCCGAGTCGGAAATTTCAAGAGAGTATAATTTTATTTCCCGACGCAAGTGCAACCAATATTTGTCACAAAGTAACTAAAAATGAGTCAATAAAAAACCTATGCGACAAAAGCCGTTGCGGCAAATCCTATATGCGAACGGGGTTGCCACTACTTGTCTTGTTTCTATCCATACATTTATATTTATTCATGTTAACTATGTTTCCACTTTCCTCTTTATGTTCCTTCTAATTGTGGTCTTATACTCTTGTTTTCGTCATGGAGAGACTCATGCGTGCTGTTCAGTACAATGCCTATGGTGGAGGATCTGCTGCCTTAAAGGTTCTTCAACTTCTTTTTAATTCTTTCGTATATCTTCATTTCTCTTTTAATTAATTATTATTTTTTTAAACTATTAATGTTGTTATTATGTCTTTGAAGGTCAATTTCATGAATTTATTCCAACAACTTTATCTATGACAATATTTTAATACAATGCAGTATTATCAATGGCACATCACAGAAAATAACAGATTGTTCAATTCTACTATATTAAAGTGCTATAATCATATTATTTGACAATACTTTATACTAAATTGTATATCGCAGAACATTAGTGATTTGTTAAAACTCGACTAAACTAAAACCGCTATTAAACAACACTTATATGATGTAGGACTTCTGTCACTCTAAGTTAGCATTTAGAAGCATCAATGACAAAAAATATTAGTAGTTAATATAGATTATTATGATTTTTACTTGTTGCAGCATGTTGAAGTTCCATTACCAACTCCTAGTAAAGATGAGGTTTTGATTAAATTGGAAGCAGCTAGTATAAATCCATTTGATTGGAAAGTACAGAAACGCATGTTGTGGCCACTATTGCCTCCAAAGTTCCCATATATACCTTGTAACTTCCTTCTCTTTTATCTCTCTCTCTAGTTATTAATTTTATCAAATAGATTTTAGTTTTGTATAGTTAAACATAGACATATTCATCTTTTGAAATTCATGGAAATGTTTTATAATAATAATTTCAACCAGTTGCTTAGGACAATAATCTATTGAATACATATATCATCTCATATTCATAGTCTCTGTAGGACTGACACTTTTGGATCTAAGACATGTTCCATTGTCCGACATAATACCGACAATTGAATACATTCAATTAATTCATTTTTTAAAATTATTATCAATGTCGACGTGTCTATCGTTCATAGTCACAGGGCACAACAATTTTCTTCCAATAAATGAATGTTAATTCAAAAGATGTATTCATACGGTAGATTTTTTTGTTTACATGAATTTACAATCTTATTAGACCTCACTATGTATTTACACTTTTCACTAACAAATCTAGAATCAAAAGTAAAATACACGAAGCCATTTTCAAATCAATTAAATACTACTACAAGTTGAATTTGATATTTAGATTTTGATCTTTACTGATTGTTGATACTGGATTTTGATTACAAATTAGTTTACCACTTGAGCTTAACCAAGTCATTAAAAGTTTGGCTTTATCTTGTTTATTTCAAATCTTTCATGCTGAAGATACTACATTCTACAATAGGTACTGATGTAGCAGGAGAGATCGTGGAGGTTGGTAAAAGTGTTAAAAAGTTCAAACCTGGTGACAAAGTTGTAGGCTTAGTTAGCCCCTTCGTAAGTTTTTAGTCTACTATTCAATCGGTTTCATTAATGAATCATTTCTTTCAATAGGGTTGTTGGATTTGAGAAAACTTTTCTGTTTTCTGTTTTTATTTTAATGTTGTTATCTGTTTTAAAATATGATCTAGTTTATGTTTATGGTATTTTGAAACAAGAAAATGGTTTATTAAATTAAATATCTTAGTTTAAAAATCTATTGATAACCTCTTAAACTACTAACAACTATATTTCTTTTGTCTATGGTCTATTCCTTGTCTTGTTTTTGAACATAGCCAAGTTACATAATCATATAAATGTAATGATTCAAAAGTATTATCAACAATTTAGATGGCTAAAGTAAATATATAAGTTTTTTAAAAGTAATATAAATTGTTCATATTCATGATCATTGATCACCTATGGTTTTTTATTTATCGCATGCCAATAGAAACAAGCTTCATCAAAGAATAAAATTTATGTTTTGAGTTATGAAATTTTATTATTGTAGAGTGGTGGAGGACTGGCTGAGTTTGCTGTTGTTAAGGAAAGTATCACTGCTTCAAGACCACCTGAAATCTCAGCATCCGAGTGTGCTGGTTTACCTGTCGCCGGACTGACAGCTCTCCAAGCACTCTCCCAATCCATAGGGATCAAACTCGACGGAAGCGGCGAGCGAAAAAACATTTTGATCACTGCTGCATCAGGTGGTGTAGGACACTATGCAGTTCAACTGGCAAAGCTAGGTAACACTCATGTGACTGCCACGTGCGGTGCTCGCAACATCGAATTCATCAAAAGCTTAGGAGCTGATGAAGTAATTGATTATAAGACACCAGATGGTGCTGCATTAAAGAGTCCATCTGGTAAGAAGTATGATGCAGTTATTCATTGTGCAGTGGAGATTCCATGGTCAATTTTTGAGCCTAACTTGAGCACAAATGGAAAGGTTGTAGACATAACTCCAAGTTCTAGTTCAATGATGACATTTGCTTTAAAGAAACTTACCTTCTCCAAAAAACAAATTGTGCCTTTGCTTTTAATTCCAAAGGGTAAGGATCTTCAGTATCTTGTTGATTTGGTCAAGCAAAAAAAACTGAAAACTATTATTGACTCCAAATATCCTCTAACCAAGGCTGAAGATGGTTGGGCTAAGAGTATTGATGGTCATGCAACTGGGAAGATAATTTTTGAGTTCTAATTTATGCACTATAGTAGTCTATAATATGTACAAATAAACTATATTATATATGAATTATTGGGATAATACTGCGCAATTTTACTTTGGGCCGACATGAATCACACATATATTTTTTGTACTGTAAAACAACTTCATTCAAGGGAAAGATACAACAGAATTTAAAACACCATTGTTTTGATAAGTTCCATACAAAGAGATTTTTAAAATTAGTCCTTTGTGAAACCTTGTTCTTTGAACATACAAGAAGGTTAATAAAAAAATAAAATGAATATTTAGTGAATGATATTTTGCAAATGATTTAGTTAAATATAATTGAATTTGTTGAGATTTACTTATATTTTAAGTCATCAAGAATATTTTAGCTTCATGTATTTTACTTTTGATTCTAGATTTGTTAGTGAAAAGTGTAAATATATTAAAAGAGAATTATTATAAAAAAGAGAATATGCATTAAACGACTTTTAGTTTTTTTTAGTTTTCACTTTCTCATAAAAGTTTACAATATAATTGTACCAAATAAGTTTTTTTTCATTTTTTCTACTTTATAATTTGAGAAGATGTTTTTTTAGAACATATTAATACGTGCTTTTGCTTTTGATGTATATCTTAAAAGTTTAAATATAAAAATTATATTTTTAATTTTTTTAAATTTAAATATTTTATATTAGTAGATAATTTCTACTTTCACGCTTGAAGTATTAACTCATGATAAGAATTTAGTCTTATAAATTATAATCTTAAATTATCAAGTTTGAAATTTCTTCGTTAGCATCAAAACATATTCAAATTAGCCAATCAAACAAAATTAAAAAAAAAATAAAATAAAATAAAATCTTAATAAATGCATAATAAAAAATACTGTGACATCATCTTCTAAAAGAAACAAGGTTAAAGAAGGAATTAGTTGATAATAACTATTAATAACTAGGAAGATAATTTAAAAAACTATTAATAGATTCCTCGTTTATTATCATTATTCATTTTGTCTAACTTAGCTTGAAAGTTATCTTGAGTTCACTCCAAAACCATTGAATTGATCTCAATACAACGCAAAGGGTATAAAATTCACAATTATCATCATGGGTGGTGATTCCATTGTTTCTTCTCACGGTATTTGCTCTCTCTATCTTTTTTCATTCTCTCAACTCTACCAATAAACGTTCCTTTTTCTTTTCTTTCAATTCCGATAACTAAACTTGATCACTTCTTATGTTTTTCTACCAAATGATCAGGTACACATGAAGATTCTTGTTTGGAAGAAGAAGATGAATTTCCTTTCCTTTCTTCTCACTCCTCGCCACCCCTTTCCAGGTAGGTACTGTGATCATGATCGGTGATTATTATTCTTCAATTACCTCAATGTTTGTTCAGTCCAAATAGTAGCAGGAACAAACAAGCGCTTAGTTTGGATGAACTTCTGAACAAGCACTTATGGAAAAATAAATTTTATTTATTAATAGGATCTTAGTATAATTAAGAATTTTTGAACTAAAACGTTTTTCATGTGTAACTTGAAATTAGCTTTTACTTGATGAGCTCTATTATTTAAATTCTCTGTGAAAACTTTGAAATTTGTTTAGATTTTTTTGTATGTTAAGAACCCTAAACAGTAAGCTAGAAGCTAATTTAAACTTGGCCTTAGTTTTTTGAATGACAAAGAATCGAGCAGATATAATGCATGTCATTTTGGCTTTTAAGAAATAACATGTGAAACTTAGCTGGATCGTGGTTTTGTAGGTGCGGTGATTTTAAGGTTCTATGGTTGAAGTTGATTCTTGTTATTTCTTGATCCTATTGTATTATCACTTGGTTAACATTAGCATTATTTATTACAGTGACTTCATGATGATTTTGTGATTTCTAATGTTTCAGGGAGAATACAGTGAATGAGAAGAATGTGTTAGATTTTGAAGAAATTAGTGATGAAAGTGCACAGCCTTCTTCTGCGGTTGATTTTGTTGACAGTGAAAGGAAGAGACATAGTGTCTATCAAGAAATCCTGCGAAGTTATGATGAATTGAAGATTGATAGCAAGACTTTGAAAGAAGCGAAAGAAAAAATTGTGAGGTGTTGATTTGAACTCAAATTTCATTTGTCTATATCTACTTAGCCATATATGTTTTAATATACTAAGCAAAAGCTTCCAAGTTTTGAAATTCAGCATTCAAACACTGAAAGTGAATGACATCCTCTAAGGAAAATTGATCTCTGATTGATTAATTAAAGAAAATAACAAAATAACATAAAAATGGCCTAGTCAAAGTTAAGGAAGTGACATTCACTATTTTATCTGGTACTTGTTTCAAAACTCATTGAAAAAATTATTGTAGGACTCAAGTCAAAAGCATCAATTTTAGGGTGTTTCCCTTACCTTGATTTATGTAAAATAAGCTGAGAAACCACAATTTCATCAACTATGTGCACATTCGTTTGTGCAATCAAGGGGGTGAATGGGTTCTTAGACATTAACTACATGGTGTTGAATTGTTTTCTATTTTTGTCATGAAAATAGTATTGCAGGGGAAAATTTTGAAACAGAATAAAAAAACAGACCCTACATGATTGTTTGTTTTGTTGCGTCATTTTTTCGCTTCCGACTTTGTTCCCTTACAATAAAATGAAGGCTTCTGTCACATTCTTCTTTCCTACCCTTACATGTTGCATTAGATGAAAACTTGAAATTTTGTTGTGTAGTTCTTGTTCATTCTGAAATCAAAATTCAAATGTCTGTATGAGTACATATGTGTAGGTGTGAATCTAAATGAAGTTTATCGTATCGTGTCTGATTTGATTGTCACAGCTATAAGCCTGGAACATGGATTGAGAAGGCTAGGGGCTTAAAGTTATGTGATTATGATGTACCAGAGACAACGTGCCTCATATTGGTTGGCCCAAAAGGATCTGGGAAAAGTAGTCTCATAAATAGAATCTCTAAGGTGTTTGAGGACGACAAATTCGCACCCCCAAGAGCACAAGTATCATGTATATTTTTTACCACTTTAATTTCAATATCAACTTGAATAATGAAGAAGTCATTTCGTTCCATCGATATATCTTTGTACATCTGGATAAATTGCTGTAAGAAATTTCCATTACATTTATCTTTTGATGCCAGATAATTCACTTATAGGGGATGGAACATACTTCCTCTGCGAGTATATGTTTCCAAGAGACTCAAATTCTATTTGTCTGTATGATACACGTAGTTTGTCGGATAATTCTCATGAGTGTGATAAAACTCTGAAGGATTGGATGACAAAAGGTGTTCGTAATGGAGAGCTTGTTGTCAGGTTTGAATATTTAGTCATAACATTTCCTCCAATATTCTCCAATGTTAATATTTATGTGAAGTTTTACCAATTCTCTATCAGGAGTATAGATAGTCAGAGATTGAGGAAAAGTTTGAAGCGTAAAGGTGACATGAAAGGTTTCTTTTCCAATAAGAGCAGAAAAGTAAATTTTGTAATATGTGTTATTAATGGTCTTTTGGTTCTGAATGCGATGGAGAATGCTGGTGCTTTGGAGGATAAGTATATTGAAACAATTGTTTCTACTTTCAATTGCCCATTCCTGTCATTTAAAGGTGTTTTCCAGACAAGCTTCTGTATTTTAACCTTGTAAATTTGATAGAATCACAGAACTGTGTTCATTATTTATTTTTTCCCTTGCATACATTTACATAGAGGTATGTATTTCCTTTCATTAGATAAATAGGGAGAAATAGTAAAAAAGGATGCATTCAGAAAATTAGGAAGTTCGTATGAAGGAAAACCTTTTCAGAGTACTATATTTAATTGTACATTTCCTTGTATTGTTACTATGGATCTCTCATTTCATTTATCTTACCTGGGTTCATAATTGTAGCCAATCGGATAGTTTTTATCTATTACTTGCAGATGACAAACCTGTACTTGTATTCACTCATGGAGATCTCCTATCACTCTCTGACCGTGCTCGCGTCCATGCATATTTGGGGGAGTTATTGGGAATTCCACCAACAAAGCAAATTTTTGACATCCCAGGTAGCCTTTCAACTTATGTCACTATCTCTTTCATTCAATGTTTTTTATTTCATTAAAGTTAATATAAATTTAACAATTTCTTAATTATCTTGCAGACTGTGATAACCTAGTGACTGAATCTGCCGTAGTTAGAATGTTAAGATATACTCTTGAGCATGCTGACAGAAATTTTCCTCAGAAAAGCAATGTTGTGAATAAGGTTTGTGCTATTTCTCCAAATTTATAAATACAAGCCGATAACTAAATTAGCCCCTTTTGTTTTTGCAATGATAAGATTTTGAACGCATAATGGTGAAATCGAAGCTACAAGAGATAGCTTCTGTGTTCAATTTGCTTCAGGACGTGAGAAAACAAAACTGCACCATGCAACCAAACGTACACTTAGAACTTCTATTTTTACTTTTATCTTATTTTTTAACTTTCTTATCATATTTCCAGACGTTATGATTAAGCATTTTTTAAGTTAACATGACTCAGTGAAGTAGGGTGAAAGTTTGAGTTATAGCTACAAGTGGTGGAGAACAAAGTTATTATTCATTAAATAGGTGAAAGTAGTTAAGTTTACCATAAGTATTTTTTTTCTTATAATCGAGACTAGAGGGGGTATTTCATTTGGTACACTTTAGGAATCCGAAGTCCGATCCTGCATATTTAAAGAAAAAAACATTAAATATGCCATTTTAGATCTTTGTGGACAAAACTTCTCAAAGAACAATATGCCGACCATAAGATTTCTGAGACTACATTGATGACCAATATTTTTGGAAGACTTATGTGATGACTAGTGTAACTTTGGGAGAATAACTAAAAAGTTCCCTCCATTTTTTATCTAATGGTTTCAATTTTTTCTTTCTCAACCAGTGACCTAATTATAGGTATATTCTAACAAAACTTCATTGAGTTTGCTAACTGTTGGTGCTTGCAGGTTCATAAAATATCTCTATCACTGTGCATGATTTTGTTGATACTAGCAATTGGATTTGCCATTGTCTTGGAACAAAACAAGTTCATGCACCAGTATCATGCCCCTCAACAGCAAGCTTGGTCCAGAAAAGTTTGTGACATGCGTCCTAAACTAAAAGTTCCAAAACTAAAAGTTCCTAAAAAGGAACCTGAGATAGAGTGGCATAAAATTCGGCACATATGGTAGCTTTGAATGTCAGTTGATATGGCTTGTATATAATTTCTGTTATGGAGCTAGGTGAAAAGAGTGGTAATTATTTTTCGAAGGCTTCAAGCCCTGTTTCAGCTGAGAGTGAGTATTTGGTTACCATTGAATTGGAAACACTGTGCATGTGTGATCTATCATTTTTGTTCTTGCAATGGTCATGTACATGGTTGAAATTCTAAGTAAAAAGTCTTTTTACAAAAATGCTATAAAAATGCTAGCAGTTCATTACTTCCCAATTAACTTTTTATTATTTGGCAAAATTTTACTTGCCTCTTTTCAATTAAATTCATTTTTTTTGTATGAGTGGGAATAAAACTTGGTACTCCGAGGTTCACTACATTGATACATATGCATCAATCACTTGTGGAGACTCTCATAAGAGTGAAATTCGTATAAAGTACATTACTTCAATCTTTTTATATAGAGACACCAAAGATATGTTTTCCTCTTATTAGTTTTAAAAAAAAATCTCTTGGTTCCATTTTTATTTTTAAATTAATAAAACATTTTTAAATCAATGGATTTTATATAAATTTTTCAAAGAAAAAAAAAACTAAATAATTTTTAAAGTGAAAACAAAAAAATATGTAATTGTTTTTACTATTTCATGTATAATTTTTTGCATAGATAAGGAAAATAAATAAAAATAAACTTTTATTATGGTAATTAATAGAAAATAAAAACAAATACCTTTCATTTTTTTTTTAGGATACACTTCCATCGCGGTAATAATTGTATAGTTTATTCATGGATTCTATTGTTAAATGAGTTTATGATAGAATGATGGTGTATTGTGGAACTGTTTTGTCATGAGGTCCAACTAACGGTTGAAAAGTATGTCTGATTGATATACTCATCCTGAACATGATCAGTTCAATGCAGCTATTAGATCTACATATGACACCATCCATTTCACATGTGAGATGAAATCTCTTTAAATATGAGAAAAAAGGACACACACCATCAATATGATTAAAACTGAGTAAGGGATATTTTTAAAATAAAAACGAGGTCAGTGCATAATCATTGCCCTCTTTAAACATATCTGAATTGCTCGAGTTGTTTTACGCTGCTATTAGACAATATTTGACTAGAATGCACTAGTGTACTGCAGTACTAAGATAAGAAAGTCGTGAACCTTCATATATAAAGTAATCAAAATTGATAACAATCATTCAAACATCAACATCAAGAAAAACTTTCAGCGTACACTTAAACAACATTTTACAACCAAAGTTGGCCAGTATGTAAATCTTGATTCTGGACTATAAGGTATAGCAAGCATGTAAAATTTCTGGCTATAATTATGTGTAACTGAAACAAAATTTGAGCAACTTCAAACCTTCAAATGCAAAAGAAAAATTTATAGCTAGTGCTAAATTATTAAAAATTCACTGATCTCAAATTCTCAAGTAAATGTAGGACTTGGAATACCCTGCAAGAAGGAAGCCCTTATAGTAAGGTCGGTTGAAAATCGTCCTAAAACAGCGATAGTGGCAGTACTACTTCCAAACTTCTCAATACCCCTAGAAATCATACATGTGTGACTTGCCTCTACGACTACTATCACATCTCCACCTATCAGCGGTGAAATCATTTCCGCTATCTGTCTGGTTAGCCTCTCCTGAACTTGAAGCTTGAAACCGTAAAAATGTACTATGGATTGTAAAAGAGATTTTCCAATAGGCTTATATCCATCTGATATGAGGTAACCTATGTGAACAACGCCGTGAAATGGAAGTAAATGGTGCTCGCATTGCGACCAAAATGTTAAATTCAGCTCAGTAAATGTTTTCTTGTCGTTCAAGTCAACCTCGTTATTCTCATTCAAAGAATCTATTCCAGCATTGAGAAAACCATTCAACTTCATGTCAAAGTTGCTGTTCTGAAAGTTCATCAACCACTTCACAAATCTACTTGGAGTCCCTCTAATCTCCTTCCTCATTGGATCTTCTCCCAAAGACTTAATAATTGAAGCTACCGCAGTAACCATTGCAGGGTTGGCGGGTACGATTTTGGAGGAAGCTTTGGTGGATTGAGAAGGACACCAGCACAAGTCAGACGATTCTCTACGATGAATTTTTTCCATACTGATACCTCTAAATTTAACAAGACTAAAGAAATCAGTCCATACATCTGCATTTTTGTTTTCAAAATCCCCGGAACCGGCAGAAACGAGTATCTTAACCAATCCTTGATGGTTTGAGTCAAGAAAGACCGATTCTATGTCTGGAAAGTGGATGTGTGTACATTGAAGTACTACGGCAACACCTGCTGGCTTTATTGCATGATGCAAAGCAAAACAAACTTCATTTGCGAGACGCTGAGGCTCTTGGAGTCGTTTTGCAAATACATCAGCAACACGAGAGAGCTTGCTTAAACCAACAACTCTTTCACCAGAAGGAACATAACCAACATGACATTTGACCTGGAATGGAAGCATGCATGACTCGCAATAGGAAAACAAATCAATATCTCGGACAATAACAAGTCCGCCTGCTCCACCAGCATGACCAACTCTATTATCTAGTCCAGCTTCGGGGAATAAAGCACCTTGAACAATGTCCTTCACCTTTTGCCTGTAACCTGGAAGAAGATAGATCTCGTTATGATTATTAATAGCAGTTTTTACGTCTATAGCATAAATTTCAATTTAACGCAGAAAAAGAGATGCAAAAGCTGACCAAATTGAAGATACATAAATGACCAGATATTGGTCCCTAAAAACAGATTGACAAATGAATAATTTCCATATAGAAAAAGCTTAGACCAGTCCTTGGGACAACTTCATGATTCAGGTATGAAATAAATTATTATTTCGGTGAAAAATTGTTAAAAAAATAAGAATGACTAATGCAATCTGCTTTCAAGATGAAGAACTTCCTTTTCCCATAACATAACTCTAAGAACCTGATAATTCAGAACTCTTGATGTTCTCTCTAGCCTCTACACTTGCTAACATAAATGCCCCACATTCTTATTTGAGTTTCACCTGGTAGGATTTGCCTCTGGATTTTATTTGGAAACTTTCATGCGTAATAAGCATGGCTCGCCGTCTTATAGTTCTATTTACCTAGCTTCCATGCTTTCTTTGTTCTTTTTCCCTTTATGTTAATAATATTTTCGGGTGTGCTGCAAATGATTGATAGGTTATTAGGTTTAAAGTGCTAACATAGTTGAGATACTTCTCTCTCTCAAGAAGATCCCTTTAAGATATGCATGCTCTATGATACACATCAGTCCTGCATATATCTCAAATTGTTCCCTGTATTCACACACGGTACCTTTGTGTTTCAAACACAACAAAATTTCATGAACACTTAATGATTGCATTCCAGAACAAGTGGTGCAAGATCCCTCAAACACACGCATACCTCTTGCTAGTAGTTTCTACCATCATCTACAGCGCCTTACCAATAGAACTCTTGGCAATTTCCACTCATAGAGTTGCAGTTCGAGATAACAACTACATTATACGAAACTGAAGAGAAGCACATAAAAAGTATACCCTTTTTGGTTAATCAAGCAATTATGTTTTTCCTAAACAAGATCTAAACCAAACCATAATTATTGACTGCTTGAGAGTTAGCATCAAGAAGGACGGACACAAGGCATGACACTGGCACATAGACACTGATAATATTTGAAAATTGGAAGTGATTGAATATAACATGTGAGAGTACTGTGTCATGTCTGACACCGATATATATTGGACACCAGATAATGACTTCAATCTATAGTGTGGGTGGCTTGGTGCTACATATTCAGCAATGTAGTTGACCATAACTGACAAAAAGAAGTCAAAAAAATTTAAATTCACTATAGGTTTCTATTTCCATAAAGATAAATACTGAGGTGGAAGTTGACAAGATGAATTAATACCCAATATTCACTTCCATCCCCTTCAATTTAGTCCACTCAGAAGAAAAGGACAAACATACATGTAAAAAGTACTACAGAATAGCTTGTAAATAAATAAATAATAAATGGTCATCTAACAAAAGACAAATAAATATCATCACTCTATTAAGCTTTTTTCTCTAACTTTATCATAGGAAAGATAGTAAAAGATCCATTTAATCCATAGAACTTTAGATCCAAACTTTGATATCAGGCCAAACAAACAAAATTCTACTACACATAAAGCACTGTAAAACAAAAGTTGAAAAGATATAACTCTCATAACCATTTAAATTTTAAAGTACAAATATTATCTAGTAAATGGCACATCAAAACAGAAAAGCATATATGATATACATTTCAGAAAAATGAAAACATTTATGAGCTAAGTTGCTAACTATCTTTAAGCAACATGCATATATATCATTTTAAGAACTATGAATCACATATACTGACACCGAACACTAGTAATAATTTGAGAAAGTGAACTGTTTGAATGTAATCAAAGTGTCGGTGCTGTATAGATTAAGAATAAGAAGAAACAGTTATTTTTACCTCTTGTTCCTTCACGAAGGGCCTTGGCAACACGAAGTGGTGTCCTTCTAATACCTTCTCTATTTATGTCTTCTCCAAGACCCAGCAACAAAACCTTGACAGCATCTTCAATGGCAGAACCATCTTTCCCTTGTTCCCCCAACCCAACTTCACTACAACCAATTTTCATCCCATTTTCAAGCTCAACAGTGAAACGCCCATCATCCAAACAGCCCATTGAAATACCACAAATCCCCCCACCCAATAAAACAAAAAATCAAACTTTTCAATATCTAAAAAACAGAATGAAATCTTCAAAAAATGTGATGGGTCAGCAGGGTGACATGCACCCCAAGATAAAATTTTGAGGATGACCCAAAATTTGAAATTGCAAATCACGTGTGAAACGTAAAAGAAATGAGTGGAAATTGCAAAAGGGTCGTCGAGATCGGTGTTGGAAAATGGAGATGGTGAAGAATTATAGAAGCTGTGTGAGAGAGAGAAAAAGAGAGAGAGAGAGAATTAAAAAATGAAACAAAAAAAAGGGGTTGGTGGGTTGGTGTTGTTGGACCTGATTGATTTGGTCGGATTTGAATTGTGTGGATCTTACGTAACTCCAGTCACAATGGTGTTGGAGGAGAAACATATATATTGTTGAAAAGAAAAAGTTTGTGGCCATTTCTTTTATGACCAAGAAATATATATTGCCCAAAACAAAATAAAAATACATTATTATTATTATTATTAATGTACATATAAATACTTTTTATGATAAAAAATAATAAAAATAATAAATATTATTTCAAATATTTGATTGATTAATGATAAAATAATTTAAATAAAGAGTAAAAGTCGAAGAAAAAATTATTACAAATATTCTTTTACAAAGTAAAAATATTTGAAAAATTTAATTATTTAATATATTTAAAGAATAAAATTATAAATAAACAGTTTAAGTGAAAAGTAAAAAAAAATTAAAAAAATCACATCAGTATCCTCTTCATATAAAAAAAATATTAATATTTATTTTATACTTGAAGTGTTAATTTAATAATTAAAAGTTTCCCTTTTTAGAAAAAATATAAATTATTATCATTATTATTTGGTACGTTCAAATATGGATGACGGCTAAGGTGAGCCACCAACTAAAGCCTTCATCGGTAGATGGCCTTGAACAATAAATAGAAACCATTAGATAAATCAAGTCCATACATCTTGTTATACACCGCATACACCAAATCATGTCTCTAATTTTTTTTGCAAAACTTCGTACTAATCTATGGAGCAGGTTCAACGTTAATCTATGGAGCAGGTTCAACATTGCAATAAAGAAAGATAATAAAGAGCAAAGAACAAGAAATTTCACAAACATGTATTCACAGTTCACCTTTCATCCATAATTACAAATCTACTTGACTCACCAAAACCATTCACTTAAATACTTTCTCATCTTAACTTTCATCAATCAAATAATGATAAACTGAGTTAATATGAAATAACAATACATTATGTGGACTTGATTACTCTAATGGTTTCTAACAATAAATTTGTTGGAGTCCTCTTGCTTCATGTTAGAAGCTGCTTCAATTATGAGACTCTCTTCTCTGCAACACTAAAGTCATAAAATTAGTTGAGTGCATATAAATTATATCTTACAGTTAATAGTTGATAAATTAAAATGTTTGATAAAATTAACAATTTAATAAATTTAAAATGTAAAATAACATAAAAGAATATTTTTAATAGAATAAATAAATTTTATTAATTAATATTTAAAATATTTTGAAATTGATAGTTTAAATTTATTTATTTTTATTTAAAATTTATTAATTTGATATATTATTTATTTATATTACATTAAAATAAATAAATAAACTATTTATTTTAAAATATTAATTATTTTAATGTTTAAATTATTTAAAATCATAATAAATAAATTATTTAAAATTTATATTTATTAAGCTTATTTTAAATTATATTAATTATTTATTTAAATTAATTTACCGAACAATCATATAAGCTCATAAATGATTATTATTAAACAGAATTTATAACTTATAAGTTATTTTTTGGTCTTGTCAAACAGATTTAAGTCCTTTGTGTATCATGTTGTACTTTAATACTTCTATTTTTTCTTAGCCCTGTTTGTTTGGTTAAGGAATGATCAATGTGTGTTTACCACATTAAATCGTGATTTCATGATTATAGAATAACGTTTGGCACTTACTTAAGAACGTGATTTTCCTTTCTAAAATTGATTATAGTTGAAACTACTCTTGTGTCTCACCAAAATCAAGTCTATGGAAGACTTTCTAGTTTTATCCCTTAGGTCCTTCTCCTACATTTTTATTTCGTGCAACGGAGTCCTTATCTCAAGGTTAGGGAAGAGAAGAGAAATGAGTTCTCATTGTGCTAGTCCAAAAAAGAAAAGGAAAATTTTACTCCATACTCCCCATATTTGTATTTATATCTCACAAAATTTTAAAAATGTCAAATATATCTTTGATTTTTTACTATTTTACCAACTATCGATATATACAAGATTTTCAGAAATTACCGAATTTTTTTAAAAAGTTTTCTAATACAGAAGATTAAAAAGGTGTTTATCGATTTTTTTTTTTAAAATTTTTCAGTATAAAAAATTAAAAATGTGTCTATTGAACACTTTTTTTTAAAAAAAAATTCAGTATAGAAGGTTAAAAAGTTGTGTATTACCAAACTCATGTAGCAGAAAACTAGTGAAAAAGTTTTCTGGCACACATCTTTTAAAAAAGAATGAGTTAAAATAAATAATAAAGTAATAAAAAAATTAAAAAGAACTTCCATAAAATTTGTGGGTTGAAATTTTCCGATAACTTCTAGAAATATCAAAAAAAGATTTTTGGTTTTGTATATGTTCCGAAAATGTTAAAATAAGTTTTTCGATACTTTCGAAAAATTTCAAAAAAGATTTTTAAAAATAGTCTTTTGTATTGAAAAACTTTTTTCTATTTTTTTGGAATATAACTTGTGTACCGAAACAATTAAAAAAAAAATCTAAAAAAAATAATTTTTTTTTATTTACTTCTATACTGACCAACTCAAATAGTTGAATGGTAAAAATTTGTAACTTTTAATATTTATACAGGGACACTTATATTTGTATCTTTAGTTTGTGGGATTGAAGGATAATTTAGGGGATGTGGAGTAAAATTTTCAAATAAAAATAGAGCTAGGCTTCTAAGGCCCATTGGATTTTCTAGGTTTCACATGAGTTTCTTTTAAAAAAAATAAAATAAAATAAAAATTCAATGAGAGACATTTTTTACCTTTTATTTGATAAATCTATTTACTAATATTTTATTTAATAAATTAAAATTTATTAGTCTTTAATTTTTATTTATTTATGATAGATTATACTGTAATTAACTAACACAACTATGACGTTTCGAATTCGAACATGAGGTAAGACATTTAACTTAACAATATCAACATTCGTCAATCGAGCTAAGATTTAACGATAATAGTCTTTAAGTCTTAATTCAAGTGATAAAAATATTGATATTTTTAGTAGACATGACAACGGGGCGGGGCAGAGGTGCGTTCTACTTTCTCCACCCTCGTATCTGAGAAGTCGAGAAAACCTCCACTAATATCCGTTTTTATTTGGTATAAAATTTAAGTCTTCATCTTCATATGTGACGGTGTTCAGATTAATATCATATTTTATATAGAGATATGATTATAATTTTTAATATTAAAAAATATTAAATATATACATGTGAGATTCGGTTGTGAGGTGAATATCAACACTCATAAACCCGACCTTGCTCCCGAGTTTTGAAGAAAATCTATATCCACGCCTATATCCGATGAAAAGTGGGGTTTTCTCGCTCATGCTGGTACCGCAGATGTGAGTTGTATTGTCATCCCTAATTGTTAAGTTGAATTTTATGTTCTAAGTTCAAACTTGTGGATTGTGTGTGAATTTTTTGTTTATTTATCGTCAAATCTACGGACCAAATTTTTTTTTTAACATTAAATAAAATTAAATAAAAAATAGCAAATAAAACTTATATTCATGAGTACTCCAAAAGAAAACTTATAATAAAAATTAAAAAAGATAATGAATAAAACCAAAAATAAATATCACAATTACTTTTTTTTTTACTAAAAATATACCACAGTTATATCGATTCATATTGGTAATTATGAATATAGCTATAATTAAACTCTATAGTAGTATAAAAAATTCTAATACAATGTGCATTTTAACAAAAAAGATTTAATACTCTTTAAATAATTATGTTAAAAATATCTTTAAGAACTACTTAAAGTTTTAAATACGTATATTAAAATTCAATTTGATGATTATACATTCAAAATCATAACAACGGGAATTGATAAAAATCACTTTTGTATTGACATAAATTAATTTAGGTTGAATTTACTTTTATTTTAAGTATTGACATAAATTAATTTAAGTTGACCTTACTTTTAATTAAAATGATTTTTTCAATAACAATTTATCATCTATTATATATATTTAGAATAGACTTTCGATGTCATCTTATTATATTTTGCCACCTCATCATATTTCATCACGTACACATCAATCAGAAAGTTGATTTTGAATCTCTTGAGAGTATACTCTCTCCAACAATTTCTTTAATCTCTTTAATCCCTATTTTGTAACCGAATTGTTATCAATTTTGAATTTTGGTTTTGAAACCAAAATATTAATTATTATAATTACTCTATTAATATTAATAATAGTTTAAATTTTTTGTAAATTAAAATTTTAATATATCTATTTTAAAATAAAAAAAATTCACAATTACCACAAAGATTAATTATTAAAATGATTGGGTGAGAAAATAAAAATTATTTGTATTTGATTTTCTATTTTGAATATTGGTAAATATATAATATACAAATATTTAGAAATGATGGACAAAATCACGACTATTTGAATTTTGGTTAGTTTTATTTTATTAAAATTAATTAAATTTGATTTTTTGTTTTACGGTGTTAATTGACATGAAATTAAAGTAATTTATTTGCAATTTTTTATATTTATTGTACAATTAATATTTTATAACTGAATTGCTATAAATTTTGAATTTCGGTTTTAAAACCAAAATATTAATGATTATGATTATTCTATTAATAATAATAATAGTTTGAATATTTGTAAATTAAAATTTTAAAATATCTGATTTAAAATAAAAAAATTCACAATTACTACATAAATCAATGATTCAAATGATCGAGTGAGAGAAAAAAAAATTTATATTTGATTTTTATTTTTGAATATTGATAAATATATATAATATATAAATATTTAGAAATGATGGACAAAGTCATGTCTTTTGAATTTTGATCAGCTTTATTTTGCTGAAATTATTTAAATTAAATTTATTATTTGATAGTGTTGATTGGCATGAAATTAAAGTAATTCATTTGCAATTATTTATATTTGATGTATATTTATAATTGTTTGACGATTAATATTTTGTAATTGTTATAAATTTTGGATTTTAATTTTGAAACCAAAATGTTAATCATTATGATTACTCTATTAATGTTAATAAAAGCTTGAATGTTTGTAAATTAAAATTCTAATATATCTGAATTAAAATTAAAAAAAAATCACAATTACCACAAAGATGGATGATTAAAATGATCGAGTGACATAACAAAAAGGTAATAAAGTAATAAAGTAAAATATAAGGGTGAATGTATTTTCAACTATTTCACTTTAATCATTTTTTAGTTTTAACAATAAAGTAATACATTTTGCAACTCAATTGTATATCAATTGAGTCTATCTTTTAATTTCAATTATCAAATATATTACTTCAATATTTGACATATCCATTGATCTTAGTATTAATATCTTACTTTATTTATTTAAATCATTCGTCTAAATTGATACTTCTCTTCATTGAATTATATTAGTAAAATTATATATATATTATTAATATAAATACTAAATTAAGATATAAAATTTTATATTTTTTTTAAACTCCACTTAAATTAAATAAATAAAAATATACTCGCACAACACGGGTGTTAGCATCTAGTTTTTGTTATAGGAGAGTTAGAAATGATCATATTCATAGAGTGAGAAAACGGATTGATCTGCCTCACCCTCTTATGCAATCTGTAAACTAAATGAATTTCACTCAAAAAATTAGAAAACCGTTGGAAAGAGTGTTATAAAGAACATTGTTACACTAATATTCATCTAAAATTAGATCAATGAAAATAAGTTTCACGAGAACCATAAATTAAAAAGGTTAATTGAATATCTACTGTCAGCTATAGCTTAATTTTTAAAAATAAATATGCATATAAACAACATAAGCTGACCAGATCTACTTTGAAAGTCAATGTTCGACTTTTACTTCTTAAACTAAAATTTCATTTGATCATATGTCTCAAAGAGAAGAATGATACTCCAAAAAAACACATGGGCACCCACCTAACTCGGTAAAGCAGATTTGCAGTTAATAGGAGTGTTAGCAGGTTTGGATCAGTTTTGAAACAATATTAATATCATCAAACTGTGATAAAATAGTAGGTTTCATATAAAATATAATACATAAAATATTTAAATTTAAAATTTTAGAATAATAAGGATAGGTTATATTTGAAATATATGAAATATCAACAAAAAAGATTAAATTAAACTAATAAATATTATTAGAAAAATTAAAAACAAAAAATAATATATAATTATAATATATCGTACTAATAAAAAATAAATAAGTATTGAAATTTATGATTGCATTTCGGTTCAATTTTAAAAAATGAATATATTTCTGTATAATTTTTTTTAATTTTTTTATTGAATGATGTTAGAGTTTCTATAATGGGAGAGATATGTTGAATGAGTCTCTCCTTGAGTGGCAGCCGACACCAATTAAAAGAAATATAAAAAAATTGTGTGCGAGCGCACTTGTGAATAAGTTTGGCGATGACGAAGAAAAAAATAAAAGGGACTAAATCCCTAAGTTAAAATTGAGAGCAAATATCCCGAAAAGAAAAAGTGAGAGAGAGAGCTAGAGGACAAAGTGAAGAAATACTTTGGATACTAGTGGTGGATGTTGGTTGAAAAACATTCTCCATTTTAGTTAAAATTTTAGTATGTTCATCCCACTAAATTTCTTATTCTAATATTTTTATTAGTAGTTTTGTCTTCTCTGAGAGTTAGTTTGTAATACTCACTTTTGTGGAGGTGCTCTGTTATTGTTTAGTTTCCACCATATGGTGATAATTATTGTTCTCTAATGTACTAGGTAAACTTTTGGTTGTTCTCATTGTCTAATACAACAAAGTTATTTTTTTCTGTTTAAATGATCCGTGATTTTTATTCTTGTTTTGAGGAATTTTACATGTTAAAATTTATCGTGTCGGATTTATAGTCATTTACTCATTTTACTGTTATTATTATTGGTATTGGTTGTAATTGATAATTTACGAGTCCAAGTTTCTCAAGAATTAATTAATTTAATGAGCTTATGTTGTGCACTTTGCCCCAATAACGATCTTGTCTATTAGATTGTCTTAAAACTGTATAATTTACTGTGTTTAGTTTTGCACTGAATTTACCAAAGTTGCAGTGCACTACCATATAATTTTATAGTATATAGTTTTTACAAAACAGAGTAGTTCAACTTGATTATGTCAAATTAACTGCAAAATAAAAAATGCACTTAGTGATTATAAATGGGTTGGAGTATATTATTGTACTCTAGTTTAAATTTTTGCTTACTAAAAAGAAATTCACTTTGTATTTGTCATATATAAAATTTTGGATTTAAACATTATATTCTTTTAGGCAGTATTTAAACATTATTAATGGAACCTCGTATGCTTGAATTTTATATTTAAAGTATTAAGTGAAAGGTTATACATATATATACAGTAGGTCAATCCTACTCCACTAGTATCAATAGGCGTCATGAGACACTAGCGTGGAAATTAACAACATGAGAAAACTTTATAAAAAAAAAATACTTTTCTTTCGTATATGGATTGAGACTAACAAAAATGATATATACAATAATAACACCATTGTAAACAGTATCTTAGTAAACAATCATATGCGACTTATCACGTGTATCACATGAGTAATCGATCTAATGTTATAATTCTTCCAAACCAAACCTTACTCTGCTTCCTAAAACACTAGCTACCAAATGATAATAAATCAATATGGTTACATTAGTTTTTCGGATTTGAATTTGGACCTTCTCTTAAAACTTTTTCATTTATTCCTTCTTAACTTGTTAACCAATCTAATTGGAAGCCAACAAAAATAAGATACAAATTTTCAATGGAAAACAAGGTACACAAACATCTATGCCATTAGAAATGGTCAAAATCATCACATGCATAAAATTAAAATTGCCAAAGTTATCATCAAGAACATAAAATAAAATAAAATAAAAGGATAAATATGTCATCAACATCATCATTATATAAACTCCAACACTAAAATTAAACAATGTATATGTTGATTTTCCAATCCCACAACCTTAATAAGCTATATGTTTTTTTATTGTATTTTCGAGATGATCTTAGTATCAATTATTTAAATCCTCAAGACAAGTATTTCCCATGAATGAAGAATTTTTTTTTTTTTTATAAAGAGAAGATAAATCTTGGACTATAGTAATGAATTATAGTCCATGATCAACGAGACTCGCGTTTCTTTGCCTTGGAATGAGAATCGGTAGATTCTTTTCTCTTGGAATTATTATTATTATTATTATTATTATTATTATTATTGGATGAAAGTTTAAGAAACCATGCAGGTGGCCTATGATTATCCTTAAAGTGGTAATCATAGAAAAGTTCCTCACCAGCTTCAATGCGTTCCTTCGCAAATATGCCTACTCTATAGTCTCCACCAACAAGCATAATCTATACAAAACCCAAATCATTATGTCAATTCAATTAGGTCATGAAAATTGTTAAGGAATCATAAATCAAAAGAAACGTGATGTTTTGTGTAACAAAAAATTAAAAATTAAAGTTTTAATAAGTTAAATGCACCAATTCTAAAATTATATTTATATAATTAGCTTCTTAACAAATGCATATGAAACACTTGTTAGTATTTTTCATTCAACTATTAATCGAATTCAACATTCCAAGATAAAAATTTAATTGATATGTCCCATGTTATAAGTGGTTTTAGAAAGAAAAAACAAATGTCACATTTTGAGAAAATGTCACATTTGTCAATTCTTGTAACTAAACAAGACAATAGAGGGTGATTTATAAAAATATGTTAATTCATGTGCCAAAACCTTAAATGACTTATAATATAGGGTAGAGAGGTAATGTGTTTCATATCTCTCACAAAAATAGTTTAGACTAACCCTTGCATAACAATTGGGTTTTGATGAGTGGTTTGCAAATTTTAACTTGTCTCCTTTGCGATAGGCATCAAGAACACACTGAAAACAAAAAACAAATAGTAGGTTTAACAAGGTTACATATTTTTAGTTTAAAAGCTTAATATATCGTACCTTACATTAAATAGAAGTGGAGGAAAATATATAAAGATTAATGAAAGTCAGCAGAATGATAACAGAACAATCAACATAATATTGCTAATATCATTCCGACGCCCTTATTATTTGTACCGTTTGTATCAATGTTATATCTGGTGTGGTGTATGTGTCCGTGTCAATATTAAAAGACTATTTTAAGAGAAAATATTGCAGGTAGTTATATGAGACACTTGCCTGATCATCCAAGTCAAAAAGAAAAGAGAAGTCTGCACGTTCATATAATTTACTACGCTTCTCTGCTTCTGTATAAGAAATTACTTCACCTGTATACTCCCCTAGAAAATCATTTTTGTTGACAGGGTTCTGAAATCAATTAAAAATTAGTGATGACAAACAAACATTTTTTTCACATCATTTTAAAATAAACTAATACTCTATCTAAAATGAAATATAAATAAAAAAATTAATTAAAAAATTGATCTAACTGATTTAATTTAAATCTAAATTAAATACATCAAATTTTCAGTTGTTTTTATTTTTTATTTTATTTTATTATTATTTTGAACAAGATTAAACATCTCAACCTTTAAGAAGGCTCCCCATCCAGCAACATTGGACTTTGCCAAAAGAATCTAACAAAAAAAAGTATAAAAATATAAGAAGACTTGCATATTTATGAATTAAATATAAATAATTTAAAGAGTAAAGGAATTATTACCCTCTGTTTTTTCCTTAGAAGAAGCTTCATATTTTCACATAGACCATCTCCACGATGAGGTGGCTCCCCTAATGAACCATCGCCACAACTATGTATATGTAGAATGTAATAGTACTTATTATAAGGTAAACATTTATAAGATAAAAAGAGAACGATGCATTTTTATGCTCATAGTGCTATAATAAAAGCCTATGGAAGTTTCAAATTTATGGTGAGCTTCAACAATAAAAGAATAATCAAAATGCTACCTAGGTTTGGAGTCTTATGGAAGTTGAAGATTAATCAAATATAAATGCACATGTATCCATAAACTATGATTTGTATCAAGAAAATGAGCTATTTGGAGAAATTGATCAACACATTAATTAAGACACTGAATTTCATTAGTTCAAACCAAACTAACCTAAATATCAGATATAATATATGTTTGATTTCATATAAGATTGGAAAAATCACGGCGAGTCACTATTATTTTCAGAATGTCATTATGAAACTAAATATAGACATATTAGTTAACATGTCCAACAAGATGAATTTAGCAATGAGGGCCAAAACCCAAAAATGAAGCCACAGAAAACTTGGTAGGTTGGCAAGTCATTGCATCTAAATGCACGAAATTGAAGACACAATATAACCAGAAATTGTAAACATGGGAAGAAAACAAACTTGTGAAGATGGAGACCACATAACATAAGAACCAAACATTGCTTGACTTTTTCAATTTTCTTATAAAAAAATTGTACAATCTTTGAACTATTTATTTGAGAAGTAGTTTAATCATGTGTCTAAAAAATTGAATGTCTTATTATTAATACTTCAAAATTAGTCTCATATAGCAAAAGTAAATTACCTAATCCAACAATTTCTACAAACATCTGGATCACATTCTCTTGCTGCTGCAAAACATGGACATTGACGACTTCTACATTGACTTTTAACACAGTGACATCCTCTAAACCGATTTCTGCATTGTTTGGCACACCTGCATATAGAAACAAATAAAATCTTATTTCAAACATAATTTATTCACAAAAATATTATTTTGTTTCAACAATTCCATAGTTCAAAATGTCTTTATTGCAAACCTTCTATCTATTTTTACTTTTGTTTTTGCAAAAATAGCTTTATATTCGATATATATATATATATATATATATATATATATTCCCTCTATATGACTATGTGGTGCTTCTGCTCTTTTTTACTTATTGTTTTAAGTTTATTTATATCTACCAAAAAATCAACAAACTTTGTCATTGAGTTCCACGTATATATATATATATTTTTTTTTTTTAAGTTGTAGAATGAAATATATTTTAATGATAAGATCACAGTACAAACATAACTCTGATTAAAACATAAAAAATCAAAATTCTTGTATTATCATTTTTATTCTAGATAGCACTCAAGTATATTGTTAGGGGGTGTAAGAACCAAATTAATGAACAAATGAATCAAACCAAATCAATTAAATTGGTTTGATTACTTTTTTTTTAGTCTAAATCAAATCAATTCAATCAAGTTCAATAATTATTGATTCAAGTATTAGTTTTACATCATTTAAAATTAACAACTTGAAATCCAAACTATACTATTATA
>JBBPBS010001171.1:658393-675026 GCA_037974835.1 Cicer judaicum | reverse complement strand
ATTATTTTATTTTATTTTTTATAGTATATTAATATATTTATCTTCAAAAAATATGTTAGATTCATGTAATTTTTTATAATTATATATTATTATTTTTATTGTAGTTTATATACTTGTTTTAATTGTATAAAATTTAATTTATTTTATATTTTTTAAATTAATTTTTAAAATATCAACCTGTTTTTCATTAGTTTGGTTTGAATTTCGTGAATAAAACTTATCAAAATCAAATTAAACCAATTATTTTTTTTAATTAATTTAAATTTATTTTTACTAAAAACCAAACAAAACCGATTCATCACACTTTAAGTAATGTTTAGAAAAATATTGAAATACAGAAACATGTGCATACAAGATTTATTACTACTAGAAAATGAAGACACTTGAATGAAAATTGACATACCCACAATATTTTTCACAGCAAGATCCTTTAAGAAGACAAGGACATTGTTTCCCACACATTCCTTCACATCCACATGGTGTATAATGCTTATAGGGTTCATCTTTCCCTTCACTAATTCTTCTCCACATAGATGGCAGGCCTGGTGACTTTGAACAATATTTTAATTTCTTACTTTTTCCTTTTCTCCTAAATGACCTTGAACTTGATGGCATCTCATTGTCCTACAAAAATCACTCTTAATTCAAAAATAATGTTATGATACATGAATAGATGGCTATGTTAGATAATACTATTATATATAACTAGTAAAGGTATTTTAGACATTTCTATTCTTTTGTATATATACTCATTGTAACTTTATTAACTTAAGTTTGGTTCATTATGTGTTATGAAACCCTAGAGTGGTTGTATCTCTTCTTCCTCTTTTCATTATTAATATGGTATCAAAGAACTTTGGTTGATTTTGGGATCTACTATAAAGAAGAGAGAGACTAATTTGATAGAAAAGACAACCACCAAAAGAGAAAAGAGAATAGTAACCCTATTCTCGATTTTATTAAATCAGTCTCACAAAAATATCGATTGTGCATTCGTTAATGTTGGATCGGGCTGATTTTTGGACAGCAAATTCGCAACATTTAGGTCGTCGTCTGCAACGGTTGGTTCAGCAAAAAAACGTTTGTAGGGGGAGAAATCGTGCTCTTGCAGCACAAATTATCCTTAATTTATTTTGTCTCTCTTAGTGATTGTGTTTGTCGTATTTTCCTGTCATTATTTGTTATGGATGGTGCTAAGGATGATTCTCTTCAAGCACATTGGAAAGAACATTGTCCAAAATTGGGGAGAGCACATAAGAAGAATTTTAGGGGGCCATCGTCCAATGTTGCTGCTTCTGCTCTTCCTACCATTGGCTCTAGTTCTGGTTCTGTATACTCATATGAGATTGCTTTCCAAATATCTGATATTGCAGAACAGCTTCAAAAACTTCTTGATACTCAATCACATGCCATGTATGCCACCTCTTCTAAAGGTTTGAACTCATCTGATATGTCACGTATATCTCATTCCATATGGATTCTTGATTCGAGAGCATCTCATCATATGACATACGATGATAAATCTTTTGTGTTTGTGAAACCTGTATCGTTTGTGTCGGTTATGACTGCTAATGGCACTCTTATGCCACTAGCAGGCGTTGGTTCTGTCTCCACACCTAACATATCTATTTCTGATCTTTATTATATTCCTAATCTTACTATGAGTCTTGCTTCTGTTAGTCAAATATGTGATCTCAGTTATTCAGTTATGTTTTCTTCCACTTCTTGTTGTGTGCAGGATCCACATTCCGGGAGGCTGATTGGGACAAGTTATAGACAAGGAGAACTTTATGTTTTGGATGACCTGCAACTCCCTGATACTGCAGCCTCAACAACTACTGCTGACTTATTATCTAGCTTTCGCTTGAATTCTTTATCTTCTAATTTTTATTTATGGCATTCTCGCCTTGGACATGTTTCTGCTTCTAGATTAAAATATTTGGCTTCTACTGGAGCCTTAGGAAAGTTACAAACCTGTGATATCTCAGATTGTTGTGGTTGTAAACTTACTAAATTTCCAACTTTACCCTTTAGTAAAAGTGTTTTCGTTTCATTTGCGCTCTTTGATTTAGTTCACTCTAATGTTTGGGGTACATCACCGGTTCTCACCAAAGGTGGATTTAGATATTATCTTTCGTTTATTGATGATTACACTCGTTATTGTTGGGTTTATCTTATGAAAAACCGGTCTAAATTTTTTGACATTTATCATATGTTTCATGCAATGGTCAAAGCTCAACATAATTCTGTTATAAAGGGTTTTCGTTGTGATTTAGGTGGTGAATATACCTCTAATAAATTTTATGAAGTACTTGCTTATGATGACACCCTCCACCAAACATCTTGTACTGATACTCCTCAAAATAATGAAGTTGTTGAAAGGAAACACTGTCATATTATAGAGACTGATTGTTCTCTTTTGTTGTCCGCTTCAGTTCTTAGTGAATTTTGGGGAGAAATAGTTCTTACTGCTGTTCATGTTATTAATAAAATTTCATCTTCTATCATATCAAGTTTGTCTCCCTTTGAAAAATTGTATGCTTCTACCCCTGATTACTATTTTTGGAAAGTTTTTGGTTCTACTTGTTTTGTTCTTCGTACTCAAGTAGAGCGCAGTAAGTTGTCTTCTCGTTCAGTCATGTGTGTTTTTCTTGGTTATGGGGATGGTCAAAAGGGTTATCATTGTTATGATCCTCATGCACGAAAACTTTATGTATCTCGTAATGTTGTTTTTCTTGAGCACGTCTTTTTTTACACTATTTCCTCTGATTCTCATATTACTAAGAGTTCTGAACTAATCCATATTGATCTATTTGGTACTAATGATTATGCTTCTAGTGATTGTAATGTTGAGAATTGCAGGACAAATATTAATAGTCCACATGATGATATCCCTCTTGTTCCCCCGGTTGTCCAACCACCTCATGCGATTGTTGATCCTCCTCGTTACCCCTCTTGTCAACGTAAGTCTACTTAGTTACCTGATTTTATCTATTCCACTTACTCAAATTCGTTTGTTTCTTTCTTAACCTCTATTCACAGTTTGTTTGAGCCATCTTCCTATAAAGAGGTTGTTCTTGATCCTTTTTGATAGTAGGCTATGGCAGAAGAACTATATGCATTGCACAAAATCAGTACTTGGGAATTAATACCTATTCCTCCTGGAAAACGTGTTATTGGGTCTCGTTGGGTATACAAGATCAAAACTAATTCTGGTGAGTCAGTTGAGTGCTACAAAGCACATCTTGTTGGTGAGGGTTTTTCTCAACAATATAGTATGGATTATGAAGAAACTTTTGCTCCTATAGCCAAGATGACCACTATTTGTACTCTTATTGCAGTTGCATCTATTCATCAATGACATATTTCCCAAATGGATGTCAAAAATCCTTTTTTAAATGGTGAGCTTTATGAAGAAGTCTATATGGCCCCTCTACAAGGAGTTTCTCATAATCAAGGGGAATTATGTAAGTTAAAAAAGGCTCTATATGGTCTTAAACATGATCCTCGAGCTTGATTTGAGAAATTCTCTATTGTGATCACTTCTCTTGGTTTCCTCTCTAGTGAACATGATTCTGCATTGTTTATAAGATCCACTACTTATGATCGCATTGTACTTTCTCTATATGTTGATGATATGATTATTACATGTGATGATGTTAGTGGAATCAATGAGTTGAAATTGCAGTTTGCCAAACAGTTTGAGATGAAGGACTTGAGAACTCTTCGCTATTTCTTGGGGATTGAAGTTGCCTACTCTCCTAGAGGCTACCTTCTTTCTCAATCCAAGTACAATGTCAACATTCTTAACGAGGCTCGTCTTTATGATACTAGAGCAACAAATATTCCTCTTGAGTTGAATGTGAAATATGCTCCTTCGGATGGTGTTCCTTTACCAGATTCCACTTTGTATCGTAGTTTGGTTGGCAGCTTAGTGTATCTTACGATTACCAGACATGACATTGCTTATGTTGCTCATGTTGTTAGTCAATTTGTTGCCTCTCCCACTATAGTACATTGGACAACAGTTATTCAGATTTTCGTTTTCTTCGAGAAACTCAATTTCAAAGCCTTCTCTTTCCATCGTCATCCTCATTAGAGTTACGAGCGTATTCCAATGTTGATTGGGCTGGTAAAACCACAGATCGTAAATCCACCACAGGGTTTTGTATCTTTCTTGGAGACTCTCTTATTTCTTGGAAGAGTAAGAAACAAGACATTGTCTCTCGCTCCTCTATAGAAGTTGAGTATCGTGCTATGACATCCACTACCGCTGAAATAATTTGGTTGCGTTGGCTTTTGTCTGATATCGATATCTCTCTTTCTGAGTCAACTCCGATGCACTGCGATAACAAGAGTGCTATTCAAATTGCTCACAGCTCGGTCTTTCATGAACGCATCAAACATATTAAGATTGATTGTCATCTTACTTGTCATCATCTTCAGCATGGAACCATTACTCTATCGTTTGTCTCTTCTTCTTTACAGATTGTTGACTTGTTCACAAAGATGCATTCCATTAAACGTTTTCGTTTTTTAGTTGACAAACTTTCGATACTCCATGTTAATGCATTGTGAGTTTGAGGGGAGATGTTAGATAATGTTATTATATATTAGTAGTAAGGGTATTTTAGACATTTCTATTCTTTTGTATATATACTCATTGTAACTCTATTAACTTACGTTTGATTCATTATATGTTATGAAACCCTAGAGTGGTTGTCTCTCTTCTTCCTCTTTTCATTGTTAACCGGCTATTTTGCATAAAAATTGATCACAAGACTTATAAAAGAATTCAAAACTATATAATTAAAATAATAATAGTAGATAGGGAAATGAAAGTTTGTAATACTCACAGTGCCCTTTGTATCAAACTTTCCATTTTCGTCCATGGATCCATAGGGCATTGACCCTTCAGCATACATGTAGCTAGCTATTTCCATGCAAGTCTTGAAGCCAGAAAATAAGTTCCGAAATATAAGGCAACTGCAAAGCATTATCAAAACAATGTCTTGAAAAAAACTCAATGCTTTCAACAAATGAGAAGACCTAATATGCACAATAAATCAAATCAAATATAATAACTTAGGATTTGGATTTTAGTGTAACTCAATTCTATAAAACTCACTTCTAAGTTGGGTAATTGGACAATGTTTCTCACTTATAAACACTTGTTCAAAATATATATAATTTAATCTAAAACTTTTACTTCACCTCCCTCACAACATATTCCACTCATATGTAGGATTTGGACATCTAGAGTATGATTCAATGACTCGACAGAGTTTGAATAGATTTTAGTATCATCTTATATTTTGAGTTGAACCTAACTCAATCTTATAAAATTGATTTGTAAGGTAAAAAATGTCTCTTATTTATAGATATTGTTCATTTCATATCTCATTCGATTCAACCTAACATAAATTATCCACAATGATGTGGACTAACTCTACATGAAGACTAATGAGTTTTAAGAATTATGAGTGGAATGACCATTCACTAGAGGAAATGCTAGGAAGCTAAAGGAACAATTAGAGAAATAAATTGTTAATTTTCTTAGTCTTAAGACTATGACAAGATTGATTCACATTATATTAATTTTTTTATGATAGAAATACCTTAAGACTTATTTTTAATGTTTTGGATGTAATAACCATACCTTAAAATTAAAAATTATGTTAACTTGTATAAGTGTCTAAATACTTGGTAGCTTAGACACAATGTCATTAGTTATGTATAATATAGGTACCACATCTTTTTGTGTAATAATACTATAAACAATTAAAATTGGTGGAGGAAAACTAGACTCGAGATAATTTAAGCAAAATATCATATTTGAATTTTGAAAATAAAAAAATGTGATTAGAAGAAGAGAGTGAGACATACTAAAAAAGATTAATCAACCGGATACTCTAGTAAAAAATAATAATACAAGCAATAAATATATACTAGTAAGTGCTAGATGAAAAATTAAATAAATAAAAAAAAGATTAATACCTGTTTCTCCCAAACATTTCAATTCCCTTTAAATATAAATCTTTCTCCAAAGGTTTCCAATTTGAGTTACTATGCATATCATTAAATAGCTTTTCCATTGAGTTGGATAATTGATTCGTTTCAATTTCATACGGGACATGCTTTTCTTTTCCCTCACTTTCTGATACATGAACATCTAAATTGAGATCTAAAAAACAATTAACTTCTGCTGTACTAGGTTTTGTCCCATAATTGCATGTTTCTTTCTCCAACATAGCTTTACTTTGATCTGAATTGGAGATTGTCAATATATCATCTATATTTTCCTGAGTTGAATTTTTTGAACAAAGATTAACATCCATTAACTGCAAATATTAATATATAGAATCATTCATCTAAACCACATTGGAAATCATGCATCATTAGAGTTACTAAATATATAAGTAATTCATAAAAGCAATTTATGGTAGGGGATATTTCCTAACACTAAGTGTAATCAAGAATGTGAATCATTTGAATGAATGGAGGAGAAATGTCAAAGATTGATAAAAAAAAATTCCAAAGTTGGGAGTTAATGGACCTTATAAGATAAAGTTGGGAAAGATGTAGAAAATTTTACCTGTACCACACATTTTACACAAACGGTACCTATTATACATTTTTTTTCAAAAAAAAATTATTTTTTTCCACCCTAATAAATTTAAGTTGGATTTCGAAAAATAAAAAAACTATTTTCTAGAACACAAATGTGTTTTAGAACATTTGAATTTTGTGTATAAAAAAAAATTCAAAATTTTTTGAAAATATATTTATACCAAAAAACATAAAATTTGAATTTTTTTTTTAAAAGATAAAATTAAATTTTTATTAAAATGTAGGATAGAGAATAATTGAGTGGGTATAGGATTAAATTTTCAAAGATGTATTGTAGTAAAACCAATACAAGTCCATGCAATGTTGACGGAGAAGGCATGCATAAATAACCGGCCCATTTGGTGAAAAAATAAGACGTATGTAAAGGCGTTACACTCGAAAAAAAATTTCTAAATTTTAAATTTTTCGGTAAAATAGTTACACTACAAAGAACTTTTTCTAAGTTTTCTGAAAAAGAAATTATTTTTTTTAAAAAATAAAATAAAATAAAAATTTGGTGTAACGAAACACTTCTTCACAAATAATTCTTCATGTATTAAAAAACTTGTAAATAAGTTTCCCAATATACACCAATTTTTTATTTAAATAGTACCGAAAAACTTTAACCTTCATTACTTAAAAACTTTTAAAAAAAAAAAATCCAATAAACCTTAATAATGAAATACATGATACAAATATGGAAGTACATGATATTTGACATTTTTAAAAATTTATGGGGTATAGATACAAATATGGGAGTACATGATAAATTTTTCACACAAAGAATGAAACAATTGCTTTGGGCCATCTCTCATGTGGCAACACTATGGGTCACGAACCATGGATCATATATTAGGGAACCACAACTCTTCTATAAAAAATTTATCCTCTACTACAAGAATTTTATCTCTACCCCAAAAATTCCATAAATTACTAAAATTACTCTTCACCATGGCGTTGTTGAAGTGAATGAAATCATCAATTTCACCTAAGTTGGAAAATGTTAGTGTTTCTTCTTAGAGTCTATTTCGAAAAGGTATACAACTCAATGAGTTGAAAGTGCATCGAATATATGATAAGAAAGATGTCATTTTATGAGGTTGGGTTACATTGGAAAAAGAAATAGTTACTCTTAAATTTAATGTAAGTTTTAGTAAATGAAAGTCTAACAAGAGATTTTGAAGTAAAGAAAGGTCTGTAACCAGAAAATAAGCTCCATACCTTTTTATAAGTAAGGAATCAAAAGTAGTAACTTTATCTTCAAAAGAGAAAGAAAATATTGAACCTTTAAATTTTTGAATACACAATTTCTAATACATTTTTTTTATATATAAAAAAATTATAATTAAATCGTTAACAAGGGCGTTATTTATTAACATTTCTCTTATTAGTAATTGTTGTAGAAGGGTTGCTTGGGTTAGTCCAAAAAGCTATGGAAGTAGGATAATTCAAAGGTTAAATCAAGTTTTTCATTATTTTTATTATAACAATCCCATTAATTATTGACTCCAACTAACATGTTGAAAGAGTAAAAAAAAAAAATTAGTCAAAAAACTTAAATAAGGAAGCCCTAAAGTTAAAAAGCACATATAATTTTGTGGATTAAATGAAATCTATGGAATCACTTTTTTTTATTTTTTTATTATTTCCAAGATATAAATTTTTTGATTTTCTCTTCAAAAATTGATTTTTTTTGATAAAAAATTATTTACAAATTATTTATTTATTTTTTTCTTAAATTTTTTTAATTCAATAAAGAAAATCAATTTTTTTTTTATTATTTTGAAGAAAATTTTTGTTAAGAATGAAATTTGGACCATCCTTACCCCGAAAGGAGGTTAGGTTTCCTAACTTGATCCGGCAACTCTCTATAAATAAAAAATTGTTATACAATAACAAAATAATAATTAAAATTATTATATATAATTATTATACAATAACAAAATAATAAAATATTAATATCATATTTTTATAAATATGATATTAAAATTTATAATATTTATGCATCTGCATCCTATCAAAACAGATTTTGGAAGTCAACTACCTATTAATGTGTTGATTAGTGACTTGTGTTAACTCAACCTTAACAAGTCTATCATTGTGCTATTTTTCTACTTTATAAGGTACCAATGAAAGTGGCCGAAATTCTTCAATGTCTGTAAGGAAATGAGGATCACAAGATATGTTAGAGGGAGGCTTTGGAATCAAGGACTTTGAACTATTTAGTTTATCCTTGTTGGCAAAGTGGAAATGGAGATGCTTGAAACACATGAAATGAGTTTCATCTAGATGCGTGTTCTAGTAGGAAATTGAATTGGAAAATATGTTGGAGAAAGATGTTTGGTCTATGGAGAGGGAGGATGACTAGATATGGAGTCTATAATTTTTTTCTTTCAAAAATAATCTTTATTCAAATGCTAAAAATAGGGATAGTACATATTTAAAGTCTAACCTAATAATTGAGAAAAACATAAGCACATACTAATAATCCAAGTAAATATTTTAGAATTTAGTGAAAAATAATCAAATCACAATTTTAATCATAAAATCGAATTAATTTTTTCTTTTACAAAAATAATGTAAGATTCACAATCTTTAATTTCATCCTTCTTCAAAAAAAAAAATATTTGTTGGTGTTCGTTCATATCGACTATAAATGGTCTTTGACATAACTAATTTAACCATATGTTGATAAATCGTATATAAGGCCGAGAAGACGTTGAATTTAGTGATAGTCTCCATAAATCCCTTACTCAAAATTCAGTATCAACAAAATGAATATTTAGTCTTTGTGAATCCCATACCAAGACGAGAAAACAAAAAACATCACACCACATTGACGAACAAATCAACTTCGCATTCAAACGATAAAATCATGGATGAAATACGAAGAAGAAAAATTAAAATTATGTGGGAAACCAATTATTTAAATAAGAAGATAGAATAAAATAACTTGGAGGGGTTATTTTGGACCCAAAAAATGACTTTAAACCATCCCTAAAAAAAATGAATCCCAAGAGAGAAACTAAGATTTTATTTTGAGAAGAGAGAGACAACGACTGAAAATTGAAGCACATTGATAAAAAATCTAAGAGTCTATATAAGTATCATGATGATACCTCAAAATTTATTGTTGAAATGGGGAGGATCCTTGCAATAACCAATAAGTATTGTTGATAGTCTTAACTTTATAAGATTAGGAGTTATTTATTATTTGAAAAATATTTTTTGTTTTCATTTTTTAAAATGTATTATTTTTATTTAGATGAAATACTCTCGAAATGAACATTGTCATAGAAGTAAGATACAATTATACTTATTGAAAATGTATTTTCGAAAATAATAAAAATAAATTTTTAATATTTTCATTGTTCTAAAAATGTATACAATTTTTTAACTTCAAATGTTTTTTTCTTTTTATTAACTATTAAATCTAACACAAATTTTAAAAAGTAATAATAGAAAACAATTTCACAAAATAAACAGTCTCTTAATGTTCCTATATAATTATCATTTTTGCTCGGAGACTTTTTCAAAAGTGTCGTCCAACTAGAGAAGTATTAACTCAAAGGAAATTCATTATATTTAGTGCATGTATTTCTTGTGTATTTTGCTTTTTGCATGATGAGGAGTAAGTCATCTATTCTTCTCATGCTCATTTTATCATAAGGTTTAAAGCTTTGTATATTCATATTTAGGATTTATTGGTGTTTTTCCTCCTAATGGTGTATATCATTTTTTTAAAGATTAATTGATTATTAGAAGGAAGAAGTAAAGGAGGATAAAACAAATAGTATGGATGGTAGTTGTTTGTGGAGGAGTAATTTGATTGTGTGTAAGCAAAATTGTTAGTGTGAAAATTCAATGTAATGATTGAGATACTCCATATACTTTCTATTAATAAAATTGTTACTTACAAACAATATAATATATATTATATTATTCTCCATTAGAACCAAAATTAAATTTTGCATAAAATATCAAACAATTGATAAGAATAATACCTGAAGGTAACAATGATCACTGCATGGTTTCCTGTCACCTTCTGGTTCATTCCAAATTTGTTGTTTTTCACTCTATAAATTAAATCATTATATTAGGTTATTAATACAAATACAAATTGTGTGAATTTCTCTTTAAGAACAAAAAAAACATAGATTAAGAAACAAATGTAGAATATTGTTTCTTACGGGATAAACTAACGGTTGAGAACATCCATGCAAAGAACAATCACAAATCTGTTAAAGGGAATAACAAAAACATAAACATGCAAATTATTTTATATCATATGAAACATTATTGCCATGACAAAAATGCTAAAAAGATGAGTTTTTTTAGTCTTTACCAAGCAACGACGACATAAAAGATGATCAAAAGTATTTAAAGCAGCACTCAAACTTTTTTCCAAACATATGTCAATATTATATCCATCTTCTATACTTTCTTTAGAATGTTGGTCCTTTTCCTTGAGATATTTGTATCTCTCCTGCTTAAAAATTATTGGTTAAAAATACGATAATATTTTATATTGAAAATTTAAAAAATGGTCCAAAGGTGGATCATTAAGGTTAATATAATTTTTTTATCATTAAGAAAACTTAATATTATTATCAACAAATAAAAAAGACAAATGAAATTTATTATAATCTATGTGGTCAACTATTGGTCTAGAATCATATTAGAGACCCTTTAAAATATATATTATTTTGCAAAAAGTATTAGGGTTAACAATTATCATGGAAATATTCATACCTCAATCTCTGAATTGGTACCTCCAATATAGCTTTGAACAATACTTAGCACCTCCTTTGTCAAATTGTGTTCCTCAAATGCCATCCTAATAATATATTCAATGATTTGGAAAAAAATGAAGCACAAATAAATTTGAATTTGGTGTTAAGTTTAAACATTATGTCTTGTGTGGTTAGGATAAAGGAGTTATTTTTTAACAATCGCAAGAAAAAATTGGTGATTCAACAAATATATGTTATTAAGAAAATAAATATGCAAATTGAAGATTCATATCACTTATAGTAACAAATACTGCAACTAGGATCTCTAGTAGTTATTGTTAATTTATATATTTATCTTAAATAAATAGAACTTCTAAATGTAAGTATTTCACCAACATTTTGATTTACCATATAATTTGGTCTTCACCATGAGAAAAGTCGTGTTTAACTTCTCTATTCTCTTTTAACTCTTCATCAGTATCACTACATATAAGTGCTTCACCTCCACGTCTTTCATAGTATATGTTTCTTCTTGCCGCAAATGATTGATCTTTGGTCATTCTCTCATTTCTATTTTGTGTGAAATAAGTAAAGCAATAATTATATAATAAAAATGACACATATGCATTGATAGATATATTTGGCATTAAATATTTGCTTGAAAGTAGAATACAATTCAATAAGAAATATTTCCAATTTGAAAAAATTGCACACTATATGATTTGTATATCTAAAAAATTTAAAAGTAGTCAATCCTAACTCAATTGACGATATTGACAAATGATGATATTATTAGGTTTTTTCTTATATTCTTAGATTGGGCGTGATTTGAAGTCGGGACTTCCATTTCACAATTGTGAATTAATTATAGTAAAATTTATATTTTTTTAAAAAAAATTTAAAAATTTGAAAGTAGGGCGCACCTGACCAAATGTAACCAAAATGTATATGGGGATACCCTTTCAATGTATGGTAACTTGATACATTTTTCAAATGATAGGTCTTGATTGTTAACGTGGTCATTCTTTCTCAAACCTTTAGGAAAACCACTAAACTTATATAAAGGATGGTCAACTCTTGAAGAAAGCATAGTTTCCTCAATCTGAAATGAATCATTTCTCAACACTTTTGTCATGACTGTGGAAAGTGCACACTTAAGATTCTTCTCATTCCTCTTAATTTTATCCTACAGAAATATATCAAAGATAAAATCAAAGTTAACCAAAAAGGTGAACAAAAAAAAACATTATCAACCATTGCTTATAAAAATCTAGAAAAATTAATTCAAACAAGAAATAATAGTTTGTATGCGAGAAAATGAAAAAGTATGTTATGAAACCCTAACAATGCTAGTAGATCATCTTGATTTCCCTCAATTTATATTGAAAAAAAAAAAAATCTAACAAACAGAATAACACAAAGCTAGATTATTTAAAATAATCGACCACCCAAATATACTCACTTTAATCGATCTAACTCGCTCCTCTTGAATTTTCTGTTTTAATAAATTTATTTTGTTCACCAAAGTTTGACGATCGTTTGTTGTTGCATCTACATGTTGTTCCTGTCCATGGAATTAATATATCATTACTAATACATACAAAAATAAAATAAAATAATTTCATTTAATAAAGTTTGAAATAATTTTGATAGAGATGGAAAAGTGAAATGAAGAAGGTGAAACGGAAACATAAACAAACTTTAGATCTAGAAGCAGAAGCTATGATAGTTGAGGTCATTGATGGATCGAGATGAGTAGAAAATAGATTTGACAAAAAGAGAAGAGCAAGTGAGAACCGAACGAAGAAAACAACAGCACTGATTCAAATAAAAGAAGAAAATAACTTCACCGCTCGATCACAAAACCTACCATCAATAAGTATATTTACATTTTAAACAAAAAATAAGTCAAATAATTATAAGTATATATTTAATAAATTAATGTATGACAAATAATTATCATTTTTCTCTCTTAAAATTAAAAATAAAAAAACAACGGTGGATGTTAAACTTGGAAAACCTTCGATTCATTATTAGATGAACAATTACAAAACTATGTCCTTGTAAAATTGAAAAGATTCTTAGAAAAGTTGGGAAGTCGTTGGATGGTTACTCTAAAATGTTGATTCCTAATAGTTCTATAATGGAGGAGGTAAGGAGTCGACTAATAAGTGAAGAACTAAACTATGACTGACTGAAAATGCAAAAAGGATACTTAAATTTATTGTCTCGTCTTAATTTTGATCAAAAAACAATTCAAATATTGTATTGCAATCATGTTTTGATTCGCGCAAAACAGACTGGAAAATAATGTCAATTTGTTGGAGAATGATTGTTGAACATTTTGGATACTGATGACCATTCTAAACTAGTCTGATCATTTTTTAGACATATTTGATCATTCTGGAGACAAATCTAATCATTCTGGAGGTAGATCTGATCATTCTTTGTTTTTCCTTGAATGTTGATTTGTGGACAGTATTCCATGGGCCTTCCATGATATGTGCATGTATCTCATATATGTATCTGAAACATATGTTTCAAGAACGTTCTCCGTTCTTGATAGTTAAGCTAGAGAGTGATCAGTCTTGTTTGAACTTGCTTGATTCATCATATTCCATAGCTTTTCTACTTTGTATTTTGAATTAATTCTTTACTGAGATGAACTGTTTATATTCCTTGAAGAGTACTGATTATATGATTGTGAAATCCAGAAACAATGATTGTGAAATCCAGAAGCAATGATTGTGAAATCCAGGAGCAATTTCTTCTTTAACAGAGGAGATCATTTGTTCTTGAAATTTCAGAACTGTGAAGAAAGTTCTCCACTTTCCAGACTTCTGTCAAAAACGTTCTTCGTTTTGTCTTTGTGTTTTTGCTTCCTTTTCAAACTATCCTGATTCTAATTTATAACATAGTGTGGTAATTGATTGTTGTATTTGATCATCTTCTTCATGAAGATGTTATCTTGAAGATGTAATAATCATTCTCTTGAATGATTGTTATATGATACATTTGTTTTGAGATTATTTCATTATTGAGTGGATACTTATGTACTTTGATGAAGTGAATGTCTTCTTGCTTGTTCACTTATTCAATTCATGTTCCTTAAACAAAACTCAAGTACAACCATCAGGTTTGCTGTCATTAATACATAAAACTTAATATTTTATTTCATAAGGTTTGTTGTCATTAATACATACATCAATAAGGTTTTTGCCTCAACAATATGCTTATCTTCCAGATAGGGTATTGCGTCAATGCGGGGTCATGTCCAAATCATTTTTTGTTCACCTTTGGAGAAATTAGGTTAGATGACTACACCAGAGGAAATGTACATATTGTTTACGCAATATGATGTGCATGTAGTTGATGCTGATGCGATTGTACATGGACTTGCAGACTGCACGAACGATTACATGGAGTGGTTTCACATGATTTCTCATCCATACATTATTCGTAGAATATCAACCCATGTAGGTCATTCGGTTCATGAATTTATCGACGATGGTCCCATTTAAATAATGGTAATTTTTTTCAAATTTATCTCATAGCTAAATTAATTAGTTATTTATTGTTTTAACTAAATTATTTAATGCAGCGTCGAACAATACAAATTACAGAAGACCTTTTTGGTCGTTAATTGATATTACCTAATGGCATTGCACTCGTTAATGAGTTAATTGTGATGTTGCAAACTCAGAGAGATGGTGATAGAGATTGAACAAACTTAGTACCATATTGTAGGAGACATAGATTGACTTATGCATTATTTTGCGAATATTTTGGTTGTGTAAAATATTTTGGATTTTTGTAATATTGATTTTGATAGTTTATAATAACCATTATATTTGAATTCATACCAATATTAAATATCAACTATTCAGCTTACAATAGGTTCATTTATAGTGTGTGGAAATATCTGCAACCAATGTTGCATGCGACCATTGTAGATAAACTCCATTTGTCGTGCTTCTTCATTGCAATATTTTTTTTCTACGAATTACTTGCTGGTTAAGGATGGGAATAGGCTAGGTCGTCCGTGAGGGGCCTATGGTATGACCTACTTATGGTTTGGTCTCACCTGACTTATTTAATAAAAAGGTTAGGTTCAGTTTGTTTTTAAAGCCTATTTATTTAAACTATATGCTAACACGCGTGTTGCGCGAGTATATTTTTATTTATTTAATTTAAGTGGATTTAAAAATAATTGATATGAAATTTTATGTCCCAGTTTAGTATTTATATCAATAATATATATACAAATTGACCAATATAATTCACAGAAGAGAAGTACTAATTTAGACGAATGACTTGAATAAATAAAGTAACGTATTAATATTGAGATTGATGAATATGTCAAATATTGAAGTAATGTATTTGATTATTGAAATTAAGAGGTAGACTCAATTGATATACAATTGAGTTACAAAATATATTACTTTATTGCTCAAACTAAAAATGATTAAAGTGAAATAGTTGGAAATATATTCACCTTGTATTTTACTTTATTACTTTTTTGTTGTCTCACACGATCATTTTAATCATCTACCTTGGTGGTAATTGTGGTTTTTTTTTATATTTTAAATCGGATATATTAGAATTTTAATTTACAAAAATTTAAACTCTTATTAACATTGATAGAGTAATCATAATGATTAACATTTTGGTTTTAAAATCAAAATGCAAAATTTATAATAATTACAAAATATTAATCGTCAACCAATTATAAGTATACATAAAATACAAATAATTGCAAATGAATTACATTAATTTCATATCAATTAATACTATAAAATAATAAATTTAATTTAAATAACTTCAGTAAAATAAAACAAACCAAAATTCAACAGACGTGACTTTGCCTATCATTTTTAAATATTCATATGCTATATAAATTTACCAATATTCAAAAATGAAAATCGAATGTAAATATTTTTTGTTCTATAACTCAATCATTTTAATCATTGATCTATATGATAATTGTGAAATTTTTTATTTTAAATAAGATATATTATAATTTTAATTTACAAACATTCAAACTATTATTAATATTAATAGAGTAATCATAATCATTAACATTTTGGTTTCAAAAACAAAATTTATAACAATTCAGTTATAAAATATTAATTGTCAAACAATTATACAACAAATATAAAAAATTGCAAATTAGTTTAATTTCATGTCAATTAACACTATAAAACAACAAATCAAATTTAATTAATTTGAATAAAATAAAACTAAACAAATTCAAAGAGTCATGACTTTATCCATCATTTTTAAATATTTAT
>JBBPBS010001171.1:598897-626598 GCA_037974835.1 Cicer judaicum | reverse complement strand
AATATTCGAAGTAGAAAATCAAATACAAATATAAGTTGTTCTCTCACTAGATCATTTTACTCATCGATCTTTGTGGTAATTGTGAAATTTTTTTAATTTCAATAGGATATTTTAGAATTTTAATCTACAAATATTCAAATTATTATTAATATTAATTGAGTAATTATAATCAGTAACATTTTGATTTCTAGACCAAAATCTAAAATTTATAACAATTCATTTACAAACTATTAATTGTTAAACAATTCCAAGTATACATCAAATACAAATAATTGCAAATGAATTACTTTAATTTCATATCAATTAACACTATAAAACAACAAATTGAATATAATTAGTTTCAGTAAAATAAAACTGATCAAAATTCAAATAGAAATGACTATGGCCATCATTTCTAAATATTTATATATTATATATATTTACCAATATTCAAAGTAGAAAATCAAATAAAAATATTTTTTATTCTCTCAGTCGATCATTTTAATAATCGATCTTTGTGGTAATTGTGAATTTTTTTAACTTTAAATCCGATATATTAGAATTTTAATTTAAAAACATTCAAACTATTATTAATATCAATTGAGTAATCATAATCATTAAAATTTTGGTTTCAAAATGGTAATCTAAAATTTGTAACAATTCGGTTACAAAATATTAATTGTCAAACAACTACAAGTATACATCAAATATAAATAATTGCAAATAAATTAATTTAATTTCATGTCAATTAACACTATAAAACAACAAATTAAATTTAATTAGTTTCATTAAATTTAATTAGTTTCAATAAAATATAACTAACTAAAATTAAAAGAGACATGACTTTGTCCATCATTTTTAAATATTTATATATTATATATATTTACCAATATTCAAAATAAAAAGTCAAAAAATAAATATTTAAATATATATAATAGATGAAATTAAAGTAATTCATTTGTATTTATTTGTATACTTATAATTATTTGACAATTAATATTTTGTAACCAAAATGTTAATGATTATGATTCCTCTGCCAATATTAATAATAATTTGAATGTTTGTAAATTAGAATTCTAATATATCCTATTTAAATAAAAAAATTCACAATTAGGACAAAGATTGATGATTAAAATAATCGAAGTCATTAACTTTAACAGTTGAAAAATTTCTACAATACATGCAAATTTGTGTTCTGAAATTTAAAATAATCTAATTTACTCAATCCAATTCAATTCCAAACATCTTTTAAGCATGCTTCAAATTATTTGAGTCAACTTTTTCAACTGCAATTTGTAAGCTACTCAACATATACTACATTGAAGTAAAACTAAGAATATGAGATACACAAAGCAAAGTGACTCTTAAAAACAACTAAAGAAGGAAAATAGTTTAGAAGGGTGAGGGAAAATATATTGATGTATAAATATACCTTATCATAGCATTGAAAAACACTAATTTCTGGAATTTTCATGTACCATTTTGCTCTAGGTATGATGGATAGTGAAGTTTGCTGACTGGTTCGATCCCAACATGGATTTCCTAGATAAGAGCAATGATAAAATTTCATATAAGAAACTATACATAGCATTAAGTCACTATGAGTCAGATTGATTTCAAAGATTGCATAGAATATAATTGAACTTGTGGCAGCAAAATTAGAAATGGACAAAGAGAAGGAATTATTTTGTTGCAACGAACCAACCTATACCTCTTTTAGTGTAACTTTGGAGTAGAGTCGACGATTTCGAAGAAGAAGATGATTTTGCGAGGACGGAAAATGATTGGGGCGTACACAAGAGGGAAGAAGAAGTTGTTGAAGGAAGTCATTAAAAAAAATCAGGGATTACAGGGATTAAAAGAGGAAGAAAACAAATTATTTAGAAATTAAGTATAAAAAAATAAGGTGAAACATAAAAACATAAGTTTTTTTGCTGAGGTGGGATAGGTTTGCACATGTGGAAGAACTACTATGAGGTGGCATGAGACTCTATTTTAAATATATATAATAGATTAAAAATTTAATTTATAAACATTCAAACTATTATTAATATTTAACAGAGTAATCATAATCATTAATATTTTGGATTCAAAACCAAAATTCAAAATTTATAACAATTCAATTATAAAATATTAATTGTCAAACAATTATACAACAAGTATAAAAAGTTGCAAATAAATTACTTAAATTTCATGTCAATTAACACTGTGAAACAACAAAACAAATTTAATTAATTTCAATAAAATAAAACTAACCAAAATTCAAAGATTCATTCTTCACTTTGTCCATCATTTCTAAATATTTATATACTATATATTTACCAATATTCAAAGTCGAAAATCTAATACAAATATTTTTTGTTCTCTCACTCAATCATTTTAATCATCAATCTTTGTGATAATTGTGATATTTTTTATTTTAAATTGAATATATTAAAATTTTAATTACAAAAATTCAAACTAATTAATATTAATAGAGTAATCATAATGATTAATATTTTGGTTTCAAAACCGAAATTTAAAATTTATAACAATTTGGTTACAAAATATTAATTGTCAAACAATTATAAGTATACATCAAATACAAATAATTGCAAATGAATTACTTTAATTTCATATCAATTAACACTATAAAATAACTAATTTAATTAATTTCAATAAAATAAAATTGATCAAGATTCAAAAAGACATGATTTTGTCAATAATTTATAAATATTTATATATACTATATATATTTAACAATATCAAAGTAGAAAATCAAATACAAATATAGGTTGTTCTCTCACTCGATCATTTTACTCACGATCTTTGTGGTAATTGTGGATTTTTTTAATTTAAATCAGATATATTAGAATTTTAATTTACAAACATTCAAATTATTATTAATATTAATTGAGTAATCATAATTATTCACATTTTGATTTCTATACCAAAATCTGAAATTTATAACAATTCATTTACAAACTATTAATTGTTAAACAATTACAAGTATATGTCTCCACAATGATCACATCAATCTCCAGAATGATCATCAGTCTCCAGAATGTTCAACAATCATTCTCCAGTTTGTTTTACGTGAATCAAAATATTGTCTTGAACTAAATGCTTCAATCATATATTTAAGAATCAAATGATCATTAAACACAGTCAAAGTTGTCCAAGAATGAGAAGCTTTATACCTCAGTCATTCCCATCACATAAACAGAAGGCAGAATGTTCAAAGACATGAACATTTTTTAATTAAATAAAGTTTGTCTTGGGTCAAATCAGACACATGACAGCTGAGCATTTTCCAACGGCTCTTTTGGAAGCCATCAACCTTCCTAAAGCCTATTAAAGGAAGGTCAAGCTCAAAGAAAAATCAGAACTTCAATTGCTAAGTAAATTCATCACTTACTTACATTCATAGACTTGAAATCATTCACACAAAAAAGAATCAGTTATGTCCTCATTCAATTTTTTAGAGTTATTCTACTGAATCTTTTGTAAAGAATCTAACCTCAAACAAGTGTTGAGATTACTCAAATTCTTCCAATCTCTTTAAATCATTATTGTATAAACTCAAGACTATAAGGGTTATTTATAGTTTGAATAGTTTGTAGAAAATGCTTTTATGGTTAAAAGGTGAATTGTAAAATCCTATCCAAAGATTGATAGGTGACTTGATTGAATCATTTCTGAGTGGAAAGGAATTGTTGTTATAGCTCAAGTTTGATCTGAACAAACTGTGTAAAAACAAGAACGTTCTTCATTTGAACACTTAGTGAAAAATCTCATGGTTGTGAGGACTGCACCTAACCCGAGCTGGGTGACTCATGATATATCTTTGTATGGTATCTTTTCCTTATTTCTATTTAGTTTTAGTCATTTTGATTATCAAGTTAAATAGATAAGCTAAACTGTTGATTTTAACTAACAAAAAATGTTCTTGTGATTGACCTTGTTGAGCTAAATAGATAAGCTAAACTGGTGAAATCATAATTCAAACCCTCCATTTCTTATGATTGACCTTGTTGAGACAAAATCCCAAATAAATATTTTGATGATAAACAAATGGTAACTAAGATTATAATTATGATTATATGCATATTGGTATTTGATATGTTTGTTTGAGTGTGTTAATCAAGATAGGTATCAAGAAAATAAAAAATAAATCATAATAAAGAAGAAACAAAATCAACCAAAAATGTTCTTGAGGAAAATGCAGAATGTTCTCCACAAGTTCCAGAATTTCAATAAGTATTCAAATCAAGTTCAAAACTTGTAGATTTTGTTTATACTCTCCAACATATGCATGAACATAATTCAGTATGAAGATCATTCCAAGATGCAAGGCAAAGACTGTAATTCACTTGTCATTAAAAAATAATCATTCTCCAAAGTTCAAGCAAAGCAAGAAACATAAATAATGACAAGTTTGGACAGAATGATAAATGCAATCTCTAATTTGTACAGTCACACATATGTTAGGATTAAATCAAAACTCAATCATCACAAAAGCAAGAACGAAGAACCTTCTTGATTTTCAAAAAGCAAGGTTGCCCAAATCTAAGAAAATGTTTCCTTTATGATTGACCTTATCCACTCACTAACATATGACAGCTGGACAAGTCCCGACGGTCACATGAGTTGTCATAAGCTCTCTTGAAGCTTATAAAAGAGACATCAAGATGAAGGGAAGATCAGAACTCAAGAAAGCAAGCAATACTTCATTTTGCAATCACATTCAAAATTCATTGAGATTGTTAGAAACATCTTTCAATTCAGTTCAATTGGCTTGAAGTTTCAATCATTGTTGAGTTCCAAAATAAAAATCCATTCTCAAACAAGAGTTGAGCATAACTTAATTCTTATATACTTTAAATTATTATTTTGTACACTCAAGACTATTATGTTAAAATAGCTTGAGAAGCTTTAGTAAAACTCATTTTATGTGTGTGAAAGGTTGTGTGTAAAATCGTTTCTAAAGATTGAGAGGTAGAGCTGTGGAAATCCTTTCTAAGTTGAAAGATAGTAAGTTGTAACAAGATCAAGATTGATCTGCAAAAATTGTGTGAAAACCAATAATATTCTTGCTTTGAACACTTATTGGAAAATCTCACTTTTGTAAGGACTGGACATAACCCATATTGGGTGAACTAGGATATATTTGTGTGTTAATCTCTTCCCTTATCTCTTTACTTTTAGTCTTTCAATTGTTGAAATAAATAGATAAGTTAAAACTGTCATTTTCAACTAATTCAGAACGTTCTCCGTTTCTGGTTTTAAACCCAAGAACGTTCAGCATTTTCTATATTTGCAACCAAGACCAATCTTGAGTTAATTTTTTTTAGGAAATTTTAAATAGGTTAAATTACAATTCAAACCCCCTTTCATGTAAATTGTTACTTCAATTGGTATCAGAGCACGGTCTCTGAAATCATCACCTAAACAGTGTTAGAGAAAAAATCTAGAAAGAAAACTATTAAAAGCTAAGTACATTGCTGAATAAGGGTCATCAAACAGACCACCCTACTTTGATGGCTTAGATTACTATTTCTGGAAAACCAAAATGTGATTATTTCTAAAATCACAAGACACAGGTATGTGGTGCATCATCACAGAAGGAGATTTCACACCAAGGGTTGACTAGATTAACCCAGCATCTGCTAGAAAGAAAGAAACAGATTGGACAACACAAGAAAAATCCAATGTACTTCTAAACACAAAAGCTCAATTGTTCTTATCATGTGCTTTAAGCAGGGAAGAAAGTGATAGAGTCGATGAATGTGACACTGCAAAAAAGGTATAGGACACGCTGCAAACTCACCATGAAGGAATGATTCATGTGAAAGAAACATGAATTGACATAGGCATAAGAAAGTTTGAGTTGTTTGAAATGAATGAAGGAGAAATTATTGATGTAATGTACTCCAGATTTACAACTATTGTAAATGAAATGTGATCCTTAGTCAAGGCATACTCTGTACAAGATAGAGTAAGGAAAATCATGAGGTACCTCCCAATCATTTGGAGACTAATGATGATAGCCATAAGCCAAGGTAAAAACCTCGAAGTACTCAGTTTAAAGGAATTAATTGGAACATTGTGAGCACATGATATGTTACTAATGGAAGACAAACCAACAAAGAAAGGCCAAACAATTGCCTTAAAAGCCTCGCAAGAAAGTGTGTCACTAGAATCAGAACAATGAAATAGAGGAAGTTGTACAGGAAGAAGCAGATGAAGAAATAGCTATTCTTACAAGAAAAATCCAAAGAATGATAAGAAGAAGGGAACAAATCAAAAAAGGATTTCCAAATAAAAAGGAAAATATGAAAATAGAGATAGATAAGAGTCATATTACATGTTTTGGATGCAATAAGCAAGGACATTACAAAGTTGAATTTCCCTTGAACAAAAGAGCACCAAAGAAATTCCCTTTCAAAAATAAATCAATGATGGTGACCTGGAATGATTATGATGATTCGGATTCAGAGGAAACAAAAGAAGCCAACATACGTCTGCTGGCAAACACATATGAAACTGAGGTAATAAATTCTCAATACTACATTTTATGTGAACAAATGGGAAAAGAATTTGATAATTTGCTAAATGACTCAAATCTTCTTATCTAAAAATGCACCTCTTTAAATGAAAAGTTTTATATAGAAAAGGAGGAAAAAGAAAAAACTCAAACTATGAATGATGAACTTAAGAAAATCATTCCAAATCTAAATAAATCACAGTAGAAAAACTTTGATAATGAAAGACAAGAATGTTCTGCAACACAAAACGAGAACGTTCTCCTTATGTCTGAAGTAGAACTTCTTAAAAATGATTTGTATAAATTCATTCAAGCAACTTAAACTTTTCAAAGAATCATGAGATCTCAAATAGGAAATATTTGATAAAACTATTCTTGGTTTTGATAAAACACAAAAAAATAAAAACTATATGAAAATTTATTTGTGACTGAAAGAAAAGAAGAAAAATGCAAAATCAAATGTTCATACTGCAGTAAAATTGGACATTTGGAATTTGCATGCTATTTTAAAACGAGGGATGAAAATATCAAAAACAAAAGGAATTCAAAAAAGGGAATAACGTTTTGCATAGTCTATCTAAAGAAAATTGAAAAAAGAAGAATGTTCTCCAGGCAGTTTACAAAAGGGAGAACATTTTGGAACAAATACTGAACTTTCTCCAAAAGGTTTAAAAAAGGGAGAACGTTCTGAAGGCTTATCCAAATTAGTTTCAAAAACATTTAAAACACAAATTTTAAAATCCATTCCAAGAACAACAACAAAATGTTCTCACTAGTAAAGGTAATGATGTTCAAGCCCAAATAAAAGGTAAAGGCATAGTAGGTAGGAAAATTTTGCCAAAGTTAATGATGTTCAATATGTGGAAGTATTGAAACACTACTAGAAATTTCGCCTATAGTGACCGATTTAGAGACCAAATATTTTCAGCCACACTGGCGACCTAAATAGAGACGGAAATTTTTGCACGTATGAACTAAATATTTTTACGTCACTAAATCGATCGCTAATGAAATTTAGAGACTGAAATAGCAACTAAATTTTAGCGACAAAAAATTCAGTCGCTAATTATCACTAATATAAAATTTGCCTTTTACACTAGTGACCGGAATAGAGACTGAAATTTTAAACCTTGAAATTAAATATTATTTCATCACTAAATTGGTCACTAACAAAAAGTAGAGATTGAAATAGCAACTAAATTTTAGCAACCAAAATTTTAGTCGCTAACTATTTTTTAATTACATAATTTAATTTTCTTTATTAATAAAAAAAAAAAAAGAAAAATGTGAAATAGTTTTTGCAGAATTAATTTTATTTTAGAAAATGTGAAATATTTAATAATTAATTAAAAAAAGAAATAAGAAAATAAAATTATGTAGTCATGCATTTGAATATTTGTTATGTCAAAAAAATTTCCTTTCAGTTTACTCAACTAAATCTTAAAACCCCATTTCCTTCAATAGTTCTTTCTCAACACTACAACTCAAAGTAATCGGCTGTCAGCTACCTAGTTCAAGCAGTTAAGCCAAAGCAACACTTATTCCTTACCGGACTCAATTCTTTCGTTCACTTCTCTTTCTTTTCTTTCACTATTCCCACTAAGCCTTGGGTTCTCTGGATGCTTTCAATCAATTTTTCTAAAAAAAAAATCAGTTCCTTTTTCTTTCTCAATCCACCACAAATCCAAAAACTATCATTCGTTGCTAATCCCCTCTCAGACCAACCTCCGCAGCTACGTCGTGAATGCAACCAGGTCTCTTAAACCGTTAAACTACAACTGTGGCGTGAAGCCCTCATTGTTCGTCAGCTATCATGAACCAAAAGGTAATGAATTTATATTCTAATTTTCTAATTTTGCTTCACTATTGTTGTTTTTTTCTCTGCTTCACTATTGTGAACCAAAAGGTGATTTTGATGACGAGATTGCTAATAATGATGCTCGTGATCATGATGATGAAGAGTTAGATGGATAGTAATAAGTTAATCTGAATAACTAATATGTTGCAATTTTTTATGACTAAATATATTATGTTTAAACTAAAATTTTATTTGTATTATTTTGAGTACTTACAAATATTAGTTAATGGTATTATGTTCTTTAATTATAAACATGGATATGATTAATGTTTTTAAATGATTTTGGTGTTTGAATATTTTAGATATTGAAAACAAGTTAAAAAATTATTTTTATTGTTCTTTTGAGCATTAAAGTAATGTATTTTTAATAAAAAACAGTAATGTTTAGAGACGTAATTGGTGACCAAATATTTAATAAAAATAATAATTTATATAACAAAATTAGTCTCAATAAAAATAAAAATAATAATTTATATCAAAGTGGTTGCTAAATCAGTCTTAATAATCAGACACAAAATTCAGTCACAAAATCGATTACTAAATTTGGTCACTAAATCTGGTCGCTAAATCGGTCACTAAATTCGGTCGTTAAATAGGTCACTAAATTTGGTCGCTAATTTGGTCACAACCGCTAGCGACTAGCAGTTTACCAACTGATTTAAATTGGTCACTAATTCGGTCGCTATTGGATTTAGTGACCGATTTTCTCCATTTAGTGACTGAAAAATTGATCTCTAAAAGCGTTTTTTCTAGTAGTGAAACATAATCTTCTGAGCATTAGTCAACTATGTGATAATGGCTTCAAAGTTGTTTTCAAACCAAACATATGTGAAATCAGAAACTCGGGTGAGACTTTATTTTCTGCATTAAGAAGAAAAAATATCTATGTTCTATACATTGTAGAATTACCAGTTGAATCATGCTTCATGTTCATTAACAAAGATAAATGGATATGGCATAAACGTGCTTGGCATATCAGTATGAAAACTATTTCAAACTTATCAAAATTAGATCTGGTTATAGGGCTTCCCAAAATAAACTTTGAAAAAGATAAGGTATGTGAAGCTTGTACAAAAGGAAAATTAGTTAAGAGTAGCTTTCATGCAAAAGAGTTTATTTCAACTAAGAAACCCCTTGAATTACTTCACATTAATCTTTTTGGTCATATCAAAACCCCTAGCCTGTGAGGTATGAAATATGGCTTTATCATCGTTGGCGGTTTTTCTCGATACACATGGGTGCTATTTTTAAAACAAAACGATGATATTTTTCCTGCTTTCAGAACATTCTGTAGAAAAAATCAAAATGAAAAAGAATCCAACATAATCTATGTGAGAAGTGATCATGGAGGAAAGTTTATTAATGCATCTTTCAAAACATTTTTTGATGAACTTGGTATCTCCCACAATCTATCTTGTGCAAGAACTACTCAACAAAAATGGAGTTGTTGAACGAAAAATAGAACATTGCAGGAGATGGTAAGAACAATCTTAGAAGAATCAAATGTTGAAAAATATTTTTGGATAGAAACCATTAATACTTCATGCTACATTTTGAATGGTGTGTCAATAAGGAAAATTATAAACAAAACACCCTATGAAATATGGAAAAAAATAGAAAGCAAAAAATTTCATACTTTCACATCTTTGGATGCTACTGCTACATATTAAATAACAAGGACAACTTGGGAAAATTTGATGCAAAATCAGACAAAGCAATTTTTTTAGGTTATTCAACAGAATGTAAAGGATATGTGATCCGTTGTCGCACACGGGTCAAATACAATTGATAAAATATAAATAGAGGTAATAACTCGATTCTTTTCCCAAGGACTTCTGATATAATAACAATAACCGAATTAAAAATTGAAATTAAAAAGGGTTTTTTTTTAGATTTTTGATTTAACAGATGAGTAAAACGATTAATCCACTTATTCAAGTTTTAGACCTATCACAGATTATATCAATGAGTTTAATTTCTAATTTGTGATTCTATTCTTATTTGACTATAGAATTGATCAAACAAGCATAATCAATCTTATATGAATTTGGTTTCTTTGATTGGATTAAGCATCACAATCATCGAAATATTACAATTAATGATTAAGCATCGCAAAATTATAATTCAATTAAATTAGAAACTGAAACCAAATTATGTCAAATAAATTTAATCAATCCTATTGAAATTCAATTTAAGCAATCAAAATATCAATATAATCAAATAAACAAGAATAGAATCATGAATCGAAATTGACAGTGTAACTTGAATCTCAAGGTGTTGATGAAACTCTGAACTCGTCGATTAATCTTATATCATTAGCCTTCCATGAAATTAAAAATAAAACTGTCTATTTATTGTAGCAATTTGAATCCTAATTTTTTGGTCCTTAGAAAAGAAACAAAACTTCCAATATATAGTACTTGATATTGGGCTTTAGGGTTTAGGATTTAAAAACAAGTGACCCACTAATTAAAATTATTACAAAAATCCAGATTATGAAATTTGCAATTTAGGCCTAGTAAAGTTCAGAATTGGTCTTTACTTCCAACAGAAAAGTTGTAGCTTAGATTTTTATCTTTCCAATGCCTACTCATATGCACCAATCCGATATCCAGAGCTCATGTTATGACCTATAGAGCGAGAAAGATTCAAATTACATAATAAAATTAAAATTCAAATAATAAAATTATAATTCAAATTCGACCCAAAGTTTAGAAATAAGCTAAAAATATTAATCTAAGCTATAAAGAGCTTTTAAAATACCAAACTAAAAATATAAAAATATGTGCCCAAATGCTATGATCAAATTCCCCCACACTTAAACTTTTGCACTCCGAGAAAAACAATGCATGTGATTTCAAATATTCTTATAAATGCCAAGTGGTGAGAGAAAAAATATTTCTAACTTAAGGCAATCATGAATAGTTTTGTTATCACAACCAAGGCAAACAAGAGGACAAGTTAACTAAAGTATGCACCATAGATGATAGAGTCCTCCCAGGATATAAAATTCTCTCAAAGTGTTTGGGCTACTATTTACACTCAAAACACATCAAGAAAACTAGCACTACCATAGGCTTGACAAGCCTCTATAATCTATATTTGAAACACATGCAGATAATGATCAAAAGATCTTTATTTAGGTTGTAACGTGGCCAAGGTAAGGGTGAGATAATCCTAAGGAGACTAGGGTTGAAAATCAAAGAGGATAAAAGAGTAATGATTAAGAGAGAAAAACAGCATTAAGAAGTAACTCAACAAAACATCGTTGACTTTTATTTTCATACTCTATTTGCTCATAACACAACCCTTTTTCCTTATCTATATATATATATATATATATATATATATATTCTTTTCTTTTCTTTTTTTCATAACCCTCAAATTTAAACAAACAAGTTGAACACCCCTACACTTATGTAAGGAATGACACCTTTATGAGCTATATAACAAAAAATGGAGTAATTAGGCTCAAAGAGGCTTAAACAAATGGATAATTGTAGGGTAGGCTTATTTGGCTGGTAGCTTAATTAGAAACAAATGCCTAGATCTTTTCAATATATGCATGCGGACAAGAGTCAAGTCAAGTTCTTGCATAACTAGCAATCATGAGTGAGATAACACACAAGAAAAAAAAAGATGGAAAAATGTATTTCATTCATAATAAGGCTCAAAAATCTCACAAAGTTTAACGACTTATCACAAATGATACATAATTTAGCATTTTAATCCGATTTATTTTATCAAGAATGCAAAAATACTATCCAATCATGTCAATCCAAACAAACTCTCAACATTTACAACCATAAAATATGATGAAAAAGCATGCAACGCAATGTCCGTTTTTTATTTATTTATTTATTTATTTTAAATATAACATATAAAATCCTAAATAATACCCCCACACTTAAATTACACATTGTCCTCAATGAAAGTAACAAATATAAAATAAGAGTAAGGAAAGGGAGCTCCCTGGTTAAACTTCAATGTAGGTGCGCTTTTCCAAGGAGAGTTCTTCTATGGTAGCATCTTCAAGCACAAAGCTCTCATGGAATAGCTTGAGGCGTTGTCTATTTACTTTGAATATTTTTTCAGTGTTTTCACTTTTTATTTCCACTACACAGTGAGGAAAAATGTTAGTAACAACAAAAGATCCAATCCACTTTGATCAAAGTTTCCTAGCCATAATTTTCAAACGAGAGTTGAACAATAAAACTTTTTGGTCAATGGAAAATTTTGTCCTAGAAATCATCTTATCATGAAAGTACTTAGTGTTCTCCTTATAGATGTGAGAGTTCTCGTAAGCTCCAAATCTAAGCTTTTCAAGTTGTTGCAATTGAAGCTTTCTCTCCAAACCTGTTTTCTCCATCTCAAGGTTACAACTCTTGACCGCCAAATAAGCACGGTGCTCTATTTCTACTGGGAGGTGGCATGCCTTACCAAACACAAGTCGATAAGAGGACATTCCTATTGGTGTTTTGTAGGTTGTTCTATGAGCCCAAAGAGCTTTTTCAAGTCGGTGGCTCCAATCTTTCCTATTTGGCTGCACCATATTTTCTAAGATCTGTTTGATTTTCCTATTTGAGACTTCAGCTTGCCCATAAGTCTGGGGATGATAAGGTGTAGAAACTATGTGCACAGACCCATACTTCCGAAGCACATCATCAATGGTGCGGTTGCAAAAATGAGTGCCTTGATCACCTATGATGGTTCGGGGTATTCCAAACCTGCAAAAAATATTTAATATGATAAAATCTGCAACAACTTTAGAATCATTAGTCCTAGTGGGTATTGCTTCCACCCACTTCGAAACATAATCAACAACTAGTAAAATATAGACATAACTAAAAGATACAGGAAAAGAGCCCATAAAGTCAATGCCCCACACATCAAATACTTCACAGAAAAGCATAGGTTGTTGAGGCATCTCACTCCTATGAGTGATTGTTGTTCCTGCTATTTGTCACTGTTCACAAGTTTTGTAAGTCTCAAAAGCATATTTAAACAAAGTAGGCCAAAAGAAACCCGAGTCTAAGACTTTTCTTGTTGTCCATTGAGGACCAAAATGTCATCTTGTTTGAGAGGCATGACAAAAATGAAGAATTGATTGAGCATCATGGTGGGAAACACATCGCCTAATCACCTGGTCACTATAGAATTTCCGCAGATACGGATCATCCCACACATAGCATTTGGAATCACTTTTAACTCTGTGTATTTGTGTTTGGGATGCATTTGCAGGAAAGACTCCAGCAACTAGATAATTAACTAAATCAGCAAACCAAGGAGTTACCTCACGCAACTATAGCAGTTGCTCATCAGAGAAGTCATCTTGAATGGGGATGGGGTCCTCATCCATTTCTATTATGCTCAAATGATTTGCCACCAAATTTTCAACTCCACTCTTATCATTAATCTCTAAATCAAATTCTTGGAGTAACAACATCCACCGGATCAATCTCGGTTTTGCTTCTGGTTTCTTCAACAAGAACTTCAAAGTTGCATGGTCAGTAAAAACAACTACCTTCGAACCTAACAAATATGATCTAAACTTATCAAGTGCAAAAACAATAGCTAAAAGTTCCTTTTCAATGGTAGTATAATTAGCCTGTGCAGAATCTAAAGTCCTAGAAGCATAGCAAATAACATGTGCAGCCTTACCACCCCTTTGTGCAAGGACTGCTCCCACAGCATAGTTAGATGCATCACACATAATTTCAAAAAGGAGGGTCCAATTGGGTGGCTGAATTATGGGAGTAGAGGTTAGTATTGCCTTTAGGAAATCAAACGCCTTCTTGCATTTGTCATTGAAGGTGAAACTAACATCTTTTTTACCTGCACCGGACTCGCCCATTGACTATCAGAGATGGGGTATATAATGTTTGCATGCAAGAGCTTTGTCACTTCTTTTTTTACAACATCCATAATTAATGGGTTAAGTCGCCTTTGGGGCTGCCTGACTGATTTTACCCCGTCCTTCAGTAGTATCCTATGCATACACATGGATGGGCTAATACCAGGAATATCAGCCAAGGTCCATCTAATTGCCTTCCTGTGTTTTCTCAAAATTTGCAACAGCTTCTCATCCTATTCATCTTCAAGTTTGGCTGAAATAATCACATGTAACTTGCCACTTCCTTCTAAATAAGCATATTTCAAATTTTCAAGAAGTGGTTTAAGCTCTATAGTCGGTGGTTGTTCAATGGAAGGTACAACGCCAGTGGTCGAAGCTAAGTCTACAAAATCAATTATGTTAATAGAAATATTGATATTAGCATAATGATCAACTTGCAAGGCAACTTCGATCTCAGCACACATAGAGCATAATTGAGTATCTGTACAGAATTCACAAGTATAAGTATCATCAAAACCAGACAATGAAGGAAAATCAGTGGCCAACATATCAAGGTAAGTGTCATCAACCAAATCAGCAAGCAATTCAATTTGAAAAATAGAATGCTCTTCCACGGGGTGTTTCATAGCATCAAAGATGTTAAATTTTACAATGCTATCACCAAATTCCATGGATAGAGTTCCAACATGCACATCAATTTTTGTTCTAGCAATTTTCAAGAATAGTATGCCTAAGATGATAGGCGCCCTGTTGGACTTATTATCTCCCTCCATGTCCAGAATGTAAAAATCTGCAGGAAATATCAATTGATTAACTCGAACAAGTACATCCTCCACAAGTCCAGCGGGACGAGCATTGCTCTTGTTCGCCAATTTAGTGGTAACACCTATACTTTATAGTCCAAGAGCAAGAGAGTTAAAAATATATGTAGGCATAACATTAATGGAAGCTCCTAAATCTAACATAGCATTTTCAAATTTACTAGTACCTATCGTACATGGAATGGAAAAAGTTCCTGGATCTTTGCATTTCTGAGGCATGGGATGAATGAGGGCTGAAACATTTCGCCCCATGTTTACTCTTTCATTACCTTTTAACCTTGTCTTGTGTATACAAAAATCTTTTAGAAATTTTTCATATCTTGGAATCTATTTAATTGCTTCAAGAAGGGGAATGTTCACCTCCACCTTCCTAATTGTATCCAGGATCTCGTTGTCCTTATCTGCCTCGTACCTTTTCTTAGTCTTCACTGCCCTTTGAGGAAAAGGAAGTGGTGTATTTTGTTCAACATCAATAGTTTCAAATATCGAAGTATCCTCAACAACCTTATTATTTTTCACTACAGTTTCAGGTACCTTTGGTATTTCAACACCTTTGCCATACCTCAATGTAATTGAACTAACATTGGGAGCATTTGGATTTACTACTGATTGTGCATGCAATTGGTTTGACCCATGAGTCTGTAATTGATTGATTGAAGTGGCTAGCTGACCAATCTTTGTTTCCAGATTTTGAGTGGTGGAATATGTTCTTTATTGAAATTGGAGATTCTGGACAACCATCTATTTAACGAGGTCCACTAATGAAGATGCATTTTTTTTTTGTTGAGGAATATTTTGTTGTTGCTGCCTAGGTTGCTGTTGTGTAGATGAATTGCCCCATCTCAAGTTGGGATGGTTTCTCCAACCAGGAATGTACCTGTTAGATGATAGATCATAGTTGGCTTGATGATTGTATATATTTGATGCATATGCTTGAGGAGCATCATCAATTGGATCTTCTAGCAATGTCGGACATGAATATGAAGGATGCTCTAGAGAAGTGCAAATACCACATACAACTATTTAAGTTTTACCTATAGCCAATTATTTTACTAAAGATGTAAGCTCATCAAGTTTTCCTTCTAAACTCTTATGGGAAGAAGCTTGAATTTCATTCACACCCACATTATTTTATTGTCTCTAGTTGTAAACTGCTGAGAATTAATGGACATGTTCTCAATCAAAGTCCTTTCGCTTTTGGGGTCTTATGGACAAGCGCTCCCCCACTAGCAGCATCCAAAATGCTTCTATCTATAGATAGAAAGCATTCATAAAAATATTGGATAAGCAATTGTTTAGAAATCTGGTGATGAGGACATCTTGACACTAATTTCTTAAATCTCTCTCAATACTCATGCAATGATTCCCTATTAATTTTTCTGATGCGATATATTTCTTTTCTGATTGACGCAACTCTTGAGGTGGGGAAGAATTTTTCTAGAAACAATATCTTGACATCATTCCAACTTGTAACAGAACCTGGTTCAAGGTAGTATAACCAGTCCTTGGCAGCATCTGGGAGTGAAAATGGGAAGGCTCTTAGCTTAATGTGGTCTTATGTGACTCCTTAAGGCTTCATGGTAGAACATGCAATATGGAATTCCTTCAAGTGTTTGTGGGGATCCTCACTTGGAAGACCATTAAACTTTGGAAGCAAGTGTAATAAACCAAATTTAAGTTCAAATGGTACAGTAACTTCAAGATATGTGATACATAATGCATTATAATTGACATTAGGTGCAGCAAGTTGTCTTAAGGTTCTATTATTCGCATCAGCCATATTTTGCAACAAGTTGTCAATTTCAGTATTTGACTCTAACTCGTAAACAGGTTTTTCTCTCAAGTTTATAGCTTATTCTGATATACTATTTCAAGTAGCGTTCGAGCTTGGAGCTTATAACTTTTTACACTTTCTTCCATTTATAACCTCATTAATTTATTTTTATTACTTTTTATATATAAAATGTAAACATCCCACTAACTTACTATTCACCCACTATCTTTACTATCTTCTTCTCGATGCTATTACTTGTGTTTTTTTGTTCAGAGTTGTACTATTATTTCTACATAACACATCCATTCTTTTAAACCTTGCTAAAAAAATTCACAATAAGAAATTTAACTTCATGTATGTCAAAAATCTGTGTTACATAACACAAAATTGACAAAGGCATCATAAATAGAGTTAGACTCAATTTTTTTAAATCTTGCCAAAATATCTCATAAAATATTTTATCTTATTCATCTGACAAGAAATGCATAAAGCTAAACTTTTAGATAACTCTTCAAATTTATGTTATATTGTAATAAAAAGAAAAAGTAACTGGTGTACCAAACAAATAAATGAATTCCATAATTTTTTTATTTCAGAGCTTTGCTAATTTTTTTGGATTTTCTACCACAAAAGTCATAAATGAAAGAAATATAGTAAAATAAAAAAAGGAGTAAACATGAGAGACGTATCAAGTAAATTAGTCAATCACATTGAAAGGAGAAGATGTCAGGGAGAAAGATGAAAGCTATAAGATAACATCAATTAAAAAATGACATGAAGAAAAAGAAAGTGTAACGACGTGGAGAAGAAGAAGAAAACATTAAGAAATAAAGTAAGTAGGAAAATGGATTGAGTACAAAAAAAAATAGATCGACTAAAATAATAGAGAGAATATTGGATAATAATATCATATTTTTTGTTATTTTAAATTAAATAAACATATTATTTTATATTGTTAAATGCTAAATTTAATGAACACTTTAATTTTAATTAATTAGCTTTTCAATTGTAAGTCATGAGTTATCATTTATTAGTTAGATTTTCAGCAATCAGTCAGTTTTTCATCTATCAGTTAGTTTATAGTTTAATTTTACCAGACGAAGCCTTAGTGTTTAGAGATAAGACAGTCTATATTCAAACTGATAATTATTCTAAACATGAGGTGCAAAATTAAAGATATTAATACAATTCTCTAAAGTTCAGGTATACTAAAAAAATTTAGAGTCTTTCTAATTAGAGGTCATGTGCCAATGTCTTGAGTTAAAAATATTACATAAAGAAATTGTAAAAACGATATTTGACATCTAATATTCCTAAAGTAGATTGTAGATACGAAATCAATCCAACATTAAATCTTTGTGTTTTTTACCAAATCCAAATTAAAAGTTTTCATTCAAGAGAAAACATTAAATCTTTGTGTTTTTTACCAAATCCAAATTAAAAGTTTTCATTCAAGAGAAGACATAGAATATACGATGTCAACCAAACTAAAACAAGTTATCTTATTATTTTCTATTTATCTTAATAAAACTATTTATAATAAACATTAGCTAAGTGTAGTCCTATGGTTGATTATGCGTGTGAATAGGTATATAAGTTGGAAAATGAAGGAACTTTGTTGTCCATATAATATCATACCTTGATGTATAATAAATATAGTTTTCACAGTTCGTTGTCTAATTGACTTTTGTTATATCATTTAGATTAGAAATGACATGAAAAAGGATAACAAATGTCTCAATGAAGCTTCGTATGAGGAAGAAAGAACATATCAAGCTTTATTCTTATCAAATGACGCACATATATGGTTCATCACAAATGAGTTCAAAACAAATTAAAAATCAAGAAAAAATAAAGAAGAAAATTTTAGCAATGATATCCTTAATTCTGAATAGTGTGTGACTTGTTATTGGAGAACATGAAATTAACAAAAATGAAATTTTTTTTTTTTTTTATCAACGACACACATGTAACAATGGACGAAAATTATAAAACAAGCACCAAAGAATAAAGTTGAAGGACAAAGGCTCATAAATTCATCAATTACAAGAATAAAAATTAAAATGAAATGAAGTAAGAAAAACTGAATTACAAATACAATTTTAAGAGAGTGATAAGACTTGAATCCGTTAGTTGTGGTTCGAGCTTCGTTAAATAATGTCCCTACATTTAAGAATGGTGAATTTAGAGTTTTTGCAAATTTACATGTCGGAAGATTAAATATAGGATATACAATTAGAAAAAATAGTTTAAAAAGCATTTCTTTTATCTCAAAATATAAATAAAAATTGATTTAAAAAAAAAGTAATTTATTAGATCCAAAATTTATGAAAGTTGAAGTATTTCCTTTGTACTAGAAGTATATGTCATAAAACGCCATTAGAGTTCCAGACAATTTTCAAACGTTGGTCTACAATAAATCATCTATCAAAGTCATCCCGCATAGAATGTCCAAAAACATCCATGTAAAATTAATGTAGACAACCCAACTAAATTCAAAGAAAAACACTTCAAAAATTAGATTTATAAGAAAAGTATGAAAAGTGTACAAAACAAAATTGCCTTTATTTTAATAAATACATTGATAAACAATTGAATTAAGTGGGAATTGTCTATTTCATCAAGAATCACTTTTTTTTCATCCATTTGCCTCTTAACAATACACTTGATTGACCCCAAAAGCCAATATTATGTGTCCATAACATTGGAAACATTTAGAAAAGCATTTTAATGTATAACATGTCATTGATAAAAACGGTTGAGACAAGCTACTGTAGCAATAATTTCATTATACATATTCAACATTGACAGCTTTAGGGGCTCAACATCATAGCTTATGAAGTGCAGCATTGATTCTCTCATCAGTGAACATTCTGTTGCTTTCATAAAAATCAAGTATCTCCATGGATATGTTTTTAATCTGTCAAAAGAACAAAAAATATCACCTTGGAGATGTAATTTTCTTTTCTTTATCAAACAATGAATAGAACACTAGTGTTTAGTATACCATATACAGGACATTTGCAATAAACTCCAATACACTCCCCTGTTATATGATCCTAGGGCTACAGAAAAAGCTGCCAATCCACTCCCAACCTCTCAAGAAATGAGAAATATGGGTGGCAAAACCAAACCATATTTATCTCGACCGTGTCTCGACATCCTAGTGTTTTTCAGCTATACAATACAAAATATATATCTGATCAAAGTTGTCAAACTCGTTACTCTGCAATCTGCATGAACTCTTGGACTCATTGTGGACTTGTGACACAACAGTTTCCTTAACTCAAAAATAATGTTCAAAACATATTTGACTGTTTCAAAAGCTAATTTATTGGCTATTAAAAAGGTTAAATAAAATGGGACTAATATTTATAAACTACTTGTGCATTCTTCATTTCTTCAATAGTAAAAAACCAGTGTATATTATTCATTTTTTTTCATTTAGTGAAACTTGTTTACCGTTTTCACCCACAAAAGAAGTAGGCAAAAGCCAAACCATGTAGATTTTTTAATCCATTATGTTTCACTCATTTAATGATTTTGTCCAGTTATCCTGTTTAGGGCCAACTTTTGCAACCGCCAATAGCAGGCTATAGCAATTCAAGTTTTAAATTGCAATTCATAATCATTGTCAAATTTATCAAGAAGGTTTAAAAGAAAAAATTAACAATGAGAAAGAAAAGTTAAGAGACTGTTAAGTAAGAAGCAACAGAGCTTAGTAATATAGTAGAATGAGTTAAATATGTCTTATGTTTTCAATCCTCATAAAATATCCTCTTGGCAAGTTTAGTCCCTACAAATGTTTTTATCCATGCTGAGTCCCCCATTTGGTGAATTCAGGGACAAAATACAGACGAAAATTTTCACCAAAATCACCAGATGGAGGACTGAAGATTGACGAAATGATTGTAAAGACTAAACTTGACAGTAGTGTATCTTATAGGGAGTAGGAACCAAAAAATATATTTAACATAGTGGAATACTCACCACATTCATATCAACGCGAAGTTCTTCATGCCAAACAGTGGTGTAACTTGACAGTAGTGTATTTTATAGGGAATAGGGATCAAAAACATATTTAACACTAGTGGAATACTCACCGCATTCATATCAACACGAAGTTCTTCATACCAAACAGTAGTGTCTTTTTCCCTGAGAACACTGGCAATGTATATGCAAGCTAAAGCAATCAGATGTGGTGGATGTACAAGCATTAGGTCCATCTTATATGTGTCATTTACAAGCCCCCTGTCAGCATCGACATTCATGTTTGTTTATTTTCAAAATTGAATTCAACATAATCAATAATATACTGAAAGTTACAATGCCAACAACAGTAGCAAGATGGCACAGGATAACAGAAAATCATGATTAATTAATAGCTTTAAAGATTTAAACCCCCTGCATGCTTTCTCGAGTACCTAAACAAATATCTAAGAGCAAAAAACATATCTATGAAAATGGCAGCAGTTAAATTTCATAAAAAGATACTGGATCAGAAGTTTTCAGGCTTAACAAAATGGCATGGTTTATCTGCGGAAAAAGTATAATATAACAGCGTAGTGGTATGTCAAGAATCAACGCATAAAGTAGAACTCTACTGATGTATGCAGAAAGGGTAATGCTTGTGTATAAAGATGTTCTAAGTTCTAACCATTGAGAAATTAATACAACTAAAACCTAACTTAACTCTAAAAGAATTCAGATAAGGAAGAGTGTCACCTACCTGCATACTAGTTTACAAAATAAAAACAAACAGAAGAACATATATTGAATTCTTTTCCCTTTTCCTTTGAAGAAAATAATTCATTAAGAGATAAAAGAAGTGCAAGGTGCTGGTGATGGTTTCTGATCCTCCACCTTAGAGATAATGTTATCTTTGTTTCCTTCAGTAAGGGATAATTATAGTGCTAATCATTTCGTCTATTTAAAATTATATATGGTCAAATAGAAAATGCAAAGCAAAAACTTAACATAGCATACAATAAAGGGGGACGAGGAGATAAAATGAGAAGAAATGAAATGAAACGAAAGACTCTTACCAAGTTAGTTGGGTCATGCTTAGATCATTCAGACCTGCGTCCTGAAGCAACCTGGAGAATTGTCATTATAAAATAAGTGTGAATATATATATATATATATATATATATATATATATATATATATATATATATGAATGTAATCTTAATGCTTAAATGAAGGACCGGTTCGGACATTAAGGGTATGTTTGGATTGGTGGTATAGGATGGAATGATAGTTTATATTCTGATCAAACTTTGATTCCCTTCAATCATGCTACAATCTACCTAGTCATTAATACAACATTCGTAGAAACTTCTGTAAGATAAAAAATTCAAAATTTCATTTTCATGAATTATAACCACTGAATTGAATGACAGTTGAATATCTTATGTGTTGCTCAAAAGATACAGTTTCTATGTTGCTGTCAAGTTGGACAATAGAACAAACATGGCCTACTAATTCAATCAATTATAATATAATATATATTAAATAGAATGTCAATGAAACAAAACATAGATTCTGTATGTTCTAGAAGGTCAAAGTAAAAAGGTATTTATGCAATTTGTCCTTACTAGAGTCTGTGTGCACAAAATGGACAACCAATCTCATCAAACACTTACCCGGAGAGGGAACGGTAGGGGTGGAATACAACCAGATAATAGTTCAATGCTTCTAGAATCTTCATTTCCATTTCAAGTATGTCCTTGATTTCATACCTATACTTATCATCAGCATCTGCATATGAACTTGTGCTTTCAGAACAAAAAGGAAATGCTCTTTTTGGTCTCAAATATAAACAAAAAAATACCCATATTTTTTAATCAAATACGAGCAAATATATCTTACTTCCACTCTATTTAATGATGTCTATCCAAAAATATCCTTCAATTAATATAAGTTTTCCTTTTCAATGACTCTTCAATTCTTATGGAACAAGTTCTCATGAAGGACACTTACACTTTGACAATGCACTTATAAATTTTATGAGATCAAGAAGCTTAATTGCATATAACTAGATTTCTTAATAAATGAGAAGATGGTTATTTTTGCTTATAATCAAGACCAAGGGAGTATACTAGCAAGAGACAACTATGAAAACAAAGAATTCACTTTTAAGATCAGAAGTTAACATTAGGCAAAATAAAACAAATATATAGGCTAACTAACAGCTTACATAATTTTTTGATGTAAAATACAAGTAGCCTGGCCTGCACTGTGCTTTCTTCTGCTTTTGACGCCAGGTACAAGCAGGTTGGAGCTACGAGGCGCGGATCATATTCCGCCATACTCTTCCTTCAAACAAAAAAGAATGAAAATAGCTCTTAGATGAGATGATATTTGTTAATTCTAGAATGAGATTTTTTTTAGTAATTCTAATACAATTGCTCGTTATTAAACTAGACGGTAACAAACGGAGAAACCACTTCTTTACAAATCCTGACATTAAAAGAAAAAGCAATTTATGAACTGTAAACTTGCAATTCTGACTCAAACTTTCATAAATACAGCAAAAAATACTAGCTACTCTCCATCTAAAAAATAAAACAGGATGTTCCTATGATTTAGGGGAGTGTTCCCTCCACAGACATACAAGTTCATGAAACTTACCTTGTGTAAACACGCCTCATGTATGTAACTGCAGTAGCGACAACCCTGTAAGATTGATCAACATATTAGATGGTGCCACAACTAGACATGCATAGCAAGAATCAATATAATATCCCAATGTTACTTAAATAACAAACTTCCAATAAACGTAAATAAAAGCCTAAATTTTACAATTAACTTCGGTCATATTCCATTTATCCAAAGAATTTTTGGTCGCAGAGAGTGCAATCCAGGCATTGCAGGCTACATTCACATTTTAAGCCATAAAGATCGAACCAATATACAATTTTTTTCTCTAGCAGTGTGTTCAAATAGTTGCTATAGTGTAGTAGCAGAATTTGAAGAAAACACTATTGTTCTGTGATACGCTATTTAGTACACAGTGTCGCCGAATAGTGGCTAACAGCGATATAGCACTATGGAAGAGCGGAAGTTGAACAAACTGATATTTTCATCCATTTACAATTGACAACATGAAATAGATTACAAGCACAAAGGAATAGAATTGCAGATATTCAAGAAATACAGTTCACACCTCTGCCTCACTTTTACTTGTTGAGCCAACTTCAAAATATCTGCACAGGCAAGACAAGAAAAAATAGGGACTCAGTAAAGCTAAATAATAAGAATCACTTTTATGGCAAATGAAAGACATCAATACTAATTTCCCTAGTGATTTACTTTTTTTTATAAAGGTTTGAATTTCTAAAGTCTAATCAGAAGAATAAGCAAAGAAAATCCTTAAAAACATTTAAGAACTAAGAGATCAATGATCAGCAGTGTTGTCTATTACGAATCGCGGAAAATAGCGGTTTGTTTGAACTCTGCAATGATATAGTGCTATAGCGCTGCAATAGTAGTAGCTATTTGACAGTACTTTGTACTAAATAGCGTATTATAGAGCAATAGTGATTTCTTCAAATTCTGTTGTGCTATAGCAGCTATTTGACAACACCGATGATTCTCCTTGTGTCTGTTGTGGCCTCATAAGGGCCAATGCAGATTTCAAATGACATGCGGCACGCTTCAGGAAATATTGACTTTCACTCGACATTATTTTCCTTTTATTACTAGTAATAGTAATAAAAGGAAAAAATTAAATGAAATATTATCATAACACTTAATGTTTAGTCAAAAACAAAATCATAACACTTACTGTCTTAATTCCTTAGCCTTTTTTTATAAATTTGAAGTAATTAATTGATTCAATGGTATCCAAAACCCTCCATCCAAACATAGAGATTGAATAAATGCATACAGAAATATAAAAAGCTAGCATACAATTGGACATGTGCATCTTAATGAGCTTAAAATCTTCAAGTGTGACACCCTTTTCTTTGTCAAGTGGATTCACCATATCCACATCTTCTTGATCCAGAAGGTGCTTGCTGCAAAGTGACACAGAGATAAAAGATAGAATCATAAATGGAGAGAAATAATAAAAACAACTTTGCTACTTACACCAGTTTTATTTCCACTTACACCCAAAAAATAACCTTTTGTATACCTATGTTTTTAACTAAGTTCATGTAAATTAAGTGAATTCAGTCCACATAAGCTGTAACTGAAAATTAAATGGGTGTAACTAACAAAATTATTAAAAAAGATGAAACATACTAATGAGATGATGTCCAGAAATTGGCAGCCATATATCTTCTTCAGGGATCAAAGAAACAATCCAAGATGAAGCGACAAATGGTGGAAAAGTACTACCAACAAGAAGAAGCAAATAATTTAGAAGAATACAATGAAATATTGATCTCAATTAAATGGTCCACCTTTGTATCAAATCATTAACAATATGAAATAAATAAACAATAATAATTTCGTAAAACAAGATGGAAGAAGAAAATACTCGAAACAATGCAACAACAGCTCAAATAATAAAGCAAAATATACAGTATAACTAAAGGGCATAATTAAAATAAAAAATACAAAAGCCAAAGAGCTAGCCAAAAATTAGGTACAGAAAAATATCCCAAATTTAAATCTTAATTGGACGCGTAAAATGAAAATAGTATGAAATTTAAAAAAATAAAAAATTAAAGATGAAGTTTTATTTCTGGGTCTATGCATATAAATGAAAATGGGAACTGAGAGAGAGAGAGAGAGAGAGAGAGAGAGAGAGAGACGTACGGTGTGAACGAAACATAGGATCAAGAAACACCAGTTCCTTTCTCGTTTTTATTTTCCGATGTGAGTTGCTACTAGCACCGCCCACCTTTTTTTAAATACACCCCGACCTTATTATTTTCTCCAACATTTTTTTTACTAATTGTCTTAAGCGTTATCATTTTTAATATATCGAAATTAAGAATATATTTTTAAGTTTGTTTATTTTCCAGTAATTTTATGACTAAATAAACCTCAAAAAATACATTTTAATATTAAACTGATTAGTTAGAATTACATTTGAATATAATTAATTAATAAAAGATATAGGTATATATATTTTAATAGTACGTTTATTCGGGATCAAAATATTGTTTACTCGTAAAATATTATTATATTCTCAAAAAAAGCATAAATTATTACTGCAAATATTTAAAATATTTAGTAGTTATCTATCTTTTTACATAAAATGTCTTTTTAAATGAGTTAAAGTTATAATCATTATTAATATTAGTGGAATGCTTTTTGTTTCGACTAGAATATTAGTGAAATCTTAAAGATTATTCGTAAGTCATATGATTTGTGTTTTATAAGTATAACTTTTTGTTTTAAATATTTTAGAGGTTATATTTTAGTTTTAAAAAAATATGTAATTTTAATAATTAAAATAAATGTAAAATAAATTTTAATTTATATAAAATTTTAAAATTTTATTTTTTGTTCTTATAAAAAAATTATCACCTTTTTAGTCTTCAATTTTTTTTATTTATTTTTAGTCTTTATTTTAAAGAATAAAATTATATAAAATTGATATTTTTAGTCCTTTTTAAATCAAAGTAGAGGGTAAAAATAAAAAAAAATATTAAAATTAAACTTAAAATATCATAATTTTATAAAAATTAAAAATATATTTAAATACACAAACAATTCACTCTCATTTTACTATATTTTAAATAAATAAATAAAGTCTCTGACCCATTCAAAACCATGTGCTTTGGGTTAGTTACAAAATTCAATAGTCTCTCACCTCGAATTAAAAATTATAAATAAAAAAAATTTTCTTTTATTTTTCTCCATTTTCTCTTTTAGTTAATTTCTTAATAATAATTAACTTTTATAATTATGTTAAAAAATTTGTTTTAAATAAATTAAAATGAAACTCAGACACACTAAGAGCGGAGAAGTGAAATATAAAATATTTTCACAATTTTTTATCATCTAAGTTACACATACATAATTAATATTAAGAGTTTTAAATTTTTATCATTTTTTCTTTTTCTTTTTTTTTTTAAATTATTTCTCCTCTTTTATTCTATTTTGTTTTGTTAAGTGGATTCAAAGTAGCGTTCTAATTTTGTGTTTGTATTATCTTTTAAAAACGTATTTCTTGACTTTTATATACCCTAAAAATTAACATTTGAGGTACTCAATAGTAACTCTTATGTTGTTAAATTGATCACTAGAATTGAGGAACCATTGGACTTAATTTCTTTTTATTTATATATAAGGAGAGCATATTAATGAGATGAGTTTTCAAATAAAAGTACGAGATAATTAAATTTTGATCATACAACTATATATGAATGGTCAAAATTATAACAAAAAGTCATGTGATTATTTTAAGTGATCATGTGTCTCTTTAATAATTTTTAATTTTTAGTTCTTTTGTTATGTCATTTTAAAATCGCTCTCATTGATATGCATACTTATGTAATATTTGTTAGGATAGATACTTTAAAATGTAAATAAATATATAATTAAAATTATATTTGAAAACAAAATAACAATTTCTCCACTTAAAAGAAGATTTGAGCATTATAGGATATTTTATATGATAATACTTTTTATTTTGTCTAGTCTTAAGGATTAGATCATTAATTAATAATAACTTTAAAATATGATGTAACCATCTTGAAACTTACAAAATTGTGACAATACCTCCAATCTTGATGCAAAACTTTATGTGAATAATTAGAAGTTATTCAATAAGTTTTAACAATTTAATTAAAAGTCAAATTATATAAAATTAAGTTACTTTAAGACATTTATTTATTTTCGCAATGTATGCACATCTTAATTCTTATAGAAATATTATGTAAAATTTATTAATTCACATGATAAACAAAATAGTCTTGTTTTGATTT
>JBBPBS010001171.1:527023-598633 GCA_037974835.1 Cicer judaicum | reverse complement strand
TTTGACAAACTAAAAATATTTTTTTGAAAATTTCAATTACAAAGACAATATATTTTTATTCGATCATATATACACATACACAATTTTAAGTCATATCAATCAATGTGCTTATTACTGGATGTTTGGATGCTTAGACATAAATATAAGATAGTTATGAATAGTTAATAAATGTTTTAAAAGACATAATCGATTAATTAGTAGTATTAATTGATTAGGGAAAGGATCTAATTGATTGGATCAAATATGATGATTGATTAATACGAGGGTTTAGTATCGAACAAGTATATTTTTACTTTATTAATCAACTATGATATATTGTTCATTAATGTGATTGTGTATTAGTTTTGCTTTAGTCTACTTGATTATATATTTGACAATGATGACTCACATTTGTTGTTTCCCTTGTAGCTACATACACACTATATATGTGGGTACATAATGAGATGACAACATATGATGTCATCCTCAGTGAGGAAGAGACAGTGATTCATATGTCACAAATATATTAGATAGTTGTTTATTTATGATTAATCGTCGACATTCTAGATGACTAAAAAAAAAAAAATTGTATAGAGTCAACTCCGATTAGTGTAACTATTTTCGAAGTTAAACTCTTTAGATTATATATTTTTTTTGCATGTTTTTGAATCGTGATTATTATATGTTCGATTATATTTTAATTATGGATCAAAATTACCAGTGTTTTTACTATATTTATAATTTAAAATATTGTCGGGATAAAGGGTGCCACAATATGTCAATTTCTTCTAAATAATTTTAAAGACAAAGTACAAATCATTGATTTATAAAGAAGATTTATTGACATTGTGTTTCACTAGTTCAGCTACAATGGGATGAAATTTTCTTATATATAATGTTTGTAAGATTGCATTTGATAGTCAAAGGATTATTATCTCCTTAATATGTTAAACCTACTATCTTTTATAATATTTGGTGAGTGCTGAAAACATTTGTGATCATGATAATTAATTATTGTTAATAAATTAGTATGATTCTCAAATGTTTATGTTAAATTAATATGGTTGTTAATCTATTAAGTAATTTAAGTTAATTAATTAGACGAGTATAAATTTGATAGAAACAATCGACAAATCAATTAGAAGGAAACATCAATGGATTAGGTGACAAACTAATCATTTACGTACTTGGATTAAGTAAAAACACCAGAAATAACCTAAGTATTAATTTCAAAATAATTAATGTTGATTAATGAAATATAGGTTGACTAATTAAACAATTAGTTAATTGAGTTGACCAATTAGGAAAGATTAATAATTGAATAAGCAATTAAAAAGTAGTTGTAATCAATTAGCTAAAATGATTAAAATGTCAACGAACTGTGCAATTGTCGAAAATCCAAAAGCGTTTGACAACTCATTGTTTTTTATGCGACTCAAAGTTGCAAGGCCTACAAAGACAATCATTTCACCTTTGAGTCTCATAAATCAGTTTTCAGTTTTCAGGTGGCACTACACTATCTAGCAGATAGAGATATGTTACATCTTTAATTGAGAATTGTTCTCGAACAGGGAGTTTAATTTTGCAGTGTAATTGGATGTCTTACATTTGTATGAGTTCATGATGATGAACTACTTGTTGAGACAAATTCTATATTTAAAGTTTTGATAAAAATAAATAAAGGTTAATTAAGAAAGTTAATTATGATTCTAAAATGTTATGTTAATTTAATATGTGTTTTTGAGTGAATTTAATTAAGAACATAATCAAGCAAAGCAGAAAAGACAACAACATGAACACTCTGCATTAAAACAGAGAATGATCTCCAGCTTCAAATATGTTCATCACAGCATGTTGATCAAACTTTTTCTATCTCTTTAACAAAAAGTCTGCCCTGGAAATTTATTCATATAGAATCAATACATGGCAAAGAACAAGTAGGATTCATCCAAGCTCAAAAAGGTTATATGATCTCAAAAATAAAAGGACTCAAAGTCACACAAAAATCAAGAGAGTTTGTAACTCCAAAAATCAAACTGTCAAGAAAGTTCGATCAACCTTGACATATGACAAGACAATTGCAAAGGACATCCATAATGTTTAAAATGGGAACTCAATATTGGTTATTGAAGCTTAAGAAAGTTCAAACTGACAGACCCAGATCGTTAATCAATCTCCATTTTTCTACATAATTACAACAGTTGTGCACTCTCTTATGCAATGGATTATAATCCTTCTCCAAACTTATTTGGCTACATTCAAGACTCAAGATCAAGACTATACCATCCAAGATCAAAGGAGAAACGACAAAGTCTTTTTCTAAAATGGACAGAACTACTTTAAATGATAAACTAGAAAAGTCAAAAAGCAGTTTTCAAAGCTGGATTATTTTTAATCTGATATATTGACTTCAGTCAAACTACAGAGCACTACCAACAGCTCTTTTTGACCTTCATTAAAGACCTGTAATGCCTATAAATAGAAGGCCAATATCCAGGATCAAAGTAAGAAATTCAAAGGCTGAAAAATCCATAAATCAATCACATACATACTTGAAATTCTGCTCTTTCGCAAAACAGAGGCTATCATACATTCTGATATTTCGCAAAACAGTTGTTGATTCATTTTCATATAGCATATTGCTTAATTATCAGTAGATCCTTTGTAAAGAATCAATTCTCAAACAAGAGTTGAGAAATCTCATATTCTGTCAAAAACAATTCAATTGTAAAAACTCAAACTATAAGAGTTTCTTTATAGTTTGTTTAAGAGTACATCCTATCAAGGTTAGATAGGTGTTGTTATTGCTTTCTGGGTGGAAAGTAATAGAGATTGAAATAGATCAAGGTTGATCTAGACTAGGTGTTGTAAGATCAAGAAGGTTCTTTGTTTTTAAACACTTAGTGGGAAATCTCACAGTGTGAGGACTGGACGTAACCCACGTTAGGTGAACCAGGATAAATCTTTGTGTGGTATTCTCTATCATATCTATTTATTTATCATGCTGAATTGATTAACTAAGATAAAACATAAACTGATTTTCTATTTTAAGCTAATCAAGGAACGTTATCTGTTTTATAACAAAAACCAAGAATGTTTTTCGTTTTCTGTTTTCATAACCAAGATCAATCTTGAGTTATTTTCTTAAGTTTAATCATGAATTTTTAAAATGGGCATTTACAATACAAACCCCCCCTTTCTTGTAAATCAACATTGTTACTTCAATTGGCATCAGAGCTCGGTCTTTAGAAAGTTCAAAAACACCTAACAAGTGCTAGAGAAAAGATCTAGAAGAATGTCGAAAGCAAAATACATTGTTGAAGGAGGATCCTCAAACAGACCACCATTCTTTGATGGATCAGATTACTACTTTTGGAAAAACAAAATGCAGCTGTTCCTAAAGTCTCAAGACACAGGAATGTGGTGCATCATTACAGATGGAGACTTCACACCAAGGGTTGATCAAAATGACTCAAACTCTGCCTTGAAAAGGGAAACAGATTGGACAGCAGATGATAAAGCTAAGGTACTTTTAAATTCTAAAGCCCAGTTATTCTTATCATGTGCTTTAAGCAGGGAAGAAAGTGAAAGGGTAGATGAATGCACAATTGCAAAAGAAGTTTGGGATACATTACAAACTTATCATGAAGGAACAAGCCATGTCAAAGAAACACGAATAGACATTGGTATAAGGAAATTCAAACAGTTCGAAATGCAAGAAGGAGAAACTATTGATAAAATATACTCAAGATTCACTATAATAGTAAATGAAATGCGTTCTCTTGGAAAAGCTTACACAGTGCAAGAAAGAGTAAGAAAGATCATGAGGTGTCTTCCAATTAGTTGGAGACCAATGGTAACAGCTATAAGTCAAGCCAAGAACCTTGAATCACTGCCTCTGGAAGAATTAATTGGAACATTAAGAGCACATGAAGTATTGTTACAAGAAGACAAACCAGTCAAGAAGGGAAAGGCAATAGCACTAAAAGCTTCTCAGGAAAATATCACAGCACAATTAGAGGAAGAACTAGAAGAAAATGAACAGGAAGATATTGATGAAATTGCGCTTCTCACTAGAAGAATGCAGAGAATGATGAGAAGAAGAGATTAAATCAAGAAGGGATTTCAGAACAAAATTCCTAAAACAGAGGTTAACAAGAGTCAAGTTACATGCTTTGGATGCAACAAATTAGGACATTACAAAGTAGAATGTCCCTCAAACAGAAATCCACCAAAACGATTTCCCTTCAAAAAGAAATCAATGATGGCAACATGGGATGATTCAGAAGAATCAGAAACTGAAGAAGAAGAAGCCAACATATGCTTAATGGCAAAAACAGAGAAAGAAGAGGTAATGAATTCTGAACCTTGTCATTTATGTGAACAAATGGGAAAAGAATTTGATAACTTGTTAAATGACTCAAATCTTCTTATTCAAAAATGTAGTTCTTTAAAAGAACAATTTTATAAAGAAAAAGAAGAAAGTCAGGCTAAAAATAATTTGTTAAAAAATATCATTCAAGAGTTGAAAGAAACAAAGATTTTTGAATATCAAGAATGTCAAGAACGTTATGCACTACAAACGTAGAACGTTCGACTGAAAAATTAAAACGAACTTCTCAAAACAGATTTATTAAATTTCATTAAAGCCACTGAAACCTTTCATAACATCATGGGATCTCAAATAGGAATTTTTGATAAAGTTGGCCTTGGTTTCAATCAAACCCAAAAAACCAAGCTATATGAAAATTTCTTTGTCCCAGAAAAAAAAAAGGAAGAAAAATGCAAGACTAGATGCTCATATTGTAAAAAACTTGGACATATGGAATTTGCTTGCTATTTTAGAAAAAAAGATGAAAAGCTTGAACAGAAAAAGCTATTTGAAAAAAGGGATCATTCTGTCAAAACAATGCTCAAAAAACTGCAAAAAGGAGAACAATCTCTAGAATGGCTCCCAAACGGAGAAAGTTCCAAAATACAAGTTGTACGCTTTGGAAACTCTTTTAAACCAAAGCTTAAGTCTTCTGAAACCTACATTGTTAAATCTATTTCAAAACCAACAACTAAAAACACAGCTAGTTTTAAAAATAAAGGAATGATATACCATTTCAAAGAAAATGTTAAAACTAACTCTCCAGGACCCAAAACAAAGTGGGTACCTAAGGCTGAAATAATATCACATGCAGGTTGGTTTTCCAAATGTAAAGAGAAAGCCTTGGTTCTTGGAAAGTGGCTGTTCAAGGCACATGACAGGAGATAAAAACTGTTTCATAACTTTCATCAAGAAGGATGGTGGTTCGGTCACTTTTGGCAATGATAATCAAGCTCAGATTAAAGGTAATGGAACCATTGGTAAGACAAACTCTGCTCAAATAAATGATGTTCAATATATGGAAGGTTTAAAACACAATTTATTAAGCATAAGTCAGCTATGTGACAATGGATGCGAAGTCATTTTTAAACCAAAGATATGTGAAATTAGGAAAGCTAAAACTGGAGAAATTCTATTTTCTGGAAAACGAAAGAAAAATTTATATGTTTTATATCTTGAAGAACTACCTGATGAATCATGCTTTATATCAATCAATAAAGATAAATGGATTTGGCATAAAAGGGCTGGGCATATCAGTATGAAAACCATTTCAAAAATTTCTAAACTTGATCTTGTTAGAGGTTTACCAAAACTTAATTTTGAGAAAGATAAAATATGTGAAGCTTGTGCTAAAGGTAAGAAAGTCAAAAGTAGCATTCACGCAAAAGATTTTGTAACAACAAATAGAACTCTCGAACTACTTCACATAGATTTATTAGGGTCTGTCAAAACAACAAGTCTGGGAGGAATGAAATATGGTTTCGTTATTGTTGATGATTTCTCAAGATTTACACGGGTTCTGTTTTTAAAACAAAAGGATTATGCTTTTGAAGCATTCAAAACATTTTGTAAAAAAGTTCAAAATGAAAAAGAATCCAGCATCATTTCTGTAAGGAGTGATCATGGAGGAGAATTCATCAATGCTTCATTTAAAAACTTTTTTGATGAACTCGGTATATCTCACAATCTTTCATATGCAAGAACTCCACAACAAAATGGAGTTGTTGAAAGAAAAAATAGAACACTACAAGAAATGGCAAGAACTATTTTAGAAGAATCAAATGTTGAAAGATACTTTTGGGCTGAAGCCATAAACACATCTTGCTATATCTTAAACTGTGTGTCTATCAGAAAGATCATCAACAAAACTCCATACGAAATCTGGAAAAACAGAAAACCAAACATTTCTTACTGAGTTCATTCCTTATTAAAAATGATTTTCAAAGATGAAAAATCGATACTACTTTATTTAAGAAAACAGAGGGAAACGATTTACTCATTGTTCAAGTATACGTTGATGACATCATTTTTGGATCAACAAATGAAAAATTGTGTGAAAATTTCTCAAAACTTATGCAAAGTGAATTTGAAATGAGCATGATGGGTGAATTAAGATACTTTCTTGGCTTACAAATTAAACAATATGAAAAAGGCATTTTGACCTGTCAAGAAAAGTACATCAAAGATCTGTTGATTAAATATAAAATGAATGAGTCAAAAATTATGACAACTTCTATGCATCCATCTACTTCTTTAGAAAAAGGTGAAAATGGCAAATCTGTTTCTGAGAAAGAGTATCGAGGAATGATTAGCTCTTTGCTACATCTAACTGCTAGTAGACTTGATATAGTGTTTGCAGTAGGATTATGTGCTCGATTTCAATCAGCGCCAAAAGAATCCCATTTAACAGCAGTAAAACGCATATTTAGATATCTTGTTGGAACCACTAATCTTGGTCTTTGGTATAGAAAAGGTTCACATTTTGATATTATAGCATATTGTGATGTTGATTATGCCGAAGATAAAATTGAAAGAGAAAGCACAAGTGGAGCATGTCAGTTCTTAGGCGAAGCATTAATCAGATAGTCTTGCAGAAAACAGAACACCATAGCCTTGTCCACAACAGAGGCTGAATATGTTTCACCAACAAACTGCTGTTCACAGGTTTTGTGGATTAAAAATCAACTTCAAGATTACTCTGTAAGCTATTCCATTATTCCAATTTATTGTGATAATACAAGTGCTATAAATTTGTCTAAAAATCCCATTCACCATTCTAAATCAAAACATATGGAAATAAAACATCATTTCATTCGTGGTCATATCAATAAGAAAGATAATGAATTAATCTTTGTTGATACTCAAAATCAACTTGCTGACATTTTTACAAAGTCTCTTGTCGAGGATAGTTTCAATTTGATCAAAGAAAAATTGAAAATTATAAAAAATCCAAAAAATTCTGGATAAATTCTGCTACTGCAGAAAACGGAGAACGTTTATCAGTCTCCTTTTCGCGACGCATCATTCTCCGTTCTGAAATACCAACAGTATCTTTTAATTAAACATTTTCCCTCTCAAAATCAAAAATGCAAATCTTGGCATTTAATACACATGCCTTTTTGTCTGAAGGTAGAGTGTTGACACACACTCTTCAGCCCCCTAAAATATTTTTCCTTTTTCCTTAGGCATAAACAATTTTCATTGGGCAACAAGGTCATCATTAATCTCCTTTTCTTTTCCTCTCCCCAAGTCAGAAAATCTGTTTTATCTCTCTCATCTCCTCACCTCCTTTTTCCCCAAAAGTTGTGTTGCCTCTCTCTCTCTAAATACCAGTCCTACTATTCATCTTCTTCACTCTCAATCTTCCACCCACAGAACAACAATGGCGCGAACCAAACAATCAACACGCAAAAATGCCTCTCCCTGCACACCATACTATTCCTCTTCTTCATACGAATCTATGGAACGCTACCCTCTCCACCACCTAGACCAACACCACCACATACCTCCTTTGCCTCTCCTCCTTCTAACACCAACCAAGAAATTCTCAATCTCAATCCTCTATCTACCCTTCTTCCACCGCTGTATACTCGTCCCACACCAAACATTGCTCAAGTTCCTCCACATCTCCGTACTCAAACTACTCCTCCATGACGCTTAATGAGAGTTCAATCTAGCATTGAAACTTCAAAACCTTTGAACCCTAAACCTTTAAACCTCTGTTCTTCATCCTATCAGATTTCTAGAGTGACGATTCTTCTGATTCTTGCCCTCCATCATCAGCAAGAGTACCCATCAATACCAAGCCATCAGCAACAACACTACCAAATAATCAACCATCAGCATCAAAGAACACACCAACAAACACTAAACCTACCACACCTTCCAAATCTGTTTTCTCCTCTGAACCCTCACAATCAACTCCTCCACACCAAAAATGGAGATCGATAAATGAAATTGTTTCTCCTCTTACCAAACAAAATGAACCCCTCTCTTAATCCAAACCACCAACAAAACCCATGAAAACAAAAACCACAATAACATGCTCAATACCTTGCTCGCAAAAACCTTCCAAATCCTCAGAGAAGAAAAACTCTCACCCCTAAACAAAACCTAAAACACTATCAGAAACCTACCTCTCCAGAACATTCTCCACAATGTTCCCCACCCAGACCACGAGAACGTTCTTCTACTCACTCAGTCCCTCCTCCAGAATCCTCTCCTCACCCACAACCTTCCCCACAAACACACACCAAACATTCTCCATCTCCTCAGTCTTCTTCTACTTCCACTTCATCTGACTCTGAACCGTCTCCTCCTCCTCCTCTGATTTATCCCAACAAATCTAAACTCTTCAATGAAAAATGGGCTTAACGCCCAGTTGGGATTGGATGAGTCTTTGTTTTTGACAACCTTGTTGTCGACGACAATGCTATTCAGCATCACACTGATGCTCTTGGATGGACCTCCTTTTTACAAACATCTGAATCTTACTACCCAGATGTTGTCCATGCATTTTATTGCAATGCCAAGACATTTGCTGACAAATCCCTAATCATTTCTACGATTAAAGGCATGGAGATCAAACTGACTCCAAACATTCTGGCCTCCAATCTTCAGTTAACCACAGAAGGTCCATCTGTTTTTGGTGAAGAAGACTCCACTTACTACTTGTCCACCTGTCTTAAGCCCCTTCCTAAAGTGTTTAATAACATGTGCCAACATACTCTGATTCCTCACTGTGGAAGTCATGAGTATGTCTCTGATAAGGACGCCTTGCTCATCCATCACCTCCTTAACTGTAAGAGACTGAATTTTCCCTATGTGATTCTCCAGCAGATGATTTACGTAGCCACCAAAGACTATAGGAAAAATAATATGCCTTATGGCATGGTCCTGACTAAGGTCTTCAGGTACTTTGGAGTCTCCCTTGTTTTTGAAACATCTATGATCAAAATCTCAAAATTTTCCACCAAAAATCTCTCTCACATGCGCAAAACTTCCTTTGCTCAAACTCCTACTCCTCCATCCTTTTTTCCCACCTCATTGAAATGCAAACGCTCGGAAGGACGACGACCTACTACAAACCTTGATCAATTTCGTCACATCCTACTGACCCTGAGGACAACACAACAAAAATCACCACACAAGAACATTCTTCACCAAATCCATAATGTTCTCCACCACCTCTAGAACGTTCTCCAGAAAATATCCCAACTCCTTCAAACCTCTTTCCTCAAACATCCACCCTACCAACCTCAGTTATTCCCTCTTATTCTCAAACCTTTCACTCCCCTACTCACGACTTTGGTAACTTCTTATCTAATCCACATTGGTCTACCATGTCTCCGCTGTTTGTCTCCCCTCAAAAAATCAGCTCTTCCATCTTCAGCATCAGTTAGTTTTTAAACTTTCCAACAACTGTTGGTCCCTCTACCATATTTATTGGTCCCTTACCCTCTGTCTCATCCTCTTTTGCCTCTTTTCCATCCATCTCTACAACACCTATTCCATCCAACACTGTTGTTGCTACCACTTCTCAACTCTCTACACACTTTCACTCTTCTCCTTGCTTAACTGAACTCTCTAACTCTGACATCACGGTCACTCTTCAAATCATAATGGCACGACAGGTTCAGCACGATCAAGAAACTGCTCTATTGAGAACTTGGCTGACAAACCACCTTGCTCCCAAGCTGGGAATCCCACCTCCACCTACTTATCCGATTCATCCTCCTTCTCAAGTTCCTCATCCGAGAAAATCCTCCTCTTCAGAAGGATCTTCTCCCTCCTTAGCTTCTTAGTTGTTTTTCTGTTGTCTTTTTGAATGACAAAGGGGGAGAATTAAGTTAGCTTTTAATCTGAATTAGAAAAACCTGATTATGTAATTCTGCTAATAGTGATGTACCTTTGTTCTCAATTAAATGAAAAACTAGTTTATTGTATATAATATTTTAAATTCTGTAAATTTAAAAACTGCACAAATTAAGGGGGAGCTATTAAAACTCTTTCACATACTTGACATTAGAATCAGAATTAAAATCTAAATTAACATATTTGTCATCATCAAAAAGGGGGAGATCGTTGAGACAAACTTTATATTTAAAGTTTTGATGAAAATAAACAAAGGTTAATTAAGAAAGTTAATTATGATTCTAAAATATTATGTTAATTTAACATGTGTTTTAGAGTGAATTTAATTAAGAACAGAATCAAGCAAAGCAGAAAAAGACAGCAACAAGAACACTCTGCATTAAAACAGAGAATGATCTCCAGCTTCAAATATGTTCATCACAGCATGTTGATCAAACTTTTTCTACCTCTTTAACAAAAAATCTGCCCTGGAAATTTATTCATATAGAATCAATACATGGCAAGGAACAAGTAGGATTCATCCAAGATCAAAAAGGTTATCTGATCTCTAAAATAAAAGACAGTTTGTAACTCCAAAAATCAAACTGTCAAGAAAGTTCGATCAACCTTGACATATGACAAGACAATTGCAAAGGACATCCAGAATGTTTAAAACGGGAACTCCAGATTGATTATTGAAGCTCAAGAAAGTTCAAACTGACAGACCCAGATCGTTAATCAATCTCCATTTTTCTGCATAATTACAACAGTTGTGCACTATCTTATGCAATGGATTATAATCATTCTCCAAACTCATTTGGCTACATTCAAGACTCAAGATCAAGATTGTACCATCCAAGATCAAAGGAGAAATGTCAAAGCCTTTTTCTAAAAAGGACAGAACTGCTTTAAATGATAAACCAGAAAAGTCAAAAAGCAGTTTTCAAACCTGGATTATTTTTAATCTGATATATTGGCTTTAGTCAAACTATAGAGCACTACCAAGAGCTCTTTTTGACCTTCATTAAAGACATGTAATGCCTATAAATAGAAGGCCAATATCCAGGATCAAAGTAAGAAATTCAAGTGCTGAAAAATCCATAAATCAATCACATACATACTTGAAATTTTGCTCTTCTGCAAAACAAAGGCTATCATACATTCTGATATTTCGCAAAACAATTGCTGATTCATATTCATATAGTAGATTGTGTAATTATCAGTAGATCCTTTATAGAGAATCAATTCTCAAACAAGAGTTGAGAATCTCAGATTCTGTCAAAAACAATCCAATTGTAAAAACTCAAGCAATAAGAGTTTCTTTATAATTTGTTTAAGAGTACATCTTATCAAGGTTAGATAGGTGCTGTTATTGCTTTCTGGGTGGAAAGTAATAGAGATTGAAATAGATCAAGGTTGATCTAGACTAGGTGTTGTAAGATCAAGAAGGTTCTTTGTTTTTAAAAACTTAGTGGAAAATCTCACAGTGTAAGGACTGGACGTAACCCATGTTGGGTGAACCATGATAAATCTTTGTGTGGTATTCTCTATCCTATCTCTTTATTTATCATACTGAATTGATTAACTAAGATAAAACATAAACTGGTTTTCTGTATTAAACTAATCAAGGAACGTTATCTGTTTTATAACAAAAACCAATAACGTTCTCCGTTTTCAGTTATCATAACCAAGATCAATCTTGAGTTATTTTCTTAAGTTTTAACATGAATTTTTAAAAGGTGCATTTACAATTTAAACATCCCTTTCTTGTAAATTGACATTGTTACTTCACTATTTTATGTACCTGAAAGTGGTGCAGGTATTTCACTCAAACTTGAGGTTCATATGACAAGTAATAAAGACTAAGATATTTTGGTTCCAAGAAGGCACTAGCAATTAGGAGCGCTAGCATGTATGTCCCAATAAATTAGGCATATGCACAAAAGTGGTTTCAGACTCCGATTGGAAGAATTTCAACATCGACATGACACTGGACAACCTAAGGCACAGAGGAGATAATTGAGAGTCTTATATCACATGAGGAAGATTGAAAGTAGAAGGTTGAATGATCCACTAACACATTGTTTGCATTATGTTTGTGAAACAAATATTCACAAGAGGGTGAAATGGGTGGCGACGAGTAGTAAACACTTCCTATAGCACACTCATTCCCAATATCCTAGAGGAGATCGAATTTGACTCCAAGGACTATGGGAAGCTTGGTGAGTAGGAGATCTTCAACTACTTTTGTGAGGGCACGATAAATAATGAAAACAATAGTTATGTTGTGAATAGTTTAATAGTTGCAATAAGGTGAGTTGATAATGATATATTCAATTAGTAATGTATTTTTAGTTATATGATGATAAATATTTATCATCCCTTTGTATGATCATCGACAATGATGAAAAAACTTGCTTAATATAAGTTATTAGTGTATGCCAATGATGATAATATTTGCTTAATATAAATTATTAGTCTATGACAAGTAGTTGTCATAAATTCAACACTTCTAGATAATATTTGATATCATATTGATGATATAAACCTCATTTATTATGAAAGTCAAGTATAAGGCCTTGAATATTGACAAATACTCTATGAGGTCCGATTATGGAACTCCATTTTGAATGATTGGTGCAAGGGACCCAACTTGTAGTAAGCCAAATTATAAAGAGCAATACGAGAAGTGAGTTGATGGAACCAGTTGAATAGAGTCCATTATGGATAACCGTTGATAAATTGATTTGGTAACCTTGGCCACTATCCAATAATAAAGTTATTGATGTTAGAATCGTCATCATTAAGTACTAGTCACATTGTTGTGATGTTGATAATAGTTAGAGGTGGACAACAGGTCGGGTAGGGTGTGTTTAGTCCCAAAACCATTGCGCGACCAAAACTCGCGAGTGTTAAAATAAGACCTATTTTTGTTAAACAACTAGATTTGGGCGATTTACGAATCAAACATGCATCAAATTCAACGAGTGAGTCATTTTAGTTAACATTAAACAGTGTAACAATTAAAGCCTTTTATATGTCAGGTTAAAGGTCTTTCAATCGTCGAGTCGTTCAAAAATCAACAATGAATTTCTTTCTTTCAACATCCATTAGATCTATAAATATATGATTATGATATTAAAACTCATCAATGATTTGATAAAGAAGAGAAAAGAAGTGAGAAAAGATTGAAACAAATAAAGTGTAAAGGAAAATATTATGATTTTGTGTGGTGTGATGCTTCGTATTGAAGTTTATCAATTAAAAGAGAAAATAATGTAGAATAGAGTTGAAGTAGAAGGAGAAAAAAATGTCCCACTTACAAAAAAAACGTAAATAAAGAATCGAAGGTAAAACTTTCCATAACAAGTGATTTTCATAGTTGAGATGAAAATGATTATTTTTAATTTTTTTTTATCAAATCCATAAATCAAGTAGGTGTATATCAATCATGTTATCACTTATCAAGATAATGTGATTAGTATTGTCTAACTTTTTTACTATTAGTTTCAACATTTTAAAAGTTATTTAATAATTTTATTGAGTAGTGTACTATTGTGTACTGGACAAACAAGACATTGTAGCTTTTTTTATTGGGGTCTAGAGACATGACATTGTAAACTGTAAAGTAAGTAATAAAAATGCGTGTATATTCCTCAAACAGACTCAGATACCTTAAAACACTTTTAATAAGTCTAAACTCGCCCGTTTCATCTGTTTTAAAAGAAATAATCACTTGTGGACCTCTTTTTTCGTCGACTATGTAAGGTGTCGAGCAACTTTTAATTTTTGTTCACCCCTAATAATTACCATGATAATGAGGCTTTAATGTGGTATGGGTTTATAATAAACTTAGACATTATTTTCTTGATAGTGATGTTGTAATCTATTTGCTGATGTGGTTTGAACTTTATTTCTTACCCATGTAAAACCTACATGCGTGGATGATAACATACAATGCAAGTTTTGGTTGGAGTTTGAGTTGTAGAGATCACTCTAAAACATTATTCAATTATTTAATTAGATAAAAAAAAACAAAATTATAAATTAAATACTCTTTATATTTCACATAAGGGTTATATTTGCGCATTTTACACATATAAATAAATACTTTAAATGAAAGAAAAATACTAATCGTATTATAAAATCTACCTTATTAAACATTAGTGTATTCATCACTATTATAAATACAAAATAAGATATAATAACACGAGAGTAATAGAAATAAAGTTATTATTCTTTACATTAAACACAATATTAATTATTTAGATGATATAATTAGAAAACAATAAATAACATTTAATATTAAAAACTAAAATTACCAATCATTTTAAAATAATAATGATTTTTTTCTAAATTTAATACTCATTCTAAAATAGAATAGTGTAGATTTAAATTTAAATCAAAGATAAAAAAAGAAATATAAAGGCTTAGATTCCTAATCGATTCATTCACTATTATTTTTATCTTTGTATGAACTATTCTTTACATTAACAATATATAAGAAATATAATATTTTATTCCATTTATTTTGAAATTAATGTCACTTTTAAGTTTTAAGACAACTTTAATTATTATTATTTTTGAATTGTACAGTTCAATTAATATTATTTTTTCTTTAATGAGAAAAAAAAATGGTGAGGGAATGTTGTTGCAATTCAAGTAAAGATTATTGAACACTTACAAAATTTATGTACACTATTTTCAAAATATTAGTTCTACTTTACATTTATGATAGTAGAAAAAATACTAATAGTTAATAAAGATAATTTAAAAAAAAATAACTATTCTATTTGTTTTAATTATTATATTTCTTAATATATATGTAAAATGACATTCATTTTGAAAATGAGGAAATATATAAAATATATGTAAATAGTTTTTTTTAAGCAAAAAAATAAAGTGCAAAGACGTTATATAATTAATTATATATCAATTATTTTGGCACTTTAAGTCATTCATCTCTCGTTTACAACACTCTAAAATTATTATTAAAAATATTAAGGAAATAAAACAACTTATTTGAGGGACTATTTCAAAACCCAAGAAAACAATCCAAATGGGTACAAACTATTAAAACTTTACGAGGTGGGATAAAACCGTCATGAAGAAAAGAAAGGTTTTGGTTCTAAAACTTTACCGGATAAACCAAATTAGATAAAACTAGATGGAGTAGACTACTACTAAAATTAGCAAAATTTATATTAAGGAAGATCAATCATATTTATATTAAAAATATTCAAAATAGTAGAAAGAACAATATCCCATAAATGTAATTAGAGACTATGCTAGAAGTGTGATTGTCAAATAAATATACGTTGATAATAATTCTATTGATGGTATTGAAAAGTAAGCATCTTGCCCTCAAAGCGAAATTGATTTCTATAACACCATATAATATCGATACTAAAACTGATGTCGACCAAAATAACATCTTTATACTGATGAGCCCGACCTTTGTCACAAATAGCATGAAAACATTGAATCGAACTAGTTTAAATTTGAGAATGATAGGTTAACCAAGATAAGATCCTAGTAGCAAAAAAAGCATGAAAAAATGAGATGTATGTTAGTCTCCATCGCACAACGACAAAGTTCAAACTGAAAACCACTTGACAATTACAAGAGATTAAATTATCATTGATAGTCATTTTGTTTTGCATCAACCTCCAAAACCTAATAATTTTGGAGAGAGGAATGCTATTATGGTTTTAGGCCAATAAATTTGCTATCCTAAAAGTTTGATGGATAAATAAGTACATTTAAAATTTAAAACACCAAAATTATTTAATCTCTAAATCAGATAATTATCATAATTAAAAAATAAAAAATAAGAATAACTTTCAGAACCAAAATAGTCAAAAATTAATTAATTATGTAAAAGAGTAAAATAAAATTTCCAATGACCATTTTGAACAAATTCATTCACAATAACATGGTGAAATTGTTGGTCTTCTCATCAATACTAAGACTAAAGACCAACAAATCTTTTAAACAAGTATGAATCCAAAAGTTAATGTTGTCGTCTTTTAATAGTTGCAATATATCGAAAATATAAATTTTTTTAGTGCATAGTGTATAATAATTAAACATAATATAATATATTATATTATTATTGATATAAAAAACCAGCTCGAATTGTGAGAGTTTTCTATTAATATTCCTTCTCTCTCTAAATCGCATCATTCAGTCTTCTTCTTTCTCACTCCTCTCTGTAAGATCCACCCCCCAAACCCTAGCAAACCCCTACGCAGAGAGAGTGAGAGAGGAGCCTCACAACAACCTACCCTTCCTCCACTCACTCCCCCTTTCACTCACTCTCTTTCCTTTCAGGTAAAAATATTTCTCACACTCAATCGTTTCCACTTCTCTTCGCGATTTCCATTTTTTTCATTTTTTTTTGCTATAAATGTTCGCGCTTAACTTTTTTTTTACTTAAATCAAAGCTTCGTAGTTGGCTAGTTGTTATGTTGAGTTTGGATTTATTTCGAGTTAGGGTTTTTGATTTAACGTGAAATTATTTAGCCGATAGTGTGTCACTGTGCTAGTTGTTAGATCAATGGCGTATGTAGAAGTAGAATACTTTGAATACGTTTTTTTTTCTTCATTTTGTTTGAAAAAAGTGAAAAAATGGGTCCGTATTATTTTAGAGATGATGTATACTGTTACCAGCTAAAAATATAAGATAATATACTTCACTTTTTTTCATTTAATGCTTAAAACTAAAGTATGGTTGAGGTGTCAGATTAGTGGTAAGAGTTTGTCATTGTAACCTCAAGGGACAATATTCAAATCCTGAATGAGACATGTAAAATGACCATCAATGTCACTATTATTAATAATGATCACGCTTTTCCGAATATTTTTATGCATAAGTATCTATTATGAGAAGTTGGTGGTTTTATTTGGCAGTTGAAGTTAGCTTTTGGAAACTATTGGTATGGCAACTTCAGAGCAACAAGCTCCACCCAAAACTCCGGCACCTGACGTTGTATGTATATCTACATTTTTATTGTGTATGATACTTGTTCTATGTTAATCTTCACATTGCTAATTGTGCTTTTGTTTTGAATGGAACCTTGGTTTAGGTTGGTAATGCTTTTGTTGATCAGTATTACCATATGTTGCATGAAAGCCCTCAGCTGGTGCATAGGTTTTACCAAGAAGTCAGTAAGCTTGGTCGTCCTGAACCGAATGGTATTATGGGTATCACAACCACAATGACTGTGAGTTATCTATCCATCTGCCCATGAATCTGTTGTCCCCCTTGTACATCATTTGTGTGTTCATTACTGTAATTTCTTAACATTGCTCTATATACATATATTGAAATTGAAAGGCTGTTCCAAGACCAGACATGTAATTTCCACCTTAATTACTTGCTAATGCCTTTTTAATTTGTTTCCATTTGTTTTTCTTTTTCCATTATATGATCCTCCAATGTTTATTTGTTAACTAAGACTAAATATGTACACAAATATTAGAAGTGGTTGAAATTGGGAAATATGAGCTTAATATTTATGTATATCTAAATTTTAATTTATCTTATATGATTTCATCAATCAGGAAATTGACAAGAAGATACTGTCATTGGGTTATAGTGAACTTAGTGCGGAGATCATATCTGTGGATGCACAAGAGTCCTATGGTGGGGGAGTCATTGTCTTGGTTACTGGGTTTATGATGGGAAAGGATGACATTAAGCAGAAATTTACTCAATGTTTCTTCCTTGCTCCTCAAGAGAAAGGCTACTTCGTTCTGAATGATGTTTTCAGATATGTTGATGAAAATGAAATTAAAGGGTTTAGGATTGTTGATGAAAATGAAATTAAAGGCTCTGATCGTGATATTGGATCTCCTGCCACTCCCGACAATGGTAATACGAAGCATAAGATGTGATTCAATTAAGGGTTTTTAGTTCCCTTTTGCTGTTCACCTAATTTGCCTATTCCCTCAACCTTCTTTCTGTGTCAGATCCTTCTGTGCTGGAGACACTAGTTTCAGAGCAAATATCTGTGACTGCTGAGGATGGTGACGGGGAAGAAGTCTACAACCCAGAAAATGAGCAAGTGTCAGCTGAAGAAGAGGAGGCTCCTGTTCCTGAGGTTCTCGATGAATTTCCTGATGATTCACAGATGGTAGCTGGATTGGCATCCCAAATTGAAGAAGTTCCCAAAAAGTCTTATGCCTCTATTGTTAGTCTCCATTCTAAAAATACCCTCTTCCTTTCTGGCCCTTTCTACACTCTTACTGAGTTACCATTGTAAATGCCACTTTTTATAATCTTTTGATTTTATATACTGGTTGAAATGCTGAAGATTAGCCAGAATGATATTTTTATCACCGTTTTATCTAGAAGAGCAATAATTGCTTGTTACTTATTCTTTTTCTTTGTAACTGGTGGATCTGTTCTAGGTTAAGGTCATGAAAGAGGGTGGTGCATCACCGCTGCCAGCTGTTTCTGTGAAATCTGCCAGTAAGGTTCAAGAACAGCAGAATACTGTTGCACCTCCACCACCTAGCATGTCAGAAACAAATGGTTCTAATATTATAAATACTAATGAAGGTGGAAACAATCAAGAAACTGAAGGTCTGATGCCACAGTATCAGATACTACTAGCTCAAATTTCATAGTATTTGTCATAGTGATATCATGTATTGACTTGTATAGTTGGCTGCCTTTGGACAGCTGAGGGCTATTCAATTTATTTGAAAGGGCTGCCCTCAAATGCTACACATGCCCTTCTGGAGAATGAGTTCAAGAAGTTTGGACCTATAAAGAGTGGTGGTATCCAAGTTAGGACGCAAAAGGTATTTCACTTGGTAATTCACTGTGTTTTTTAATGTTGGCTGCTAGCTAATAACTTTTTGGCATATTAATGTGTTTATCAGGGATTTTACTTTGGCTTTGTGGAGTTTGAAGTGGCAAGTGCTGTGCAAAGTGCTCTTGAGGTATTTGTCCGATGAAGCTTCTTTTCAGGAAATCCATATACAATCTTGATCTACATAAACAATTTCTAATCCAAAATCATTTAGTTTATCAGTGTCTTGATGCCAATCAGAGAAACATATTCAGTACCATTTTTGAGTTTGTTTTGTTGGTTGCATTCTCCACAGGCACATGTTTCTCTTTTGCCAACTTGTTCTACACTGAAATTAAGTTATGCTTCAGTGCTTGTCAATGAATATGATTGTTGTACATTTCTTATGCTTGAGTTGTGGATATCCATTCTATTCATTTGCATGTGGTGTTTGTGTAGTGCGAATGAAATAGGAAGCTTCATTCGTTATTTAGTATCTGTATTTGGTAGTCAATACATTTGATCTGCATTTCAGGTTTCACCAATTCTGATTAATGGCCGTCATGTTGTTGTTGAGGAAAAGAAATCAACTAATCGAGGCAAGTGCTTTTTAGTATTGGTTCAGTTCAGATCAAGGTTCCAATTTTCTGTTTCTGCACATGATACCTACAAAATATATTGGGTTTATGTACTAAGCCCATGCATAACCTGTTCCATTTATGCATTTCATGATTTGTGGAGAAATTTCACTTCCACTTTGGTATCTGTTTGAGCATTACCTTTCATTAATTGGTGTCCACCATGTTTCAGGGTTAATAGGGTAGCAGTCTCCATACACATTATTGGATTATAAATTTATTAAAATGTGTTTCAAGCTTGGTTGTGTTGTGTGAACGGTTTGTTATTACCTGTGTATTTGAAGTATTGAATATAATTATGTGGCTGATTCTTGATGGTTATTCATATCATTTATAATTCTTAATTTTTTAAATCCGTCCACACAATATCTGATGTATTGAAGAAATGATACTAATAACTAGTGAAGATTTTGTTATCTGTTGCATATTACTTAGATCCCCGCTAAAAAAAAATATGGTCATGGCATTTTTTATTTCTAGTTTGAAGTTTCTATTTTCCTGTTTTCAAACTTCGCTGCGAGACTTTTTATTTAGTTTGTGGGGTTCTTCATTTCTTGCACGTCCTTATAATAAAATTTTCAGCAATTATTATATTGCATTTACTTTCAACAGTACTTATTTTTACTTCATTATTATGTTATATGACACTGTCACTATTTCAACTGTATTAAGGACTTAATTTTTATTATTTTTTAAATGCTTTGCATTTACTTTTAATATTTACTTCTCAGAAATAAATTATTTGGGGGTGCTGTATTGCCAAGCCTTTGACATAAAAAGTGGGCTTTTACTTGGTACTTAGTGCTGCTGAATATATTGCATGTAGAAGTCAGCTGTTTGCATTCTCTGTTCAGGTTATACCAGGGGGCGTTTCTCATCTGGAAGGGCACCGGGTTACAGGGTTGAGGCTGCAAGAGGGCGTGGAAACTTTGGAAATAGCCGAAGTTTTGTTCGTGGAGACTTCAATGGTCGTGGAGACTTCAACGGTCGTGGAGACTTCAATGGGCGTGGAGACTTTAATGGCAGAGGGGAATATGGACATAGGAATGGCAATCGGGGTGGGTTTCCAAATCGTGGAGCTGATGGGTATCAGAGAAACGATCATACGGGAACCAATGGTGGCCGCATGAATCGAACTGGCGGGCCTTCTGTTAATTCAGCACCCAAACCTACTGCTCTTCGTGTACCTGCTTCTGCTTGAGGAAGCTATGCATCAAAGAGTCTGACTGATTGATAGTTTATTACAATTTGCAGTAACTGAAGCAATTGGAGTTGGAAAGAATTAAATAGCGAAACTTTTTAGATGAGTTAATTTTATAAGGTCCCCCTTTTTTTTGGTATATTGGAGGTATTGGGAAAGGTAGTTTTAAATTTCTGTTCATTATAATGACTCTAGAGGTAGTTTTTGTGCTTCCCCAGTTTTTATGAAAATATATATATTTGGGGTATCATTTTTTGATATATATTAGTATTTGGCAGTTGTGACTTGAGATGTTTGCTACCACCATGCCTTTGAGGGAATTATTATTCTGTAAAACTCTGTAGTTAGTGTTAAATCTGATATTGATTTCCCTGTTAGTCATGTAGGCGCAGCCTCTAATTTTTTTTTTGTCGTAATGACTGAACTGCACTGAAAAGAACAGAGCTGTTTATTTTAGTTCACTAACCCTACGGCACCACACCGCCAAATCTGAACTTTTCTCACTTAATTTCCAATCAGTGCACACATTTCCCCTTTTAGTTTAGAGTCTATGAACTAGAACCCCAAACCTATAATTTCCTTGTTTCAAATATCTGAACTTTTCGAATTTCTGGAAGTAGAGATTTGGTACTGTGCTATTGTCTCTCTAGTGGTTTACTTGAACACTAAAAACATTGTTATTCAAACTACAGATTCAAATTCGAAGCATTGATTGTCTAATGGAAAAAATTGTATTTTAGAATATATATTTGATTAATGTTTTTTTTAAGGTAAATGCTGTTTTAGATAGCTTTTTAGGAATAGTAGTTATATGCTAGTTTTCAGGGTTGAAACCTTGAAATTAATTGCTAGAATTCCTTCACTGTTCAATTCTCTAACTCGGTGACCTATGAAGATCATTTTTCTCAATAAGTCAATATGGTCCTTTTTGTTGGAACCATTTTCTTGTTGATGTCAATGATGATCTACAACTAAAAGCACCATTAAGTACGTTTTCTCTCAGCATTTGATGCTATACAAATTTACTGAAACTTCCATTTTACAAGCCCCGAAGCTTGCTTTTTTCTCCCTAAAAAATTGATAAATAACTTCAAATTATACCTTATTAAATTCCACTCTTTAAATTTTGGAGGGGTTTCTTAAATTTTAAGAAACTGACCTGCTGTCATAGGCTAGAATTGCATTGGAACTTTCATATTTGTCCTAGAATATAGTAAATTGAAGGATTTAAATGTGTCTGCGCCTACTAGTGGTGGAGACACGTGTGACAAGGGCACAAACTCTGCAATTAATTATTATTATTATTAAATTTACAACTAAAATATATTCAACATCGACTATATGCCATTCTTAAAAAATCCCTAAAATTTGTATTCCGTCTTTTACTTTAGTCTAAATGTTAACTCTAGTAATTAGGAGCTCATAGCATTAGTCCTTTGTCTATAGTTTTTGTATACATGAATAATTGAAAATGGAGATGCTAAGAATTATGTCTAGCTGTAATAGAGATTGTACAAAATCATTTCATCAATCACTTCTTTCAACAGTTTCAATTAAAAAAAAAATAATACAAATGCATAAGAGTAAAAGACAATTATTTCCACTATAGAATCTCTAGCTATGAGTTCAGGATAAGGTTGAGTTTATTCCACTATATATCAATGCTGAATTAGTCTATAATCTCGTCAAATATTCAAAGCAAATGGATCAGTTATCTGATTTCTTGCCGTACACCCTCCATTTAACATGATATACAATAGAGATTTGGTTATCATGCTTTATGCCTTTGTACCTAAAATCTTAAAAGAAGAAAGTAAGAAGCATATTGCTAAACCAAACAAAGAATTCTATTGGAATATAATAATTCATGATTTAAATAAGTGTTTATCTGCCTAAATTATCTGAATGCAATCCACTGTAACTGCAAGCACACCAATATATGGAAAGTGCCAAACTTGACTCAAAATGAAGTTCAAGATTCTGCTGAGAAGGTTGAATAGTTTAAGTAGTGGTAGGGTATTGCTAAAAAGGTATTTTTCTTCTATTTAATTTCCTTGAAGAATTTGGAAAATGAATTTACTAAAAAGGTATGTGTGTGTCAGGGAAAATTAATTTTATTCAATCTAGTGGATTCATATAAAGGAGCCAAACTCTCATAGCTCGTTAATTTTTTCAAACTGAACCAAACTCTCATTACTTGGACTAATGAAAGTTGACATTCTTTTTGAACTATTATTATATTTGCGAGTATTGACATAAAACCCATAAGGGTGATGAAAATCTCAATATCAATATTTTTTGGAAGAAATTCATTGTAAAGAGACTTTGACTCTCAATAGGCGCTCAGGTTGAAATTTAAAGACCTTTTTAACTATTTGATTGTTGATGTTTCTGTGATTTCTTTGTTTAGTGTTTTGATTTATAGTTTGTTTTCATGTTTACTTGGGTTTAAGCATTTTCTCTGCAGACGCCAACCTCAATATCCATGAGCCACACATGCTGATTAGTTTGGACAAATATAAGAGCACTAAAAGTTGAATTGTACCCACAAATATAAAAAAAAATATGATTCGCAACCAGATAGTATTATAGGTTATAGATGCTTTGAGATGGATCATGTGTAAAAAAATTATAGTTGTTAAGTACTAAATATTGGTTTTGGCCTTGTTTGGATAACCAGTTTATTTACTACACAAAGTAAAATAAAGTCAAACTACTTCTGTAAAAGCTATAAATTGTTTTTATAAACTATTCGAGATAACTTATGAAAAATAATTGAAAACAGCTTATAGACATGCCATAAGCTGTTTACATAAGTTCACCCAAACAATTTCATATGTGCCTAAACCAGTAAATAAACCAATCCAAACAGGTCCTTAGAATTGTCCTTTCACTTTGTCAACTTTGTGGTTGAGAATGCCCTAACACCACTGTTATCTCTGTGCTATCCTAAAATGAAATTATTTTACAGTCACTATTTTTGGAGAGAAATAAACGGTTGCAGCCAATTTTTGAAAGTACAACATAAAGTTAAGTAATATAATTATTCAAGATCAAAAACAACATTATTGCTTAAACATTATGACATGAAATAATAAATAAGAGGAAGACATGTTCTAATTACTACTATATATACTAAAGAATTTTACAATTAGAGAAAGAAGAAGCAAGAATTTTTCTTGCAAAACTAGGACCTCAGCTAAATGTATAAGCATCATCATATATTAAAAATGAATAACCATAAAATAACTGCTGCAGGCACATGACACAGCATCATCACCAAGTGAAAAGACTAAGAAACTTTAAGCCATTTTTAGATGCCAAAATTGCAGGCTTGAACAAACTCTAACTCATAATCAACATACTTTGACCAAAGTGGCTTGAATTGTGTCATTGCAATGTCAAGCCATGGTTTCATGTTACCATTGAAGTGCACCACTGCTGCATTATTAATCTCATCCATGCTTATGCTTGGGTTATAACCGAGTCCCAAAACGTGCCATGACTTGTCAAGTGGCTTCGTTGTTGAGTAATATGTGATTAGACCAGGTGGCAATGTCCCTAACTTCCATAGTGTTCGGTTCTCGTTCTGCAGCAAAATGAGCATATATCAGGTTATACTGCATGAATACATGATATAATTTTCCATTTAAAATGGTAGAAAAAGAAATCAATTTAATGAGAATGCGACTAAATCATACACAGGCCACGATTTATATTCCATATTTCGATGATGCAGCCTCTAGAATCAATGCTAGTGATGGATTGATTAACATGACATAGAATTTAACACTATCAACCAAGGTTTTAAATCAGTTACATTGCAATCTTGGATATTGTGGAAAGTCGTGATAAACTACTGCTAATACGGCTGCAAAAAAAACCTTGGTATCGCGGCTAGATAATGGTGTTATTGATAATCTAAAACCTAGGATTGTAATAATATTACTACTGCTACATGCCGTTGAAGAATGCAGAAAATTTGTGGTAAAATAATACAAGAATTATATAAATATGACCATAAAAGTCTTACCAGATTCTGCCAGTAATGATACTCTTCTGTGCATTTTTCCCTTCTCCAAGCATCCAAATCAAAGAAATTCATTCCATAAGCCCATGCACAAGCCTTTGGATTAAACCGAGCTTTGATCAAAGGATGCGAGAAATTCATGTACTGCGCGTATCTATGGAATGACCCGAAACATGTTTCTACAGCTCCATTCACCTTGCCGTCCATATCGATCTTCCATAACCCGGTAAGGTCCTTCTGAACTACTATGTCATCATCCAAAAACAAAACTTTATGCAACTTTGGATACATTTCAGGTAAGTAGAATCTCAAATGATTCAATATTGACAAATATTTTGGATTCCTGAACTTCATATTTGTCGTATCCTTTGTAGCATTCTCGAGCTTGTTCTCAAAGTAAAATCGTTGTAGGTTAGCAGATTCCAGTTGTCGAAGGACCGGTACATAAGAAGAATTCAGGAATTTGTAATCCTCAACTGCTTTAACCTCAATGTGTGCGCCATTATAATCCTTCAACTTAAACATCACTTGCATAGCTCCAAGATTCATCTTGTCGGTCACAACATGAAACACGTGCTTCCACGGTTCCTTCGCGTTCTTTGTTGCTGAATTAACCACAACAGATGCAGCCACAACGTTGTCTGAGAACAAGGCGTAGTGGTAAAGATTAGGATCTTCAACTTCGGGAGGAGTAGGCTTCCCTTCATCTATATACTTATCCGGATGAGCAATCCGCTCTTCCATTAGCCTCATCGATAGACAATGCAAGCTCTTTGGAATGGACTTGGCTGCAATCAAACTCGAGAAAGCACCCTGTTTCTTCGCCTTCGTTAGCTGCTCATTCACAGCAAAAATCGTATCCTTCAGCTTCTGAATCTTGAGCTGGTTATCAAAGGACTCCTTGGCTTCGCCGACCACCTGTCGTGTGGTTTTAATGCGCTCCTTCACTTCCTTCTCTAATTGACGAACCACCAATTCATCAACAGGGACAGCATCGTTGCTAAAAAGAGTCTTGTATTGAGGTTTGCCCATCAAATCCGAGAAGTTGCGTGATAGTTCCGCGAAAATCCTAACAAGCTTTGAGCTCTCAAGCTTGAGCTTTCGTGCATAAGAAGCATACATAAGGGCCAAAGATTTATGATCATCAGCTTGCTTACGGATCTGGTCCAACCTCGGCTTGAGAGGATCCGTTTTCAATGCCAAAACAGATCTCCCTATTGATTCAAATCCATGATCAACACCACCATCAGAATCCTAGTACAAAACCACAACAACATATTAACATAGCTTCATCAAATCTATTCCATTCATAGATAAACTATATCATAAAATTAATAACATTTCCCTTTCCAGTTACATATACATAAAAAATTTCCCAAACTAAACAAATAAAACAAACCACATTCGTTTCTCAAGAAAATTAGCACACATCATGCCTAGTTCAAAAGCACAAAAACAAATTAACCTAGCTCAATCAAATCTCTGTACTATGCCAGAAAAAAATATACAAACTTTTCCATATTTATTTTCCCGAGAAAATTAGAACACATCAAACCTTCAATGGTTCCTACGAGAATCAGATCCCGACCCATTTTAACCTAAATAATAAGATCCAAAACTAACCCCAACCCACCAATTTTTTTCCACCAATTAACCTAACCTAGAAATACAAAAGACAAAAATTATCAAACTTTACCAGAAAAAAACAATCACAACCCAAAAAAAAAAAAAGGGTGTGAGAAATTAAGAAAGGGAAAGTGAAAAGAAAAGCTTACCAAGTGGTGTTGTTGATGAGAGGAAAAGGAATGAGCAGTGAAGAGAAAAGAGAGAGTGAAGAAAATGCAGAGAGCGATGATGAGTGTGAAAGAGAAGCTGAAGATTCGGATCCTGGAACGTGTAAAACGAGGATTCGCCATTTTTGTTTGTTCTAGAATGAGAGAGAGTGATGGTTGATTCAGAAGAAGCAACGCTTACTCATTCACTCTCTGAATATCAGAATCATGTGAAAATGTTAAGAGATTTTGTTTCTCTCTCTTAGACACACTGTCTTCTTCTTCAAGTGGAAGAAAAAGAAAAGCTGTGAGAGGAAATTTTATATATAGTCACTTTTGTATTTGGAAAATATTTGTGTACAATTAATTAATCGGTGTTTCTGTTTGTTAAATTTGAAGTATAAATTAATAGTTTTATGGCTCAAACAATTCTCGGCTATAGAGTTAAATAAAAAGTAATAATATTTAATTTAATATTTTTTCTATACTTTTATTAATTATAACAGTGTAGTGATGTTTTAGAAACTTACATAAGAGCTCCTCATTATAATATCCTGAGATTAATTCTCACTATTACGCATAAAAGATACTAGTGCTTGATTTACCTCGACATTTATATATATATATATATATTAAAATTACAGATACATTTTTAAATGTTTTTTTTAATAATATTATAGATCAAGTAATTAATAGAAAATGAGAATTAAATTAGTTAATTAAAGATATTAAAGACTAAAATAACTAATAAGATAAATATTTAAGTTTGTTTTTATAATTTTAATATATTTAAATACTACTGTAACAAGACTTACATATTTATTTTAAAAAATAAGATATAGTGGAGATATAATTTATAATATTTGTCTTTTTTATTTTATAATTTATTTTTGAGTATATTAAATATTTAAAATATTTATTTTTAAAGCTAAGTATACGCCAATTGCTCATACTGTTCATGAATTCAACCAAACTTATTTCAGCGGTTTAATTTTCTTTAATCGTAGATTAATAAATATGAGTTGTACTAGAGTATGAAATTAAATACATTGTTTGAATTCAAGGTTATTATGTGATAAATACAATTCATTTTTTGCCCATATGCTGTAATCTGCCGACATTCATTGAACTTGAACTTGTGATCTCCGGTATTGAAGGCTCCACTTTCCCACCGTCACTTTCTTTCTTTTAATTCCGCGTTACTGGCATCTCCGGTTACACGTCCACTCCTAAAATGCGTGTTCTTTTCCTACGTCGTTGATGAGTTGTTTGTAGCCTGTGTCAAATACACTTCAACAAGTGGTTAGTAGCAAATCTTTGAATTATTATTTTAAACATAAATGATTATTATATAATTAATTTGTTTTTTATGAAAATGTTCAAACATGACTTTTTGGATAGTCGTTGTGGAATCAATTTAGGATCATCTTTTTGAATCCATAATTTATTGAATTTTATTAGATTACATAATAAATTAAGATTTAAAAATTGTTCAAATCAAATATTAAGACTCTGTAAGTGATGGATCAAACCCAACATAATGTGTCATTTGTACATCCTTAATTATAGTTATGTTCTTAACTATTTAAATAATTTTTATATTTTAGTTCTCTAATATTTATAAATATAATTTTAATCTCTTAAATTTATAAATTTTTAAAACTGAATCGAGTATTTTTAAAACACCGTGACACATTTTATTCGATTGTGGCATTTTATGATACATTAAACTCATGACACGTCATATTAAAACTAAGAGTTTAATAGATATACACTAATGTAAAATAGTTTTATACTTATATTTAATGAGAGTTCTCTAGTTTCTCATGTCATATCATAAAAAAGTGAGTTGTTAATATCTCATTTTCTCTTAAAAAAACTAAATATATAAAATAAGATAATAAAATATTATTTAAATATTAATAATTTTTATTTATGTTATTTAAATGAATATTACTTAAAGTGACTTAGATAATTAAAATATAAATAATTTAGATCAAAGAATAAGAAAGAAAAATCACTATGAACCCCTAGAACACAAGTGATAATATACTATCTCTTCCCTTTTTCAATCATTTCCTTTGTCGATTTGCTCCTCCTCGAAGCAATTGTCATTTGTTCATATATATAGCCAAAGATGAGTGATTCACAATATAACTCGGTGTCTACGAATGACTCAAACACATGAAGAAAAATGAGGTATTGTTGACGTAGAATCGATTTGCTATTGCAAATTGTTTGGATGAACGGAAAATACTTAAAGGTTATCTAATTTGTTCTTTCAAGGTAAGGATTAATCTTTGACAAGACCGGTCTAAGATAATTTAACATTTCTTGTACAATATTAGTTTTAGATAAGATTTCATTATTTTTAGATTTGAAAATATTAGAATATGAGACATTTTTATTAAGTACAAAATGTTTTAAAAGCCTTTCTAAATTTCTGAATATATATCTAATCTAATTTTTTTGGTATGAATTTCAGAATTTTTGGATAAAGAAATCCTTATTTTTTGGGTAGATAAAATATTGATATTTATGGATTTTAATCTTTGAATATATGTGAATGACTCGTGTATGTAGATGCTGAGAAAAAATGAATGCAATTTTTTGTACTAGTATATGATGAGATGAGTCATTGTGCAAAATAGGTTATATAACTTTTACTAAATAGGGTTGATGAGGTGAAGAAGAAAGAAAATGGTTCAAAGAAAAATATAGATGACATGAAGATTAAATTAATGAGATTTTTTCTTATTTTATCTTGGGCGTTTGTAATTATACTCGCGTTTGCAGTAATTGCTACATTTGTTGAAATAGATTGTTTACATACTTAAATTATGCGTTTTTCTAATAAAAAAAATGCTTAGGGGTGTTGTGATTGTTGTTATAATAGTCTTGGTAGTATGTTATAGTTTTTAGATTCATCGTTACTCCTGTTTCTTTGCTTTATGGATTTATATGATACTTGTGGATTTATAAGACAAAACTTTTGATCTTTTAAATGTATAATGATGTGAGGATATGTTATAATAAATGTTGTTTTCATGTATCAAGTACTGAAATTTAGTTGAAAACTTACATTAATTTGAATTTAAAAGTTCAATTGACAATATATTTGTAAAATGCTACAACATAATCATTTGAAACATTATTATTATACTAGATGCAAGTTATATTATTACAACATAAAATACCAATAAAATTTTATTTTGTGCATGCACAAGTCCTTTTAAGTAAATTTACAACACTAAGAATTGCAATTTCCAAATCCTTTAGTTGGTTTGAAATGAAGATTCAATATCTCTAAAGTATCCTATGTAAGTCCTCTAAAATTAAATTAAGAAACTATCATGAGTCTCTTATCTCTAGCTCAACCATTACATAAAAAATATAAATCATTTTATTATTCTCATTTTCTCCGCACTTGCCTACCATGGTCATTCTTCAAGAAACATGCAATAAATTCAATTAAAGAATTACATATAAATACAACCTTACATACTCCAAGGCACACATAAATTTTGTCAAAGACATGATTGTGCGCATCACACTATCCATCCATTTCTTGGGAGCATTTGACTATATTTGGGAATGTGGGGGGTGCGGTTGGCAAACGGTGGGGTAAAGGTAGCAGCATCCTTATATTTGTTTCTCATGGAAAGTTTGTTTCTGATAGACTTCATATTATTAATGTTTCATGTTGATTTATATTATACTAATGATGTAATTATTTTATAGGTCTCTATATTAGTTGGAGTTTTTTAAATAGGTATCCCAACTAAAATGTTTACAAATAGATCTATAAAATTGTCTTTAATTAAATTACAATTATACCTATCAACTTCAAATTTTAATCTAATTGTTAATATTTTAAATACATAAAATAGTTTTGAAGTTTAGGGACTAAATTACTAATATTTATAAGTCCAAGATTCAATTATTAGTATTTTATACAGAGACTTAATTACCAATTATTGAAGAGTTTTGTAACTCTATTACAAACCTTTTTAGTTCATGGAACTTTTATAAGTAAAGTGATTTGTATGAGAGTAAGATATTTTATTTTATGTTGTTTTTTTATTTTCAAAAGAATATAGAAAAACTTAGAAATACAACTAATAAAATTATAATTTTAAATTTTGATTGAATTATTATTTTTCTAACTAGAATATACAAGGAAATATAATAATTTCATACATTTTTTATTAAATGATCATAACAATATCTACAATATACTATAACAATTCTCAACTATACCAAAAATACAATTTTGTCTTTCATAAATTTAACCTTTGTAAAAATTTTAGGGTCACAATTGTAACTTACTCTAGCTTTTTGTACATAACCAACTTCTTCAAATTTTTATGAATTTGAAATATTTCTGATTTACACACTGCAACACAAAGAAGAAAATCAAACATATTTACGGAGAAGAAAATTAGAGAGATTCAATAAGAAGAAAATCGCAAATGGAACAACATAAAGAAAGGGTTTCTACAATATGTGATACCAGTTTGTTCAAGGTTTGTAACTTCCTCCTTCAAACTCATTCGTTTGTATTTGGAACTGAAAAGTATATATAATATTAGTATTTAGTATACTATATCCAAATCATGAAAGAAAGAGAATGGAAAAATCAGTGTCGGTTCATCGGTTTCCCACTCGAAATGTTAACCGCACGTTTTCAAAATTACAACATTGTCCACTTAAATTTGATGTTTTCATTAGACAACAATCTGGGATTGTTACTAATGTTGGAAAAATACAAAATTTGGGGAAAACAGACGGAATAAGAACATGGTGTTGTTGTTGATTTTGTATCTATTTAAAAAAAAACTATTTCTTAGTTATTTAAATTATTCTTAGTAGCATGTCTAATTTCATATTCCTTTGCATTTGTTGATTTTGTATCTATAAACTATTTATTAGTTCTTTAAATTATTCTTAGTAGCATGTCTAATTTCATATTCCTTTGCATTTTTTTTAGGTTTTTTGTTTGTACTTCTAAATGTTATTCCAAATCTGTTGCATTTCATCTTTAAGAGATATATTATAATATCAAATAAATGATTAATTTTCAATTTATGTTTATAAAATTTGCATTGGTTCACATAATGCAACACCATTGAAGGACATTAACACCTCAAAGGAAACTTGGAAAATAGCAGTTAGGGTCACAAATTACTTCACTATTGTTAGTAAAAATGGGAATGTGCACGATGAAGTTATTTTGATGGATCAACAGATCTACATTTTAACTTTTTCTTTATGTTTGGTTAACAAATATCTTCATTCTATTGGTTAGTATCTCATTTTATAAATTATTTGTTATTAAAAGGCTGACATATACATGTTGTTATTAAAAGGCAGATCAAATACATGTTGTTATACGACAAGATAATTCTGTTAAATGGAGGGGCAAACTCAAAGAGAATCAAACATACATCATCCATAAGTTTTTTGTTTTTCCAAGTACTTTTCAGTTCAAATATTGCCTCTATGAATTCAAAATTGTTTTCAATTCTGCTACTTTTGAAGAAGAGATTGATCTCCATGAAATCCCACCGACTCAGTACCGTTTTGTGTCTTTTAGCACCATTTTGAATGGGCAGAACCCTCCTAACAACTTAATTGGTAATACTATCAATTCTTTTTTTTTTAAAAAAACAATATATATGTGTTTTTATATTTTTCGTGTTTCAATGGATAACTTATCTTTTTTATTTATAGATATTATTGGGGTACTGGATGAGGTCATTTCTTCAACTTCAACATCATCAACCAAAAAAATTTGTGTCACTGTCAAAATCAAAGATCTCAAGTAACAACAATATTTATATTTAATTAATATATTATACAAAGCATGTTTCAAATGATATTATTCATTTCATTAGCGGAAACATCCTTACTTTCTCCCTATGGGAGTCTTATGGCACACAATTCCTCAATTATGTTAATGCTCACCCCAACTCTGGTCCCATCATTACAATCTTCCATCATGCACGAGTCAAGCCTCCAGAAGGTATTATTAATTCAACACAAGTACTAACTGTTTAATGAAATATTTCATTTGTTACAATATATTTCAATGTAGTTGTGAATTAATTACTTCTATATGGCAGGAAACAACGAACCTACAATCACTAATGCATGGAGTGGAACTAAATTTCTTATCAATGAAAACACACACCAAATCAAGGAATTCAAAAATCAGTAAGTTGACCAACTATTTACAAATGTCTTCCAAATGTTGCAGTTATGATTTAGCCTAATTAGAGGTTAAACAATTTTAATGATGTCGACCACTCATATTCAATGAATGCAGATTACCTACAATAGATGATATAGATAACTACATTCAGGGCAATCAACTACAAACTCAGATCACATCTTTATCTCAATATACTTCACAAGAGAAGTTTATGTACAATGCTCAAGCTAAAACTCTTCGTCAAGTCAAGGCTATTGGACATGTAACTATAATTTCATAACATTATTTTGATGTAGATATATACATTATTTAATTGTTATAATTTTTTTAATTACAACATGGTTTTTAGGAAATGATTTGTGTGACTGTCGCAACTTTGTCAAAGGTTGTGCCAAACAAATTCGATTGGTTTTATCTTGGTTGCACTAATTGCACAGTCAAAGCTAAAGAAGGGATTACAAATTATCAATGTAAATGTGGTGTTCAGGTTGCTGAACCAATTCCAAGGTACATCAAACATTAATAGATGGTGTTTTATATATTTTATAAGTATGTAATTTTACTTGTTCTTCATAATTCAAAATATATTGTCCAATCAAAGTAAAACTAAATGGTTACAATTTTCTAACTTATAGGCATATGGAATAAAGTAGAAACAATTTGTATAGTATTAAGGGTTAGTGTTACTATTAGAAAGGTTTTCTCTTAATTGTCATATAAGGATATGAATTTGTTCGCAAACTAAAAGCAAATAGCCCATAAGAGTAGTTAAATATTCAACCTTAATTTATTAGAATTTATAAATCAATATTACAGTCCTTATATGAAACACTTATTTGTATCATTACTAACAACATAAAACAGGTACAAAATGATCATTGAAGTTTTCCACGACAATTGCTTTTGTAACTTCCTTATGTGGGACCAAGATTGTACTTCACTACTTGGAATTTAAGCATCTCAAATGAGGAAGAATATGATTGAGGCATGTATCTAATACTTAGTCCAAGTAACTTGATAGTTTGAATATTTATTGTTTACCGCATAATATGACATAACTCATTTACCTGAAACATGTTAAAGGCTGGTGATACTGACATAAGGATATATCCATCAGAACTTCAAGACATAATGGGGATCACTCTAGCTTTTCGCGTAAAACTACAACCATCTTCAAAACAGTATTTTGTTAATAAGTCATGGAGTGATGCTGCACTTATTGCTGCAATTAAGGAACCATTTCAAATTGAACAGGTATTCGAACCATATGCCTTATTGTATATTCTAATTGTAATAAATTATATATATTAAAAATTGCACAACTTAAATTAATAGAAGTCCATTTTCAGAACACATCTAAAGGAGAACTGAGTCATGAACTTCTTAGTCAAGAAATATTATTTGACACTGTAAGTATATCTACACGACTCTATATAAGTGCATCATTTTGATAAATACATTTTGATTTCATAAATCTTTATGACAATAATCTAATTAATTCTTATAAACTTTATGAAATATGTAGCAATCATTATCAATGACGGGTGAAAACGATATTGAAATTGTTCAGTCGGCTACACCGGCTAAAAGACCTCCAACTGATGACCAACAAGATAATGCGGGTAACAATGCAATTGCAAGTGCCCAACTATCATCATCAAAACCAATCAAGAAAATCAAATGTGAATAGGAACTACAATGAATTATGTGCTACATAGTAGATGATGACATCAATTATGTTAAAAATTATTATTATATGTTGTAATTCTAAGGTTTAATTATGTTTTGCCTCATGAAGTCTGAATCATGGGATATATATATATTCTCAAATTATGTATTGTTGTAGACACTAAACACAAGTACACTTTTTGGTTAAATGTTATTATATAGGATTGGTGTTTAATTGATTAATGTATTTAAGAACAGTAATATGGAAAATATTAATATGTTGTCTATTGAAAAAATATAAACTCAGTCATTATTCTTATATCTCTATATTTAAAAAATTATATATGACTAAAGAGCAACTTGATTACTATCTTAAATAATAGTATTTTTTTGTTGTTGCATAATACAAAATAAGTTATATAGTTAGGCTATAAAATAACTCAAACTTTCATACGTTATAAATAATATATTACATTTTATTTTATTAATCAAGTTGATTCGTTTATTTTATAAAAAATCAAGTCATATTTTATTTTTTTAACAATTAATATCAATCAATAATATCAATTTAGTACAGTACAATTTCCAAAATCAATATGGTTTGAAAATGTACGGTTTAACGACAATTATGTATTTTGTGAAATATTGATAAAGTTTTTGGTTAAGCAATATCAAATATTTATTGTTCCTAAATTGGTTTAACATTGTCAATGTATTTTTTGATAAGATTATAATATATAATATTGTTTATCATGATATAAATAAAATTTTAGATTTAACATGGAAACAAAACTTAACCTCCAGCATGAAACAATAACAACCTCTATCATAAAACAAAAATTAACCTCCATTATCAAACAAAAATAATTGTATATCTATATCATGCAGGAAATCATAAAAGATAATATGGATAATTACACTATTGTTAGAAAAATGAGAGCTACAAAAGCAAGACATAAAAGGAAAACTATATTGGACAAAAGAAGAGCAAAAAGGATAAAACTTGATTGTCACTCTACTATGTCAAATCCCAATTCTAAATTAAATGTTATATGTAATCATCAAACAACTCCTTTGTCTGATATTACATTGGATGTTAACAACAAATGTTCAATATCTTCTTTTAATCAGAGTTACACCTCATACATAAAGACAGGGGGGAGTGTTATACAAAGTCAACAACATTCAAACTTCTGCCATCGGACAAAGGGAAATCAACTGTCTGGACTACACGCTTTGGGGGCTAATCTTTTCAGAAAATTTCAAAATAATGATTCAGGTTCATGTTCAACATCAAAAGCATTATCAAACATGCTCCCATTAAACACACAAACATATGAAAATGACAATAGCGATGATCACTTACATGTCTCGGATCCTGAATTCGATGATAATGAAGGTACAGACCGTATTAGCCAAATATATGATTTATCTTTTGAAAATTATGTACAAACAAAATGCAAATGAACAAACTAAAATGATTCCCTTAATAGATGCAATTGATGATGTCATAGATAGTAATACTAATGAAGATGAAGTTTTCCTCAACAATAACGCGTTTGAAGAATCTATTAATAGACAAGGTCTATTTATGCATTTTAAGGTTATAACTTAATATGTTTAATATTTAATATGTTAGGAAGTTGTTAATATTAAATTACTTGATGTTGATTTATTTTAGTATATTCTGATCTTGGCAATGCCATGATTAAATGCAATTATTGTGGCGCAAACATGTGGTACCAAGAACGAATGAATAAAAGTTCTCATTCTGCAAATCCAAAATTTTCCATGTGTTGTGGCAATGGAAAAGTGCAACTTCCCCTACTAAGGACACCACCACCACTTCTTCAAAAACTACTTTCCACACATGATTCCCCTAAAAGTAAAAACTTTCAACAACATGTTAGGATGTATAATATGATGTTTGCATTCACCTCTCCAGGAGCACAGTTGGACAATAGATTTAATATTGGACGAGGACCGCCAAATATGAGAATACAAGGTCAAACATGTCACAGGATAGACATTTTGTTATCACTACCTGGTCAAACACCCAAGTTTGCACAACTATATATTTACGATACTGAAAATGAGATCCAAAATAGAATCCAAGGGTTCAGGTAAACTTATCATCTATACGTATTATGTTACTATTTTTAATATACATTTTATCAATTATATCATGTTCAGTAAGCTTCTATAGCAACAAATAAACACAAAATTGAGTATATAATTTCATATAGTTATCATACATTCATTAATATATAATAATAATAATATTGATAATAATAATAATAATGGGAATAATAATAATAATAATAGGGCGAGAGAGAAATGTCATGCTAATTGATAATTTTTTTAATCTAAAATATCAATAAATTTAGGATTTTTAAATCATATGCCTTACAAACAATTCCATGTTTCCTATCACATTTTTCAATACTATCTTAGTAAGCACTAACAATTTTATATTATAAATTATGAATATATAGGAACAACAATATTGATCAACAGACAGTTCAAGAGCTTAGTAACATGCTTTACCAATACAACATACATGCTCAATCATTTAAAATGGCAAGAGTACAATTGCAAGATAATCAAGTGCATGATTTGAAACTACGCTTGATTTCTGAAAGATCATCTGATGGAAGATTATATAACCAATCAACTGTATCTGAAGTGGCTGCTCTAATAGTTGGTGATGTGGATACAGGTTCAAAAAGAGATATTATAATGGAGACACAAAGTGGTACGCTAAAAAGGATTGACGAGTTTCATCCAAGTTATTTAGCATATTAATATCCTTTACTATTCCCTTATGGTGAAGATGGTTATAGACCAAAACTTGCTCATAGAGAGACAGTAGGAACAAAGAGTTCTAAGCGGAATCAACTTGCAATATGAGAATGGCTTGCATATAGAATTATGTCAAGAGATCATGAGGCACAAACAATAATGAGATCAAGAAGATTACTCCAACAATTCTTGGTTGATGGATTCACAATGATGGAGGGACAAAATCTCAATTGGTTGAGAAACAACCAATCAAAATTGCGAGTTGAAAAATATCGCAGTTTGAATGACAAATAGGGAAACAACCAAGTTCAAGGTTCAAATAGGGGTAAGAGAGTTGTGTTACCAGCAACATATGTTGGTAGTCGTCGTTACATGGATAACTTATACTTTGACGACATGGCTATTTGTAGCTATGTTGGGTTTCCTGACTTTTTTATTACATTTACATGTAATCCTAATTGGCCAGAAGTCCAACGATTTGATTGTTTTCCAGTACCATTGAAATTGTAAATTTTGTTCATAATAGAAGAGCAAGTGGTTCTACCAATTGTGTGTGAACCTGATAGAGTGACCAAATCAAACATGTCAAATCCTCTTTCTTCAAAGAAATCTAGTAAATCTGTTATGTTTTCATGGCCTTGTGGAACAAAATTTACTTCTTTTGATAGTGAAGTTTTACCGTCTTTTCGGCTGAATGGTACTTACCAAAATGGTCCTCCTACAAATATTGTTGCATCTCTTGCAGTTGTTGTGAGAATGTCAGCACATGAAACTGTTCTTGGACAAGTTTTCTCTAGCTCAAACTTTATTTCATCAATCAATTAGAATTCTCTTAAAGTTTTGTTTTCAAAAACAGTTCTTTCACTCCTTTTATAGTTTAACAAACCTGATGTATCGCATCTCTGCATTTTATATTAATTAAATAAAGCAATTCAAATATATGAGTACTTTTTAATTTATTGAAATGTTAGGTAGATCTCTAAAAATTAAAGGTATCCTATTTTATGTAATTAAAAAAAAAATTGTCAAATTTAAATAGAGATTTGAGTTATGTGATTACTGTAATTGCACAATCATGAAAATGCAAGCGAATGATGGAGGGGGCCAAAGTGGGGTCCTTCTTAAAAAAAAGGTCCTTTGATAGTTTTACTTTAAGGCTTCTAGCGTCTTGGGCTGATACTGAATGGAGCCACAATTACACCGACGGCTATATATAACGCTATCTTGCCGTCTTTGTTAAACTAAAACACAAATCTTTCACACCGCAATCAAGAAAAGCCCTTCCAAGTTTTCTCGTTCTCATAATTCTTTCAAATCCATCGATTGTGGTATGGCGTCCAATTTATCATATGAGTTTTATCTGATTCGTGAAGCTATTGGCAGTTTTCCTATAGTTTCAATGGATACTGAATTTCGTGGAGTCATTCATTTCTCGACAGTTGACGCCACTATCCCTTCTCATCGCCGCCAACCGGCAGATTGTTATAAATCCTTGAAGGCCAACGTTGATGATTTGAAACTCATTCAAGTCGGCCTCACTCTAACTGACGCGAAAGGTAACCTCCCTCAGTTTGGAAGTAACAATGCTTATATATGGCAATTCAATTTCTGCGATTTTGACGTCGAACACGATCGTTATAACCCTGCTTCTATTGAGCTCCTCCGCCGTCAAGAAATTGATTTTAATCGCAATATTTCTTATGGGATAGATTCTGCTCGTTTCGGTGAAATGTTGATTAGCTCTGGACTCGTGTTCAACAAATCCGTTGTTTGGGTTACCTTACATAGTGCATACGATTTTGGATATTTTGTGAAGGCTTTGACTCGACAGAATCTACCCGACAAACTGGAGGATTTTCTTTATGTTTTAAGGAATTTTTTCGGAGACAATATTTATGATATTAAGCATATTATTCGGTTCTGTAATGTGTACGGTGGACTTGAGCGGGTTGCTGATACATTGGAGGTGAGTCGGGTGGTTGGAAAGTCGCATCAAGCTGGATCAGATAGTTTGTTGACATGGCAATAGATGTCTATTTTGTTAACAATGAAGTACACAGGCACGCTGGTGTTCTATTTGGATTAGAGATGACATAGCTGAGCTGTGTTCTCTTTAGATAGAGTACATATCTCTTTGTATTAGAGAGTACATTTTAGAGAACAGTTAGATTTCTTTGTGTTAGAGAGTATATTTTAGAGAATTTTGAACAAATGTAAATTGTAAAGAAATATATTATATGAAAATATGATTTTTTTGGTTATTTTCTTGTTTTCTTTTTTAAATTTATTCTCATTTTCTTTTACTAGTTTCTTGTGATATTTTATGTAGTTTTAAAATGATAATTGGGTATAGTTTTTTCGAAAATTTAATTTGTGTAATCAAGAATAATTTGATTTCAATATGAAATGAAAAAGTTGAAATTGGTATGATTGAGTTTTATGTTGTGAATGATAGACTATTTTAATATTCGCTATGATTTGTAGAAAAATTATTTTATCTACACTAATTGAGACCTGTTTAAATTAAATAAGTTGAATTAATATCGTAATTGTTTGTGATAATATACAGTAAAAAATTGAACTTGGTGGTATTTTACATTTTTAATATGTATATTTCTAAGTCAAAGACCGTATAAGATCTACAATATGTAGAACATAAATATTATTAACTTTAAGTGTAGCATTAAAGTTTTGTTAAGAGAGCTGCAATATTTTACTTATAATAATAATTAGAAGAATAAAATCTAAAAAAACACTATAATAATAGCGACTATTACTAAACAACTCCACTTTGATAACACAACTTTGTGGTATCTTTGGATGAAGGATTTTGAAGTTAAGGGTATGATTTATTTTTTAAACTTACGAAGCCTTAAAATATTTATAAAAAAAGAAAAAATTAAGTACAACTACAATATTACATTTAATATGCTATTATTGCAACGAAGAACTTGATCTAAACCCAATTTTGACTGGGGAAGTTTGAGGGTGAAAGTTAGACTATGAATTTGATATGTCAATTCGTTTACGACTATCTTTTCGTCTCAATCGATACAGAGTTATTCATTTACCAAAGTGGACAACATCAAATCATACTACCACACTAAACTTCAATCCCTACAAATATATCAAGGTACCAATAATGGCACAACAACATCAATTTTAATCTATTTTGATGAAATGTTGTTGACTTTCATACTACTCTTTAATAAATCGATTGTTTAGTTGACATAATTAAATCGGAAAAATCTCATCAAGCAGGATTTTATGATGTGATTTTCCCACCAGTTTCAAGTTGGTTACATATTTGTTTGTATTTTACAAGAGTGAGATGAAAGAGAAAATAGACAGAGGATAAATGGTTGATGGATCGAAAAAGAGAAATTAAGTTAGACAATAGCATAGATCATAACCACCAGATACGGGTAGTGTATTATTGAATCTTTGTTGAGAATATTAATAAATATTTTGAGTTGATTAATGAATATAGATATGGATGTAACGAAATCCATATTTGATAGTAGATTAGTAACATTAATATTTTAATGTTCTTTATTTAAGTATTAATACTTTTTATAATATAATTTTGTGATTTTTTTTATGAAAAAAAAAGGATAAATAAATTAACATTCAAATGAGAAATCTTGGTTTAAATTTGAGATATGGTATCAAATATAATGTTAATATTGTTTTTTAATTGACAAAACAGAATAATTCTGCATAATTGTAAAATAAATTAATTTTTGTATATAAATAATTTTTTATTTATTTAAAAGATGATATTTATAAATATCCACTAATACTCTTAAAGACTCGTTAGATATTTTTTTAATGAATACCTACACAAATATAGATAGAATATGTATATATTTATCATTTATATAATGTAGAGGGCTATTCATCATTCTCCTTTTCTGTAGCCTTTATTTTTATTTTTATTTTTAAAATACTCTCCTCCAAATTTTCAAATATAATCTTGATAGTAACAGTTATGATTTTCATTTTTTATATAGTAAAATAACTTATTCATAAACCTTAATATGAAATAGACCTTAAAATAAGTACAAACCAGAAAAGAAAAAAAGAAGTATCACAAGTAATGAGTCAGAGATTGAAGAGAGCTGCATTGGAAATGATTTGAATCCACAACCACACTGCAATTACAATTAAGTGTGACTACAAATTGGGCACATTTGTTATTAATTTTCCACAGCAAACTGCAATTAATCAGAAGCAAGATTAAATTCATTAATGTAATTTTGTACTTATTTTTGCTTCTACTCTGCTTTGTTGGCTAAAACCAATATATTTAGCAATGACAGCCAACTTCATGATTGAGATTTATGACTAACTGAAATACTAAGAAGATAACAACTACTTCAATGCAACTTTACTCCTATGCCAGTACCTGATCTACAATTCACATCATTGATTTTTTCATAGAATTAAAAGATATGTTAACCGTTTTCTGGCATTGGATGTGTAACTAATTAACTGTTAGAACAAAATAACATGTTCTGTGTTTTTTTTCTTTCAAGTCTACATTATGATGTGATAATTATTAGATTATTTTATAGTTACAAAATCAATCTGTTAAGATATACACACTCTTTTTTTTTTACTATTTGTAGATTTTAGTATTTTTTCCTAAGATTTTTTTTTTCCTGATATGCCTCTCATATTGAACACTTATTAAGATTAGTATGTCGATAATTTGGTTTGCGGCCTAAATTGATAGATTTAATATCATAATAGATTTTTATATCGAATTTAACTTATTTTTATGAAATTAACTTGTAAAATGGTGGGTGCTAACCTTACAGATCTTTTTTTAAATCTTATATTTTTTAACGTGGAATTTGAATTTTTCTCAATAATAAATCATCACTGTTTACAACTTAGTCCCACAAAAAAACCAAGCATATGCATGGTCCTCAAATAATTATTAGGAAAAGCATGCATGTTATAGTGATTATTTTAATAGTGCAAATGCTAAAGCACATCCAATGATGCATCAGAAACATAATTGCTATAAGATTCCTCTGGTTGCTTGAAACATAGTCTTCACTCCACACTTTGACACACTATGCTGGATTAAGCATGAATGTGTTATGTTAACCCCAAGTCACATACAAGAAGCTTCCTTAATTAATTAAAATTGAAGAACATACATGATTATATAATTGACATGCAAAATATTTACTTCTCATTATGCAAGAAATGCACACTTCTTTAGTTGATACATGTAGAAGAACATCTGTTAAGAGATATCATTTTCTTAAATAAATCTTTGTATCTCGAAAGATTAGTCTCTAACTTTTGGTTGAAGGATACCTTAATCAGCAAAAAAGAAATGCACAATTTCTATACGATCTTATCAAAAGTTACAAAAGATAAAGAAAAAAAATCAATGGTTATTCTTCTTTCCATTCTTGCCTACATGATGCAACCATCCAATGCCTTTCAAAGCTTTGGAGAATTTAAGAAGGTTAGGCCTTCCCATTCCCAAATTCATTTTCCCAGTTGAGAATTTCAAAGCTTGTAAACAACACAACTTAGCCCCTATCTCATCTTCTTCCTCTTCCTCATCCTCACTACACTCAACTTCACTTTTCTTCCCTCTCTTAGTGTTACTTTTCTTCATACCAACAACCTTATTTGATTCTTTCTCATCATATGTTTCCCAAAGCATATCCATTCCTTCACTTCCATCACTATTATTGTGTCTTTCTTCAAAAAGCTTACAAGCCAATGTCCTCCTCCATTCTTTTTCCACTCTCATTGAACCAAAACTTCCAAGATTAGTTGAACAAAGTTCTCCACTATCATTCTCCTTAATATTTCTTTGTGGACTTTCAAGTTTTTTCACTTTCACTTTTGCTACCAAAGCATGTTCTTCATCACTATTACCTCTCACTTTATTTCCAAACATGTCTCTATTACTTTTCACTTTGGATCCACTTCTAATGGACCATTGTTTTTCACTTTCTTCAACTTTATTGAATTTAGAATTCAATAATAGTATAGTCTTTTTGACTTCTTTTTCTTCTTTTTCACAAGACACATTTTCTAACTCTGCATATTCTTGGAACAAGCTTACTAGTCTCTTAACATCAGAAACTGGCTTAATGGATTCAACTTCATGATCATCAACTTTCTCAACTTGGTTTTCAATTTCATCATCCAACTTCACATTTAACTCTTCTTCCACTTCACTTGAACATTCTTCTTCATGTGCTTCTTCAAAGGCTTCTTCTGATAATTCTGAACAATCTTCCACTAATTTTGGCTCATGAATTTCAAAGATTGAAGCTTGGAACATAACTAAGTATGCTTCCAACTCATCAACCAAACCAAATTCATCATCTTTTTCATCAACTTCATAAACAAACCATGCTAGAAAATTTTGAAAAGTAGAAAGTAAAAAACACAATTTGGACTCAGAAAGCTCATAACTAGTAGTTTTGGAAATACCCTTTTGATGAACAAGGTTGGGAGTGAAAGTGAGAAGAGCAACAAGGAGAAGAAGGGTAGTGGTGATGAACAAAGGAGAAAGAAAAGAGAGAAGTTTAAGGATATAAGGAGAAAAGAAGAGGAAGTAAGAAAAATATAAAGGGTGAGAAAAAATGGAGAAACAAAAATTGGACAAGATAAAGAATAGGTTACTAGAGAACTCATTGTTGTTGTTGAGAGTGTTTGAGAAAGATAACTCACTCATGTTTTTATTTTGTTTGGTTTCTCTGTGTTGGGGTGAAAGAAAAGAGAAATAGAAGAAATGGTTTGGTTTAGTAGAAAATTAAAGCAGTAGGACTAGGAATGGATTTTTGCGATGATTTTGTGTTTTGTGGTTTTGGAAAGAGAAGAAAGTGTTGTGATGGAAGTGAGTGCGGCGTGAATATAGGGAAGAGATTGGTAAGAGAGAGTAAGGAACAATTGTATTGATTTGTGATGAAAAAAAAGCAGCTTTAGAAACTTTTCTGCTTTATTTCTTGTCTATAACAAATAACCAACAACCGAGTTACCCACCACTTTTTTTGTTGTGCAATCACTACAATAACAGCTAGGAACATTAATCATATATTTACTTGGATGTAGAGGCATAATTGTACACTGATCCCACTAGAGGGTTGTTCCATTATAACTCCCTCTTCATTTCTTTTTATGTTTTAAAGTATTTTTGTTTATAGTTGAGATTTCACAGTGTAATGTTATTGAAGATGATTCATTCGCACTTTGATATGGTCATTTTTTTTTGTCTTAACCATCTAATTTCTACTGTAATTTGAAGTTGATCGAAAATAAGTACAGTGACAATGAGTTGAGGATAATATGATCTTTCATTTCTTTATTTTAATTTGATGTAAGATATAATGAGTCAGGTGAATTTGATGTAAGAAACTATATCTTTATTAATTAGTTTTGTTCTATTCGAATGTTCATATGTTAAACAACAAATAAATTATCCTTTATGCAAAATTGAGTATTTAATCCACAATATGCCAATTAAGGTATGAAAGAAGTTTGAATCTTGATATAATAAGTAGATTGAATAAGTTTATTAAACAATAATGTTTCGTGATCCTTACTTCTCACTAATAGCCTATGTTTTATCTCTTTTAGGTTATCTTTTATGATATTTCGCCTTTTATTTAATTTTGAAAAATTGATAATGACGTGTTTGATGCTTATTGTTTTATTGTTATGTGTGTATTTGAGATATGTTGGGTGAAATTTGCGATATATATGTTTCTTGTCTTCTATTTACAATGAATGTAGATGATGAATGTCTTTGTTTTGATGAAACTGCATTATGTTCCATTTTCTTGGTATAATAAACCATTAGTATTGGAGAATAATCGATTAGTGAGACCTAATAATCAATTAAGATGATGCCCACACTTGTAAAATGTTTAAGTTAAAATATAATTGATTAGTAAAAGCCTAATAAGTGATTAGGGTAGTAATTATAATTTAATACATACTAGTTTTAATGTTAATCAATTATTAAGAACTAGATAAACGATAAGTTAGGTTAAGTTAGAATAAGAAATTAAGTTCTTAATTGATTACTTATAAGGATTTAATTTTTAAGTTATAGATTGGTTACTAGGATTAAGTTAGTAATGTTAATAATTTAATTATGATGTGGATGTTGTTGATAACATTAATATGTCTTAGCACGTTTAGTCGCAAATACAAGTTGAGTATTGTTAAAGATGATTGTTGATAATAAAATTTTATGATATATGTTATGTGTTGCACTAACATACATAAAGACGTGATTGAGAGTTATAACGTGATATAATCTAAGCTCGAAGATCACAGAGACCTTGAGGATATTATCAATAAGAATGTTTTACGTAAAGGAGCGAAATCACTAGAGTAGGAGTGTTCCACTGAATACTAAATTTGTCAAAACACTTTTGTTCATAAGGTGGTAGATGACTTAACTACCCATATGACCTCGAAGCTAAAAGGATCAAATATGGAGTAGTTGATGATTAATATTTGCGTTGTGTTATTAAGCATCTACTAATATTACTAAGTGTTATATGTTATGAATATTTAATTACCTTACTCCTATTAATTATATCTTTGAGAATAACAAATCACATTCGCTTGTTTCACATGTAGTTTTTTTTTATACTATGTGTGTGCATAGATGATGAGATAGAAATGAATGAAGCCATTGTCAAATAGGAGGAAACAAATTGATTGGCTTGCAACCAACACAATAGATAGGTACTTACTTATGTTGATTTGTCTACAAGTTGATCAACCAATAAATTGAAATTGTATAGAGTTAACTCTTATTAGTGTGATTATTTTACGGTGGAACTCTTTTGACATTTGTTATTTTCGCATATTTTCAAAGTACTTTCAATGGTTGATTATTGATTTAGGTTATGATCAATTTGTGTGTGTGTGTGTGATATTATGCTTTAAAACATTTTTGAGATATAAGATTTTACAAATAACCTATGAGTCTTGTTAACAAGAGTTCTTAGGGCCATTGATATAGAATAAAAGAAAAGAGGTGATGAATTTAAATGTTAGATATATAAGATAAATTACTTATCTATCTAATATCTTAAAATTTTAAATAAAAATTTAATATCAATTAACAAAAATAAAAGATTTGATGTGGTTATAAACATATTAGTGATATAACCAGTTTGAATAAAGAAGGGGTGGTCTATAGGGGTTGGAATTGCACATGGGAGTCTACTCATTGCTACTCAATTGTATCTCCCTTCCGTTCAGTTAACTTTTTCCCTTTCAATTAAGGACCATGTGTCTGTGGTTATACTTTTTTCATATTAGTATAATATTTGAGATATTTTTTTCAGCTTAATTAATATATACGTATGATATAAATGAATATAAAACGATCTTTGAATTTGCAAACACAATCCTTCAATTTGCTATATCATTTTTTTTCAGTTTTTAAATGGAAACTGAACTAAGGAGTTGTGATTTATTGCAGGAATTTCTCATTTTCTCTTAGTATATTTATATATAGACATTTTTGTTTTACATTTTTTTTTCTCTTGAAATGTTCAAACAGTAATCATTTATATATGGCCCAATCGTCTCAATTCAAAAGAAACAATAAGATTATTTTCTTTTTGCTGAGTATTCTCGTCAGGGTTTGTATATCTTTTTATTCAACAAACGTCTACATATATTTTACTATTTTTATTTATTTTTATTACGATTTATACTTATTTATATATTCATACATTTACCAATAATACAAGAGAATTTGTGGTATAAACAAATATATACATACAAAAATAAAATTATAGACAAACTATATGTAAATTGTTAGAAAAATTATAAGTTATTCTTTCTGGATGAATTTGATTGTAAGTAAGTAATTAGTTAATTGAGCATTTTATTAAGTGAAAAGTAGTTAAGCATAATTTAGGAATTAACAATAGGTCACACCAAATTGAAAAAATATCACTTTTATTAGAGTTATAGGATAAAAAGAAAATAAAGGGTCTAGAGATAACAAAAATAGATAAGAGTAATTTAAGAATAAGAAAATAGACAACACCAAATTTTAAGATGAAATAATCTTTTTAAGTTAAATTATTATTTTAATTAAATTTTATTTAATTTTTTTAAAAAATTATTAATTTTAAATAAAATTTTATTTATCTTAAATTTTTAAAGTAGACTTTTGAATAAAATTTGAAGTCTCATCAAACTTTGATAAAGGTAGACCAAATCTTAACTATAAAATTTGAACAGATAAAATTTAAATATAAGATTTTTCATATACCTAATGAAACCTAATTTGATATATTATATTTCCACACGAGTTGTAACTATGAATTAAGATAGGGACTGACGCAATGTTGCACCAAAGTAAGAAGATCAAACACCCAATCTATTTGCTGTAACGATGTAGCCATAGCAGCAAATGTCAACCTCCAGAAGTTAAAAATAATTATTGCCTTTAAAAAAGCTTTTAGACCGACACAAGAGAAACATAAAAACACACAACGGGTGGATAAAGTGGGCAATGAAACCCCAAACAAACTAAAAGCACAATTGGTAAAAGGAGGAAATAAAGGAGGACCGACTCACTAACACGTAACTCACGCCTTATATCACAGTAATTTTTTCCAGCAGTTTTAATATAGAGTACATATGTATATTTGAATACCTATTACTTTTTATGAGCAAATTATCAATTTGAGATTTAAAATTGGAAAATGTCATATAAAAAACGCTAAATTACATTCGTGGTCCCTTAACTTAATTTCAGATAACGTTTTAATCCTTTATCTTTTTTTTCCCGATTTAGTCATATATTTTAATTTTAAATGACAATTTGATATTTTATGTTTTAAAATTTCAACAACGTTATCCTTTTTTAAACAAAAATTCAAAAAAAAATTTAATCAAAACTCATAAAATTAATTATATTCTTCAATATAATACAAATTTCATCAAATCCGTAATGCAAATCTTCAAATAAACTCATATTTTCATACTTTATTTGATATTATTAGGAATAAAGGACTAAATTGGGAAAAAAAAAAGATAAGGGACTAAAACGTTACTTGAAATTAAGTTAAGGAACCACAAATGTAATTTAGCTTATAAAATATAACCTCAATTATCACAGACATTTGACGTCGTATAATTTTAGAATTTTTTTTTATTTATCTTCTTTCTCAATGTATGAAATTCATAAATCATTAAATTTGAATATCCTAAATTCTCTGAACATCATCTCTTCTTCTCCAAATTAATTTTTTCTTTAATTTGCAAATCTTGAAAATGAGAGATTGTGACGTTAAATTCACAAACGGCACATGAAGATATTTTTAAGAGATGAAAAAAGTTCTTTATTTCCTTTATGGTTAATTGCAGAATCAATCACTCTACGACCAATTCTCTTCTTACAAATTGTGGTTTACCATCTTATTGATAACATCATTTATCCACCGTAACAAAGTCTCAAATTAAGAGGTGTTTGTTGTTAACAATGAAAAGAGGAAGAAGAGATACAACAAAGAGACAAATCCTATAGGGTTTCATAACATAGAATGAACCAATCTTCAGTTAATAGGGTTACAATGAGAATATATATAAAACAAATAGAAATATCTAAAATACCCTTACTACTAATATATAATAACATTATCTAACATCTCCCCTCAAACTCACGATGCATTAATATGGAGCATCGAGAGTTTGTCAACTAAAAAACGAAAACTTTTAATGGAATGCATCTTTGTGAGCAAATCAGCAATCTGTAAAGAAGAAAAGTACAAATACTGATCATGTTGGCTATAGGAGCAAAAGTTTCTTCATGATCCAAACCATAGTGTTGAGAGAAACTCTTAGCAACAAGACGTGCTTTGTAGCACTCCACTGACCCATCAGACTTAGTTTTGATCTTGTATACCCAACGAGACCCAATAACACGTTTTCCAGGAGAAAGAGATACTAATTCCCAAGTATTGATTTTGTGCAATGCAGATAGTTCTTCTACTATAGTCTGCTGCCAAAGAGGATCAAGAACAACCTCTTTATAGGAAGAGAGCTCAGACAGAGAAACAGCGAAAGAAGAAGAAGAAGAAGAAGAAGAAGAAGAAGAAGAAGAAGAAGAAGAAGAAGAAGAAGAAGAAGAAGAAGAAGAAGAAGAAGAAGAAGAAGAAGAAGAAGAAGAAGAAGAAGAAGAAGAAGAAGAAGAAGAAGAAGAAGAAGAAGAAGAAGAAGAAGAAGAAGAAGAAGAAGAAGAAGAAGAAGAAGAAGAAGAAGAAGAAGAAGAAGAAGAAGAAGAAGAAGAAGAAGAAGAAGAAGAAGAAGAAGAAGAAGAAGAAGAAGAAGAAGAAGAAGAAGAAGAAGAAGAAGAAGAAGAAGAAGAAGAAGAAGAAGAAGAAGAAGAAGAAGAAGAAGAAGAAGAAGAAGAAGAAGAAGAAGAACCAAAGAGAGAAGCAACCAAATAGATGAACCACGTGAGAGAAGAGAAAACAAATAGAACAATCAATATGGAGAGAAGCAACAAAGCAAATCACTAGAGAGAGGAGCAATCAAACAGAAGAAGCAACAGAGAACAGAGAGAGCGACAACACAGAAGAAAACAACCAAAGAGATAGGAGAGACGAACAATTAAATTACCAACCAAATCAACAAAGAACCACAACAATTGAAATCATGTGAACCAAACCAAAATCAGAACTAGAGTCAATGGTAAGAGGAAGAGAAGCAACAACATTGGACGATGGTCCTCTAAAATTCTTCTTATGTGCTATCTCCAATTTCGGACAATGTGTTTTCTAATGTGCTTGAAGAGAATCATCCTTAGTACCAGCCATAACAAATAATGACAGGAAAATACGACAAACACAATCACTGAGACAAAATAAATTAGGGATAACCTGCTGCTGTGCGAGCACGATTTCTCCCCCTCCAGACGTTGTTTCCCCGATCCGACCGTTAAAGACGAATACCTAAATGTTGCAAACCTACTGTCCAAAAATCAGCCCGATCCAACGGTTAACGAATGCGCAATCGATGTTTTTCTGAGACTGATTTAACAAAATCGGGAATAGGGTTACTCTTCTCTTTTCTCTTTTGATAGTTGTCTTTCCTATCAAAATAGTGTATCTCTTCTTTATAGTAGATCCCAAAATCAACCAAAGCTCTTTGATACCATGTTAACAATAAAAAGAGGAAGAAGATAGACAACTCCTATAGGGTTTCATAACATAGAATGAACCAATCTTCAGTTAATAGGGTTACAATGAGAATATATATAAAACAAATGGAAATATCTAAAATACCCTTACTACTAATATATAATAACATTATCTAACACTTGTAATACACCTTGAGAGAATCAATCACTACAAATCATGGCTAATTGTAGAATCAATCACTCTTTGATCCATTCTCACTCTACAGATTGAGGATTTCTTCAAAGTTAAAGTAAATTGAGGATTTGGGTGTCTAAAATTATTATTATTTTTTTTTTAAATTTGAACAAACATGGTTGAAGCTTCTGAAAGGGATCAAACTAGACTTAATGTCAAATGTCTCCTTGAGACGTGGCAAGACTTGTGACGTGGCATAGCCATGGTGTCACATAATGTAATATCTCATCACTTTTACCATAGTAGTTTGATAGAAGTCTTACTTTGACCAACATATTTAAACATGAGAAAGATTTTGCTATTACACAAATTTGAGGTCCTATTTTGTCTTACCTTTATAGTTTCATGTACCAAATTGATAGTTTTCTCCTTCCTATTGTATACTTATTATTTGTTAAACTGTTAATTTTACTTATCCCCAATAAGTTCATTTACTATAGACTAGTTTCTCCGTAAAAAGTTGTTCTTTACTAAATGGAGCCTAAATGCTATTATAAAATGTCGAAAATATAAGACAAAAATATTATAACTGTGACACAAAATATGAGACAAAAGAAATATCAATAAAATTGTACCTTTACACAAATCAGATAATTTATCTAAAGTGGTTAATAATTAATTTAGTTAATGACAAACTATTTAAGAAAATTCAAATTCAAATCTTGAGTAAAATAATGTTTATCGAAATTTATTTATGTTCCGCAGAATATAAGTTCTCACTTAAATTTAAAATAGATATGTTCTCCCTTAAATTCAAGATAGGTATAGTCTCCCTTAAATTCTGCCCCACACAAGGTCTCACTTTAATTATATAGTACTTGTGACAAATGATAGTGTAAGTTATTCCTTTTCCTTCCAAAATGATGCACGTTGTAGGGTTGATTGACCAAGTCGGTTAGCTAAAAATTCTTCCACACAAAAGATCTCACTTAAATTCCATGTTACTTGTGACAAATTAACTCATAAATAAATAAAAAAGTATAATTTCCCTTCCAAAATGATGAACCAAAGTTGTAGGGTTATTTGACCATATGGGTTATGCTAATAATTGGGGAATCCAAAGAAACCTAAGCTTTTCTTTTTCTTTTCAATTCATGAGATCAATAAACAAACTTTCTTAGAAAATGTTCTAGTATTATTAATATTGGGTATTCTTAAATCAAAAATATAAAATTTGATTCTCTAGCATAGACCTCTTAAAAGTGGATCAATGGTTGACCCTTCATTTATACAAGCTACATCAAATCACCCACATATAATGATTTAATGTAAGATGAAGTTTGTTGGATTTCTCTTTCAACCTAGACGAGGTCATGCATTCAATGACTCACAATCGCTTCCATAAACAAAATTTTCTATTATGGGAGTATAAGATATTCTAACTCATTAAATCAAGATCCAAAGTTTAAAAGATATATCATTGGATATAACCACCATGACAAGTGAGCTTACTCCAAGGTTTTTATTTCTTTATATAGAAATCTCACAATTATTTATCTTATAAATATATATAAAAATTGGATCAATAAATATCAACGTATTTGATTCAAATTTTAAATTAAATATTTTTATTTTTATTTAATCATACTTTATCTTATATATAAGACCAGAAATAATATAGAAAAAATTTGAAGGCCAACATTGAAAATAAATAGAGATATAGAATAAAAAAAAACGTTATAAAGAGGCACTATATTTTACAATTTTGAAAGGATTAGTTAGGTATACAAATCTACCCCCTATGAAATGGCCCCACATATTTTTTTTTAAATTAACTAGTAATTGTATATTTTCATCTTTTTACCCTACTTAAAATATAGTAATGTCCCACATAGTCCTATCAATGACACTAACATTGTCATCATAATTCTTAATTACATATCGAAATTGCATACACATCCCTAATTGTCTTTTTTTTTATTAATAATTTTATGAAATAAATTGACTAAATAAAAACATATTTATGGACTAAATTAACTAATTAAAGAGGAAAAAAAACTCACTCACAATTCTAAAAAAGAAAGCTCCATTTCATCCAAATATATCTTTCTTTCATCATATGGGACACATATTTAGGAGTCATGAATTGATTGGTAGGAGAAAGAAGTCAACTTTGGTCAAGACACGTGAAATCTAAGTTATAGAAAATCCTGTAATCTTTTCAGCGCATCAAAGCATACTCCAATCATCATAAGTTATAGAAAATCTTGTTACCTTTCCAACGCATCAAAGCATACTCCAATCAAACTCTTGGAGATTAAGAAATCTAATTTTGTTATTCTCTTGTCAATGATATTTTTTTTGTTTCCTTCGACACACGTTTAATGCACAAAATCTAGCAAACCCCAATAGGACTTTTGGAGCATTAGATATTGCCAAAAGAAGTCGTGAGTTATTTTCAAAGTCCATTTTTGTTCTTCTTTTATCAATGATATATTAATTTTTCTTTAGATTTTCTTACATATGGTTAACCTCCTATCATCTAACACTTTGATATCTCCTTCCCTCTCAACCAGCATACAAGGCAGTTCCAAATTTTTTCACACAGGAAAGTGCAAAACAAGTGATCCAAAGTTTCGTCATCACCAAAATACAACACACAAACCTACTGATGAGGATCAGATATCACATCCTCTTTGGCCAATGCCAATGCCAAAACCAATTTTGGATGAATCATTATAAGTCAGCTACATCAAATTTGTGAGAGCATGACGAAGAAAAGACAGGAAAAATGTTCAAAATTGCAGGAATTATTAATCATTAATTTTTGCAAAATAAATTCAAAACAACATATATTTGCAGAGACCAAAAAACAAAGTTAGGCCTTAGTACTGTTATTATTTTCTGGAAGGATTGTCGTTAATAACTTTTAAAGGGAAAATTAAAACATCCATAATTTTTTAAAATAAACCACAAAATTGAAACCAAAAACCATTTAACAAGGTAATGTTCCCCAATAAAACATCTGTTTTGAGAAATAATTGTTCAATTTTCTTTCTTCCAAAAACTTACTAAAAAACTCCTTGCTTGCTTTCACATAGTAATTTAAATATCCAAACACAACTTTTAAACGAGTAGCTTCATTGCATGTATTGTCAAAGCCAAAACAACCAAATCAAACCATTACAATAACATGTTCTACAGTCACCACACCATATTTAACAGAAAACAACCAAAAATGTCTTCGATTTCATAGCACCAGTAAAATAACAAAATACCATGCTATTTCATTATACATCTGAATGCAGCCAAAGCTGTTATCACTCTGTCATAACAGGCTTGTTCTCGTTGGCCTTGAATCTCTGCTCTCTTGGCTTCTGTTCCTCGGTTTTCCTGACATACAAAACAATAGTTTGATTAAAACCCAAAAACATAATTTAAAAATCAACATGAACGTAATAACAATAACCATAGTATATTTAGAAAATGATCTATCATTACCATCACAAGAATTTAGCAGAAACAATCTATATAAATTTTCAACAAAAGAATCATAAAGTGATGATTTTATTCGTCGAATAGGGGCTAAGGAATTTATTTAATCATAAGATGATATGCAAATGACTCACATTACCAATCACAAAAAAACATTCATTTTATGCAAGCAAGGCGACAATGGGCCCATAGAAACAAATACACAAAGTCAGCCAACAAGAAATCTGCACAACTTATAACCATAATACAGTTGCACCAAATACACATGTTTCCAAATAACATCCATGATTACAAGCTTACAACTCCTTTTCAACACCAGAAATGAATTCCAAAACTTCAAGACAATAAAGTCAACAAACTATACAAGTTATAAAATAACAAAACACTGAAGTTTCTTCCCACTAAATGGAGTTGGAAACAAATATTAACCCACACCATTATATCATATCATTAATCATTTCTAATCACAAAGCATTATATTCACAATCCTTGACTAACAAAACTAGCTACATGCACAAGAACTTGAGAAAAAAATGGGGACAACTATTCAAAATTCTAATAATTCAATCCAAAATTCCAGACTAAATTTCTCAAAATCTTGTTCTGAATTTTGAAAAGTCTTGAGAGGAAAAGGAAAACAAATCTTCAGCCAATGCCAAGTGCCACATTTAACATTTGTACAACCAACACTTTAGAGGGACACATAACCCTATTGAATTAATATTCAAATAAAAATATACCTTCTCTATCATATACCACAAATAATCCCCCAAATCACTAAGCAAATCTATATGTCTTGCTAAGCCACTTGCCTAATTATTGGATAACACAATAGATGGTGTTTGAAAAAACTCAATTAAATTCATTTTATGATGACATGTAATTGCTAAATGTTTTATTAGAACAGTTTGCGATATGAAAATGAGCATATATTAAAATCATAATAAGACAACAAAAAATGAAAACTTAATAAAATAATCGAATTGGAATATAAAGACCAAAATCCAATCTTATATTAAATTTGAACAATTAAGAATAAATCATAATCAATAATAAGAGAAAGAAGAGAAACCTCTTATCGGAGGAGCCTCCCTTCTGGCTGAGGAAGGATCGGAAAAGAGGAGAGTTAACGTCGTAAATCATCGTGGCTTTGTTTTTCTTTTTTTTTTCTGATCGAGAATATGAAACCCTAGTTCTTCTCAACAGTATCACACATTGTGAAACCTTGCAGATTTTATGGTATGAAAATGAAACAAGTCGGGTCTTCGGGGCACCATTACAAGGGTGATATTCTAGATTCGGATTAGTTGATTCAGTGTAAAGCCCATATTGCTTCTATTAGGGCCCAATCAAGCGACTGTATTCTTACTTCTGCTAGTTGCAACCTCTTTTATTATTGGTATTTTAAATTAAGAAAATTTACTTGAGTTTATGATGCCTTATTATTTCAAATTTACTATTATCAGAAATAATTTGGTCCTTTTATAAAAAAAAACAGTCATTTACCTTTTTTTATCTTATAAAAGGTGCACAAGTTAATCATTTTTTATTTTTTATTAAAAAATACTGAGTTGGTAAGTCGTATAAGTATTTTTTAAATTTTTGTTAAAAATTAAGAAATGAGTTTAAAAGGTAGTACATTGACAATGTTACATTGTCATTCAATCATATTCATTTAATCGACCACATCATATTAAACTATTGAATTTTTTGTTAATGTAGTAAGTTATTATTGGTTGTAGGTAACACAAATTTATATTAACAGTGCATATCCATTAAATCTTTAAGAAATTCATAATAACATTCATCATCTTTATATATCTTCATATCAAAATCTAAAAGAAAAGAAGTTAAAACTCAAAAATAAAAACATGCAATTCAAACGTAAACTTGAAATTTATAACAATAAAAAAAAACACAAAATCTAAGAAATGCTCTCTCTTAATTCACTAAATCTTTCAAAATCAATAAAACAACACACACATATAGAGTAATGCAGAAAATAAGTTTTGTTCAAAATGAGCTTGTTTTTTTAAATCCAAAAATATAAATGAGAAGTGATTCTAAGTCTTTCATTCAACAATTGTGTTTAACAAAAATAATGAGATACACAAATGTTGCTTGCGCACACACACTAATTTATTAAGTAAAACGAGGATATTTAGGAGTTCAATTTAATTACACACATTTTAGTTGTACAAGACTTGATTGTACGTCATGAAGAGTCGATATGATGGATAAAAAAGCAACATCATTTTGAACGAAACTTGTGTTATGCGTTTATTGATTTTTGTATTTACTCTCTCTATGTTGTTTCTTTGAACTCGAAAGTATCAATGAATTTGAATATATATGTTTCTTTGATTTTGAGTTTTCACTTTTCCTAAATTTAAAGTTTATATTTGAATTAAACCTTATTAGAATGTTCCAATTTCACAAGCTCCAAGGAGCCGAAGACCAATTAGTGATCACCCTCCAAACTAGATTATTGGTAGCACATTTGATGGTGTAAAAACAAGACTACTATTCAGAAACAACAACAACATGACTATGATATCACATATTGGACCTAAGTCTATAAATGAGGCCATCTTTGATGAATCATGGATTGAGGCCATGAAAGAAGAACTTTCTCAATTTTAAAGAAACAAAGTTTGGAATTTAGTTCCTTTAACTCAAGACAAAACCATCATTTGAACAAGATGGATCTTCAGAAATAAATTGGATGAAAATGCCAAAGTTTTCATAAACAAAGCAAAACTTGTAGTTGAAGGATATAATCAAGAAGGTATAGACTATGATAAAACACTTGTTCCAATAACAAGGTTTGAAGTAATTCGAATTTTTCTTGTATATCTAGCCTATATATGCATACAAAACTCCAAGCGAGATTTGAATTATTGAAAGATTTGAGGATCGTTGAAGAACCACAATCTATCTAGAGGTGAAACTTTAGAGTGAGCGATCACAATAATATACATAGTAGCAGAAAGTTAGATATAAAACAATGTATTAACACCCAAGTAATTCGAGAAGAAACAAGCAATAGCTCCACTTGAATCTCTAAAAATAGCACCAACAACAAAAAAAGCTATTATCTCTAGGGGAGCCATCGATATTACATTTAATCCAATCACAAGAAGGCTTCAACCAAATAACTTAGGCAATAACAAAGGTTTTAGGAGCATGACAATAAATAGGAAAGCATTTAAGAATAGAAGATTACTGCATTGATGAAGATATTACACTTTTCGAGAATCTGCCTGACAGAGATACAACATAAGAAACATGGTGGATAACACGTTGAATGGTTATCTACTTGTAATTAAAATTTAGTTTAATTGCAGTTTTGATCTCCCTATTTTAGCTGAATCGTGAAAGTAGTCATCCCATTTCATTTTTTTTTTGCATTTATTTAAGTCACACCATGCCTCAATATCTCATTTCCAACAATTGTACCTAAAATATATTATCATAAACGGTGTAGTACGGCTTTAAAAAAATGAAATTTCATCAAATTTTGGACCAAAATTTTATTTGGGGACCAAAACTAGGGAGAAACAAAATGGGGGAACTACTTTTGCGATTCAGCTAAAATAGAGGGACAAAAACTGCAATTAAGCCTTAAAATTTAGTTAATTACACGCAAACCAAATAATCCAGATAATGTGAATGACAACATAGAGGATGACGTCCTCCTCTTGAGAATTTCATTTTTTTATTACATATCACAAGAATTAAAGAGAAGGAAGAAAAATCAATCATAATATACAACACATAGGACAATCAGTTCCACAACTAAGTAGCAAAAATACAGTCAAAGAAAAGATGATTAGTAGTTTCGTTAGCCATGGGAGCAGAGCTGACACTGTGACACTACCACATACCCGCAATTCTGAAAATGATCCTCTATAGATATCTTATTATGAAAAACGCCAAACAAGAAAATATTTTTAAGGAGAGATTGCAATACTCCAGATCTTTTACTCCAACTAGCTTCATACTTGTAGGATGAAGTGTTTGGTAAACATCCTTAAGGGATAAAATTTCAAAATCAGTCAAACTCCAAACTAGTTGTTCAACATAATCAATTGAAGGAGTAATAATTTGATGCATGTCAACAATATTAGGAAATGAGCAAGCAAAACAAGCAAGAATATCGCAAAAGTGTTTGGCTAAAAGTTCAACAATTATAGATTGTATTGCATGTACAAGGTGAGGGGATAATCCAAGTCTATCCATAAGATTATAAATTGATCTACCATTACTAATTCTCCAACGACTATTGTCCAATATCAAATGAAGAAACAATTGAATCAATGGTCAATTAGAGGATTTTGCAACATATGTAATTGGTTTATTGGAACGAAGAAAACGAGTCTTAAAAAGTAAAACCGACAGTTGATGCAAGGAAAACATGTCCCAAGAAAGTATAAGCAATGCAATAGAAGGATCGAAGGTCAACAAAACAAAATTTTTCCATGGGACTATAATAATTTTTCTACTAACAATATCCCCGACTATATAAAATTTCTCAACCAAGAATCCAAATTTTTTATAAGAGAGATTGACCATGTGTAAACAAGAAAGTTGTATACCAACATACCATGAATAATAGTTTTAAGGTTTAGATATGCATTTGGTCACTGCAAATATACCACTTTTTGATTTTAGTTCTTGTAAGTTTTTTATTTTTATTTTGGATTTAGTCTTGTTAAAATCAGATCAAATCAACATTAAAAACATAAAGCGTTTTCCAAAAACCCCTAAGCCCTTTTTTAATTTTTATTCATATTTTTTTATAAAATAACACTAATTATTAAATAATTAATACATAAATAAATTTATTAATTAATAATATAAAACATTTTAATTTTTAATATATCACAAAAATGATTATCTCTAATTTTACGGGGACCAAATAAAAAAAAACTTACAGTGACTAAAATTAAAAAGTGATATATTTGAAGGAACCAAAGACATATTTAGACCTAAATTTAACCAGTAGAACAAATTAAAAAATTATAAATTTGATGGGACTAAATACTTATTTAAACATAGATTTAACCAGTAGAACGTGCTCCCCAATCTATAAATTTGATCATTTCCAAACAAAAATTTACTTTTAATATGAATAACAATAGACTACAAATAATATGTCTTAGATTTTCCTCGAAATAAGGGGACACTCCAAGTAAGTAAACAAAAGTGATCAAGATGATAAGCTAAGGAAAAAACTAATATCCTAAATCCTTCTAGAAGATATTGACCCATTAAAGAATATTGATAAAAAACAACACCATATTCACGAAATTATTGCGTGAGGAGCTCTAAATTATTTTTCGGTGCCTTTGCAAAATACCATTATATCATATACATAAAGAAACCATATAGGAGTAGTAACATTTCAAGGTCCAACCATATTGAGTCAACGAAATTATACTTCTACTAAGAACGTCGTCTGCTAATCATCAAAATACTCATTAACCATACACCAATTTGTATCTTTCTTCCTCATATACAAAATGTAATTTTATTCCCAAGCTCAATGATTACCGAGGTAGAATCAAGGTGATTAGGCTTATTGGATGCACAAGATTGGTTTATTCAATGACACAAACACACTTATTGGATAAACAAGATTGATTAAAAAACTCTAAATGGACTAGAATAAGTAGAAGGAGGATGAAAATGACTTAAATGTTAATCCAACGACACAAACACACTTTATGGATGCACAAGAATGGTTAAAAACCCAAAATGGACTAGAATAAGTCAATGGGTGACGAAAATGACCTAAATGTTAATCCAATGACACAAACGCACTTATTAGATGCACAAGATTGGTTAAAAATCCTAAATGGACTAGAATAAGCATAGAGATGACGAAAATGACTTAAATGTTAATCCAATTACACAAACGTACGTATTGAATGTACAAAATTGTTTAAAAACCTTAAATGGACTAGAATAAGTTTAAGGAGGACGAAAATTTTAGTCACGGATTTTATTTGTTAGATTCCCAAATTTTATTGTCATCTTAAGATTATTACGAAGAAGAGATCGCAAAAGAGAGGCTTCTAAGGTCTTAGTCGAAACAATAGGGTAGTCCCATTTTTTAATTTTGAGTTAGTGTTTAACATAAAGGTTTTAAGGAAGTTAAAAGTAACAAAGAGATAACGAGATTAATTTCTTCATCTAATAAATTTAATAATCTATGTATACAATACAATAAAGAAAAATAACAATTTGATAAATTTGACAAATGTCTCTTAATTAAAGTGTTTAGACAAATATAAATTTTTTATTAATAGAAATAATTTATAATTATTATTTTATTTATATTATTTTGTTTTTATTAATATAGTCTAATTAATTTATTATTAAAAATAATCATAAAAATAATACCAATATCAACAATGTTTTTAATTAATTTATTGGAACCACAACTTCAATAATATTTTTAATTAATTAATTAAGTCTATTTCCTTTGTTACTTCAAAAGACATATATAGAAGAAAAATGAGTTGTCTTTTATGTAGTTACAACCATTAAAATACATAACCACAATATAAATGCATTATTCATATTTGTCGGTTAAACTAAAACTTAAAGATCATAGATATTATATTTGTCAATTGAACTAGAAATTAAGGATCATAGATGTTCTATTGAAACAGTGGTTCCAATAAATTAATCTAAAATATTGTTGATATTAGTGTTATTGTTATTATTATTTTTAATAATAAATTATATTAATAAAAATAAAATAATATAAACAAAATAATAACTACTAAATTATTTATATTAATAAAAAATTTATATTTGTTTAAATACTCTAATTAAGTAACAATTGTCAAATTTGCTAAAATATCATTTTTGCTTTATTCTATTGTATAAATATATATATATTTTGACAAAAAAAAATATTATTAACTTTTACAAAATACATAATCATAAAGACTAAACAAATTTAAAATATGAATTTTTATAAATTATAATTATTATCTACGAGAGTTTATATTTTTAAAATGTTCAATAATATTTTTATTGTGAACACTATCAAAGAGAAAAAAGTAAAAATATAAATAAACATAAAATATAAATTTAATTTGTATGATATATTCAACACATAAAAAAATGCGTGTGAATGAACTTAAAACTATAAAGTTTTATGGAAATTTAAAATAAAAATAATAAAACTATCAAAAGAATTTTTTATAGGAGCAACCGAGCAAGAGCCCACTACCAACTTACTGAATTCGCCGGTACTTATTAACACTTTCGTATTTTTTAATCCTCGAATATGATCATTTTTGTCCTCGAAAGTTTCGAGAAAATTTGACCCTGTACCCTCTAAATTATCTCTGTATCCCTAAATATTTTTTAAAATGCCAAAAATGCCCTCAAATATTTTTGACTATTTTACTGAAAACTTAAAGCCAACATTTCTGGTACACAACATAGTTCCGGAAAACTTGAAAAAAAAAGTTTTCCGATACAGAAGAGAAAAATTGTGTACCGAAAATCTTTAGACCCAAGTTTTCCGGTACAGAACAGTGTTCCGAAAAACTCCAAATTCCGAATATTAATTGCTAAATTTAAGCCCAACAGTTTTCACTAAAATAAAAACAAATTTGGTAAAAGTGTCAACTTATCATCCAAAACTGATGGATCGGACTTTGATGATGTGGTGGAGAACTACACACATGGACTCCGCATAGGATTAGCCTCTATTTATTAGGATGTTATGTTAGGCATGGTTAATTTTAGCAAAAGTTATATTTCAAGCATAGGATATTATATTTTAGTACAATAGAATAAAGCAAAAGTTATATTTCCGCATAGGATATTATATTTGTTTATGCTTAAGTGTTTACTTTTTTAATTATTGAAAATGATATAAATTTTGTTAATTTTTATGTTGATGGTCTCTCCGCGGAGATATTTGGGAATGAGGAGAAGAAAAAAAAATTCTCTCTACACAAAATAAAAAAAATAAAGGATAATTTTGATGACAACTAGGGATGGGAACAGGCTAGGCAGTCCGACAAGGGACTATGATTTAACTTGATCTGATTTATTTAATAAAAAGGCTAGACACATGCTATTTTTAAAGTCTATTTATTTAAATAGGTCAGACTCAGACTTATAAAAAAGTCTATTAAGCCTGATAAGCCGACCTATATATATTTTATTATTTATTAATATTATTTTTTAGTATTATATTAATAATATTATTTCCTATTTTAAATTTTATCAATTAGACAATCACTCTGTAATCATTCCATATTCAATAGTTGTTCCATATTTTTTATATTTGGTAGTTGTTTCATATTTAGTAACCGTTCAATTTGTCAATAACTCATTAGTCGTTCCATATTTGTTTAAGAGGTAATAGTTGGTGTGTTTGTTTGAGTAAAAAAATCTATAATTTGAAATCAAAAATTATTTTTTAGAGTTTAAAAGATGTTTGTTTCAGATTTTTTTTAAAATTATTTTGTTAGAAAAGTTATCTTTTGTTTAATACATAGATATGTACATTGATATTAGTATTGAAGAGCATCATGTGAGTAGAACATTTAAATATTTTAATGTGAATAAGACTTTTAAAATGACTTACAGGCCAGACCAGACTTTTAAAAAGGTCAGACCAGGCCAGAAAAAAAACATATGATAGGCTGTAGGCCAGACTTAGACCTACAAAATAAATTGTAGGTCAGACTCAGACATTTCAATGTCTGACCTATTCCCATCCCTAATAGCAAGGACAAATAATGAAGGAGTATTCGGTAATTCCACCCATTGGTTTTCAGATAATTGACCCAATAGTTATTAATTTTATGAATTGATAACATGCACACAAACATTGAAACTTACAGATTTAGCGCGAATAGTCGATGCACATTGTGTACAAGAGTTTTAAATCTCGTATGTTAATAGGATATCATTTCTCCCTTTTGAAATTTTTGGTTCAAATGATTATTCCACCTGACTAGTGGCTACCCATAATATATATTTCTTGTTCTGTACGACAAAAATGAGGTTTCATTTTTTAACTAATATTAAGTGATGTTTGATCTTAAGTCTTAGTTTAATTGACAAATGTTTTTAATGTTAGATTAAATATTTTGTATGTGAGTTAATTATGATAAAATTTATTATCTTTTATAAGATAAAAAATAATATTTTTTTATTAATCATAAAAGATATATCGATTTAATATTTATAAATATTTGAATGGTAGAATTAGTCTAACTAATTTTAACTATAAATCATTCGGTAAATGCAATTTAGATAATAGAATACAACTGAGATTAATATTTGATAGTTAATGTGTATTCTTCCATCTCTTAAAGGAAATGATTAATTTTGTTGATTTCAATAATAAAATAAATTTTATTTACTCAAATAAACTTATTAATTATAGTTAGTTGAGAAGTTTGATGAGTTGATATATAATAAATAAGAGTATATTAATAGAAAAAAAAATATTGTATTGATATTGTAAAATGAAAAATAATTTAAAACATGTTGAGAATCATGGTGAACCTAAGAAATAAATAAATAATTAAAGAAAACTATAAACTTGAAAATAATAGCATAAATAATTATTTTACAATTAGAGTATGATGTACTTTTATATGGTGCTCTCAATGTAACTAATCTAACGAAACTCCAAACATAACTAAATTTTAACTACCTTAAATTATATCTAACTATCTCTAACAATCCCACAAGTTGGAAGTGTGTAATAATATTTCCAACTTAGGAAGAACAATACACGAAAATAGAAAATATAATGTAACTAATGAACATAAATTACAAAAAAAAAAGAATGGAAACAGTAATCACATTCGTTAAACAAGAAAGTTAACGTAGGAAGTAGTAGCGAACAAAATGCATAACTCTCGTCGAAATCTTCTACCTAATTTAAGTTGATTTGAAGCACAAAGTGAAGTCAACAATGACTAAAAAGAATGAAACTATATTGAAATATACTACTAAAGAAGATAATGACTAATCAACAACGAAACATTCAAATCAACGTATCATCACTCAGAAACCATCTTCAAATATTTTACAATCAAGTTGATAAAGAATGAATACGGAGCAAACTGAGAATTTGACCTGAACATGTTTATCCTTAATAGTGAAAGTAGATCCAAATTTTAATATTGTTTTGATTGATTGCATCACCATGTTATTGAGATGTTAGTGATCCGTCAAACCAACTCCATCATCTAAGACAATGTCCAATATAACATTGTTTCAATGGATCAACAAAAGAAAGAAGGGTACACAATTAGTGATAAAGAAAAATTGAAAAATGAAATTGGATACAAAACTCGAATCTAACAAGAGTCTTGCTAGAAAATCTCAAAAGTTCAATAGAAAATAGAAAACTAAAAATGAATCAATGGAATTTCTAAATGAAAATTTTCTCAAGAAAATCTTGAAAAAAATGTAGCAGAATAGTTATTGATTTGATACCATGTTGAGAATCATGATTATACTAAAAAAAGATAAATAATTAAAAAAAATATAAAACTTGAAATGTTAACAAATAAGACATTTAAAATGAAATAGAGGGAATAATTCAAATCTACATTATAAATCTTTCCAACATCTAAGTGTATAGATTTTACCAACAAACTCTTCTAAATAGAAATAAATAAATTATAAACCACTATACCACTTTTGAAGTTTAAGTCTCTAGATTCAACCACTTTTTAGAATTGTACAGATGAAAATTCTAATTTTAAAGATTAATTAAGGTTGCCTGGTTGAGGGTTGCGGGACATTATATCTACAATGTATTATGGCTGGCCACCCATCTAAATCACCGTTGTGTCGGTGCCCTTGTTTGTTGCCAACCAACTCATACTATTAATAGTTTCCCCTAACTCTTTGTCTTACCCTTTTCAATTTCCACAATGACCATTATATCCCCATTTCATGTTCTTTCAAATCCATGCTAAAATCACATATATGTCCCTCGTTTTGTTGCACTTGCACACGGGCAAAAATGCATCATCAAGTTCAATAAAAAATAGGCGGACCCAAAAGTGAGTCGCTTAAAATAAATTTTGAACTTGACTTTTTTGTTTTATAGTAAATGTGTTGTAGGTTGGATTTAATTTATGGTTTAAGGTTTAGGGAACTCAATTAATACCAATATTAATTTCTTAAGGTTTAGGGAATTCAATTAATATAAATATTAATTTATTTCTTTTCATTTTAAATGTGTTATTTGAGTTGTACATAATTTTTTTTTAAAATAATTTGTTATGCTGATTTTAATAATATAGTGAGTCTTGTTTACTCAAATATCTTTATTAATTGTAGTTAATAAAATGTTTAATAAATTAAATATGATAAATAAAAGTGTTTTAGTGGAAAAAATAAATACTTCATCCATCACAAAATAGTTGAGTTATTTGTAAAAATAATTGTTTCAAAATAATTAATCCTTTTAATATGCAATAAATTTATTTTCAATTGTACTATTTAATTAATACTACTTTGCTCATTTTAATATAATATATTTTACTATACATTTATGACATTGATAATGCACTAATATTTAGTAAATATAATTTGATAAAAATAATATTGTCTCTTTTTCATTTATATATTTTTAATATATATGAAATGATCAAATGACTCAATTATTTTGGGACGAATAGAGTAATTTGAGACAGAAAAATGACAAATGAAACAATTATTATGAGATGAAAGGAATATATTTTTCCTACGTTTTTATGAGCCCTTTTGAAAAAAAAAAATTATCTCCATCTTTGATTCTCTTTGTAAACAATGGCGAAGCTAAGAATAATTTTATGAAGAGGCAAAATATAAAGAAAAATATTTTTAAAGCTAATGTATTAGACCTAGTTATTAAACAAAGTAATTTACAATAATTTTGTTTTATAAAATATAAATTAAAGTAACATAAAGGAAAAAAAATTACATTTTTAGAAAAGTTGAGTTTGACTACACTTTAAATAATTAAATTCATCTATAATTGATGTTGTACTAAATTGACTAGCAATATCTTCCTTTTTTTTTAATATAAACAATTAAGTTATTTACAAAAATTCATTGATCATTTTATAATAAATTTTATTTGAAGTAGTAAAATATATATTATTAAAATAATTAAATATAAAAATATACCAACTTATTAAAAAAATGCAGTGGTCAAAACTACTCCAAGAGTACACATAGTTTCACCCCTATTTCTACATTACTAGTACTACGTATGTTTGTGTGTGTCTCTTTAAAAAAAATAAAATGAATCTAGCCCAAAAAAACTAATGATTCGGACCAGCTTTATACTATTTAATAATATAACTATTATATAATGTTATGAAAGGGAAAGTATAGCCTTGTACAACCCTAACGATTGTAAAATCCACTCAAACTCCAACAAATATTGCTGTAAGTTCTGATTAAAGACATAAACTCTATTAGTGCTTCTTTGATATATTATGTTTCACATGAACCAAACGTATTTTATATAGTACTAATATGTAGACCCGTGCCGAACACAAAATTTTATTGTTATTTTTTATTCAAATAAATTGAATATTAATTTGTGTCAAAGAAAATAACAAAAATAAATATTTTTTGTGATTGAAGAAAAAACTTAAATCCATATGTATTAAAGTTAGAGTAATGAAATATAAAGTTTAAAATAATTAATCGACTTTAAGAAAGTAATTTATAGATATATATGGTGTGGGGATAAAATGAAAGATCGAGGATTTTTTGTAATGTTTACTCAATCAATCAAGATGCTGCATACAAGCTTTCTACATGAACAAAATACTATTTAGAGTAAGCTATTGGAGTACATGTATGGTCCTTTACTGTTCAAAATTTTAAGTTGAATCGAGCCTTTTATTAAATACAACGACTCTTTTATGGTGGAGAGATTTATTATTGGTTGGAAATTTGTTAGGCAGCAAAATATTGAAATTTAATTACAAGTAGTTAATTTTATATTAACTAGAAATTGAAGAAATATTAAAAATTTAAGGATAATCATCCATAAACCTAAAACTTTAAGGTTTTGGGGTGTGATGTGGTCTAAATTTTTTAAATGTACCATAAAAAATACAAGTGTTTGGGTGGAGGTTATTATTAGGTAGGTTGCCTACAATAATAAAGCTTGTGAAGATAACTATCTTACATATGGACCTTTAAATGTATGTTGTGTCTTCTGTTTTCAAGAGGTTGAGTCAATCAATGATCATATTTTCTTTTTATTTATGCCATTTCACTAATATGAGTTTGTGTAAGATTATTTTTTGGATGGGTTCTATTGACATGACATGCATGGATATGTTGCTGTAGACTAATTCTCTCGATTTAGAGGTGAAGGGAAGATGTCACAAAAAATGGAAGAGTTTAATTTGGCTTGCTACATGTTGGAGCATTTGGTCTTTGAGAAATAACAATCTATTTAAAGGAGGGGTTGGTGATGTGGTTGTTATGATTGATAAAGTTAACATATTGTCTTTGTCTTGGTTTATGGCTAGAAAAAAGTGTAATTCTAACTTATGTTTTGTTTTTTTAGTGTTCAAATTCTTTGGATTGTGTCAAAAGTGATTAATATAGATGGTGATTGCCAGAATTGTACTGAATTTGCATTCCTTGGAGTTATTGCCAAGAATCATCATAGATATATATATTTGTGGATTTTTAAGCCCATTGATTTATATATCCCTATTTTTAAATTTTAATATTGAAAAAATAATATTAAAATGCCCTACTTTTTAGCTCCAGTTACTCATCGCAATTTGGAGATGCGACCTCCTGAAACAAAAAAATTTTAAAGTTAATTGATGGTCGCATCTTGGGGATGCGACCTCCTACTAGACATTTTATTTTTTTTGCTTGTCCAATTTTGCCTTTATGTATATTATATATGTTATTATTAAATATTTTAAAAGTAATTATAATATTAAAATATACAAAATATTTTTATAAATAATAAAAATAATTAATTTATTAATATTATATAATTTTTACTAATTATAATAATAAAAAGAATAATAATAATTAAAATAATAATAATAATAAAAAGAAAATTCAATTAATAAAATAAAAATACATTAAAAAAAAGAAAAAAAATACTACAAATAAAAAAAATACATTAAATAAAAATTAATTATTTTCATCTAAATGACCTCCAGTTCCACATCTACGCGGTCGTCGAACTCGTCTAGCGCTTTGAACAATTTGAGGTTGTTGTGGTTGATCGTCGTTGTAATCTATTTGTGGATTAGACATTATACATAGAATCAAAAGCCGCATAAGCCGACTCGGGAGTTGTGCAATGAGTACCAAACAAATTAAAGAAAATTCCACTCTCGATCAGATTAATGGGAGTTGGTATTGTTGGCACTGAAGGAACGTAATATTGAGTCGGTATATCTGCAGCTTCGTGAAGATGTTGTGGTGATGATAAAGACGGTGTTTGGTGCATAGTATTTTGTTGTGGGATTGATTGAGGAATAGAGTGAACATCGGGATATGTTGAAGGTTGCAAACGTGGATCACGCAAGTATCTTTCCACAAATATATATAATTTAGTGTGATGTGTGAACCAATTCATATATTCTTTAGTGTGGCATAAAACACCTTGAACGTATTGACCTTGCAATGTGTAATTATGACGTTCATTCTAATGTTGAATCTCATCTTTCCAAACCATACTCCAATTATCATCAATGCCACACCTCATGTCGACCTCATGGTAGAGCGTCATATCTTCTAGAGGTTGCGGAATCTGTTGAGGAAAGCCGAATTGAAGTGCAACTCTATCTGCATGATATTTTTCGACGATATGATAACAGTGCAGATAGGTACATGCAGTCCAAGTGTTGAAATGGTTAGACAATATCGATACTACCACAAAGAAATTGGCATCGTAAACCCAAAAGCTTTGAAATGGTTAGACAATATACCGCGACAAGATTGGATTCAAGCATTTGATGGAGGTAGTCGTTGGGGTCAGATGATCAGCAACCTTGTGGAATCGATGAACGCAGTATTAAAAGAACCACACAACCTTCCCATCACTACTTTGACCCAATCAACATATTATAAAACAGGTACACTATTTCCAACCATGGCAAAACAACACGCATCAATTTTATCTTCTGGTCAGGTATACACAGAAACATGCATGAGTTTTATGAAATCGGAAATACATAAATCAAATAGTCATAGAGTCGATTGTTTTGATCGAAGCAACCATACTTTCATGGTCCAGGAGACAATAGTTCCAAAAAAAGGGCAACCAATTGATCATTTCAGTGTAAATCTTCCTAACAAGTGGTGTGATTGTGGAAAATATCAAGCTAAACATATGCCTTGTTCACATGTGATAACAGCATGTTCTAACATCAAATATGATTATTGGAGCCTTATACCTGATGTGTACAAAGTGGAAACAGTACTAAAAGTATACAGTGAAGTGTTCCAACCGATACCAAACGAAGGATATTGGCCACAATATGAAGGTGTTAAGGTGTGTCACAATTGTGACACCCTAAACCCCAAATAAATTTTTTTTTTTAGATAAAGAATATCACATAATCATAAACATGTCACATAAATTCAAAATTTCCATCAACATAATGAAATCGGAATCATAATATCAAACAACAAAATCCTTTTTTTTTTTTTAGTACACGTACTTATGTTTTAAATTCAGTGTAAATAAAGTCCCCACCCGATGTCACTATCAGAGCGGAAATTCCCAAAATAAAATACTCAAAATAACATCAGTACAATGCATATAAATAGAGTCTCCAAGACATGACGGCTTCCGCCTCTCTGATGGCATTAGTCATCACCTGCAACTTACAGCTCGCCTGCGTCCGTCGCAAACGCCAAACACAAACAACAAGGGGTGAGTATCGAAATTATGTAACAGTATAAAATATACGAGGAGAACACGCAAACAATTAAATTATCACAATCTCCAAAAATGTCAAGTGTATAATATCAGCGACTTATCAAATCCATTCATAATAAGACAATCGAAATAATGCAATGCTATGCATGTCCTATACTCTATACTTCATCATTTGGTACCATTCTACTCTAAAGTACTTGGTTAGGAGGCCTGATACTATGCCACTACAAGAGTGGACGGACAATTCATGAATGGCCAAGTCCTCATAGATCCCCTCAACTCAACCCGAGACACATATACGCGATAGTCGGGGTACTCTTGTGTTGCACGGTAGGTCCCAGCCTTAGGGAATAACCCACTAATCCACTTAGGAATTCCCCACTAGGTGTACCCCCAAGGTCTATCAGTCTTACCTTACAGTTCGACTGTAGCCCTCCACGATCAGGCTCATTCAGTTGTACTTCCCCAAATCACTAGGTTTGTCAAACCCTCCCTATATGATGACAAAATAACCCTAACTCCAAAATCTACAACGCATGTCTCAAACTTACTCGATCATCACAACTCAATAAGTTTCAATTTGACTTCATAATATTTCATCATGGTTTATCTTTATCAGTCAATCACAATAAAATCACAATATTTGGTTTACACTACTCACAATACACAATTCAATTGTATCAATCACATAATAAGGAATTTCAACAGGTGGCACATTTTAGTAATATCACAAATTCAATCAAATGTCAAAAACATTCAAGTACATATCATTCATACATTAACAATCAGTATAAGATTTCATAAAATCAGACATAATGCAATCTTGATATAAATTCACGACAATTCTATGGGTTGCTAAATTATATTTTAGTCCTCACTATTACCATTCACATTTTATCAATTAATTATTATTACTCAATAGGGCTCAACTGTACATACTAAGCCCTGAATGAACTTTTGGGAATTCCAGCATTCCCGTTCATCTCACGTTATTTTACACTCATAAAATTGAACCTCATCCCACCCCTTACCTCGACTGAAGATTACGTCCAATGAATCTGATATGCTAACGAGTCGTTTCTTTGTCGATCGTCGTCTCTAATAGTCCGCGAGGAAATTATAGCCACACAACCACCAAATACAAATAAACTAATTACTATGAATAAATGAATAAATAAAGAAATAAATAAACAACAAAATAAATAATAAATAAACAGATAAGTAATTGAATAAATAAAATAAATAATAAATAAATGAATAAGTAAATGAATAAATAATAAAATAATAAATAAATAAATAAATAAGTAAATACGTTAAGGAGTAAATAAATAAATAAATAAACAAATAATTAAATAAGTAACGGAATAATAAAATAAATAATAAAATATATAATAAATAAATAAATAATAAAATAAATAATAATTAAATAAGTAAATGAATAAATAATAAAATAAATAATAAATAATAAATAAATAATTAAATAATTAAATAATAAAATAAATAATAATTAA